>JAUCMU010000001.1:3631533-3646721 GCA_032275025.1 Enteromius treurensis
TAAAGCTCTAGGAGGAGATACAGTCAGAAATTTTAGTCTCAGAAGAAGAAGAATAATAATAATAATAATAATAATAATAAGTTTAAGTCGGATATCAGTAAGTTGGCTTTCTCAAGCCAACTTAATGACAGGACGTAATTGAAACTTCTATCTCTCTATTTCCGTGTCTTTTCCAACTAAATTGTCTTGAACCACGGTAAAGCCTGGGGTGACAGTGGAGCTTATCTCACGGAACAAGAGGAAAAATAAACGACGGCAGGAAAGGAAAACGTCAAGCAACTTTATTAAACCCACAAATTCATGTCACATTGAGCTAGCTCAAAGTTAAACCGTCTGTATGCATTTTGTCCACTGCTTTCTCTTTATCTTTACAAACGTGTATAAGCTTTTGTTTGGGGGGCTTTGGTTGGGGGCGATTAGACAGCCAAAGGAGAAAGACAGCTGTTCCTTCAAGAGGTACACTTGGATATAATGCCAGAAGACTTATTTAAGACTAGTTAGGCACAAGTATTTTTGCAAAGTCAGATAGCCTTTGTTTTGTTTGATTTTTTTATTTTTTGTCTTTACTTGTTGTATTATTTGATTTGATTTTAGAATTATTATTCTTTACTAATATATTTTATTTTATTAATATTATTAGATGACTCACAAAAAGTATCTGGAGTTAATGTTTACTCCAAAATTAGATAACATGTAAACCGAAACAATTTGTTAATGACTTAAATGCAATAAAACCATTCCTATTTTTATATATATATATATATATATATATATATATAGTCTGGAAGTATTTACAGATATTACAGTTACAAATTCAATACAATAAAAAGTGATTTATATAAAAATCATGTAAAGTAAAAAAAAAAGTGAATATAGTCTACTTTACAATTTAAACATGTAATTGTCTTTTGCATTGTGCCATTTTTGTGTTATGGTAATGACAAATGATAAAAAGGAAGTTTTATTTTATGTTATTTTATTATTTATATATGTATATGTGTATATATATATATATTTTTTTTTTTTTTTTTTTTTTTTGGTCAGAATACAAATGCAACATTCTGTGCGCAATATTGAATTTCTTATATGACCCAGACATTTCTGGGCAGTCTCCATGAGCTTCACCCAACTATTCGTTATGTGTCTTATGCATCCCCGTTCAACCCCCTTCTTCCATTTCCTCATGGACCCCATTGACAATGTGTGACCAAGGGAATCTGGGCGTTCTTGGGCAATGGGAGTCCCCATGACCAGGCACAAAGCCCCCTGTCAGTTACCTTTTCACCTTTGGCTGGTGAAAAGGAGGCCCTGAACAATAGGGGCCGCTCAGCTGGAGATGGTGGAGTCTCATGGGTTTGAAAACTCGCTCACTCTCTGCTCGTTTCCTCTTTGACTCTCCATGTTCATTTGAGGCCACCTCAAGGTGCATTTGTTCACCCCCTCCTTCTGATAACACAGAAGCAGCCTTGCCTGTTATTGCCTTGCAGCCTTTTTAAAGAAAAGTTGCTAGAGAGACAGACAGACAATGTGTCAAGGGGGGTACTTGAAGAAGCCTACATTCTCGTGTGGGAGTACTTCCTATTAGCCCACAATGGTCCATACATTATAAAGTGGCTTTGTATGGAAGCTATTTCCATGCTAAGTAAACTTTTTGTATTGGTGTCTTTCATCCTCTATCGCTGCTAGATCGGATTTAACCGAGGATCAGACTTTTGTTTGCATTCTCTCTTTTATATATTAACTTTGTTATGTTTATCATGTCGCCTATTATATGTAATAATTGAATGATATCTAATGATATTTTTCAACTTGACATCATAGCATTATGGATATGCTTTCAAATTTGACTATGTTGATGTTTTTGCTGTTTAGATAATCATACACTGTGTGTTTCTGGTTCAATCTGGTGGTTTTCAAAGGAGTAAACGTGCCACTGTTGTTAGCTTATCCTGCCACTAGAGAGCAGTAATAGACCCATTTTCTTTTTCATTAAATTGTTATAAAAAATGTAATGAGTTAAATGTAGTAATAATAATAATAATTGTATAATTGTATTATTATTGTTGTTATTATTATTTAGATTTTAACTGAAGGCACAACCAGCATTAATGTGTATTAAGGTAAGGGGAAAACATGAACAGGATTCATGGGTGACCAGAACAACGGCATAAAGGTGAATGATTAGATTTTTAAGAACAGAATAGGTTGAAACCCATTGCAGCTAAATTAATCTTAACCACTTACAAATGTATGCCTGCCCTTACACAAGCCTTCAAAAAGAAATGAAAAAAAGTTATAAACGTAAGTGTCAACCACTGTTGAGCAATAGATAAGCTGTGCTCTGAAAATGTTTAGGCCGTGAAAGATTAAGGCAGTTTTCTCTGTAGGGATTTCTGATTCGCGAAAGAATCTTTTGAATGAACAGATTCATTTGAATGATTCTGTTGAACCGATTAGCAAACTCTACGGGAGGGGATGATTTTGTGCAAGAGGAAAAGTGCTAATGGAATCTCGAGAACAATTAATATGAACAAAATTATTATTATTATTATTTATTATTTATTTTTTTAACAATGTTTAAAAGGCTAATGTTGTTGGGATAGTAAATAGGCTGATAATTATGGGATAGGTGTGACACCCTGGTTAATAAATAATTAGTAGTAGTAGCAGTAGTAGTATTACTAGCCTATCATCATCACCATCAATGGTAATATTTTTCACAATTATTAATTGTTGTTGTTAATACCCATCATGATATAGTTATGCTACATAACTGTATATGCAATTCAACAAGTTTCTATTTTCAAGTGTATGCAGTATATGCACAAGATTGCATGAAGAAGTTTGATCACTGTTTGTCACTGCTTCAACAAACTTCGGTCGTCATTTAGCACTAATGTGTTTTCATTTTTTTAATGAAATGTCTTTTACAGGCTATGTAATTGAAATTTGGCTCACTGATTTGATGAACAACCCTGACAGAAACTTATTTAAAATCTAAACAAAGATTTCTCACCTGCAAGTAGATGAATGATTTGCAAACAGTGCAGCGTTGGGAATAACTTATAATGTTTTCAAAAAATAGCTTAATAAGTTAATGATAAAACTGCAAATTTACTATAAAAGTAGCTATACAAACTATACACGTTCCAGGTAAGACGTAGGAACACCTTTAAGGAATAACGCAAAAGAAAAGGCGAGTCGGCTCTTTGAACTGGTTCATTGAATCAAATGTTTCGAGCGAACCGATTCGCTCAAATGAATCGGTCTTCAGTGTGCTAGTGTTCTGTGACACACACACACACACATACACAGGGAGTGAATGTTGAGTCCTGTAGAGCCAATGAGCTGGGACCGGATACGATATATCCTCTGGGACAACAGCTACTCTGTTCACCCCCTTCACTTCCACATGACGCCATTTACAGCATAAACCCGACCTCCTCTCCGGAAAGAAGAAAAAACAAGAGCTGAAAAACTTGAAAGCAGCACAGTGTGTGCCATGCAGCCAAACATTCAACTTGCGAACCGCAACGCGTCTTCTTGAAAAAGTCTTGAGCGTTTTCATTTGCATTTTCCCCCCAGTAAACTCGGCTCATTTTGTTGGATTCTGGAACTTATTTTCTTTTTGGCATAATTAGCGTTTTAACAGCGTAAATTGAACTACGCTGCATTCTTCTTGGAATAAAATTCTGATGTTACAGTTTCGCGCGAGTTGCGCGGAAAAATACGCGATTAGGAGGACGCGCGGGTGTTTGCTAACATCGGGATTTTTGTGAATGAATCTCCCAATGAACTGAGGACTAACCAAAGAGAAATTCCTACTAGTAGGATATACTCTTCACAACACAACTAGGGGGTTGAGGTGGTGAGATCACGGTAAGTGACGTGTATTACAACTTTCTGCAGTGGCTTTTGACAGGCTTTTACTTTAGTTTCGTCTATTGCTTATGTTGTTTTAGTCGTGCATTTATAAAGTATAGTTCTACGTGTTCTTCATTAATTTTCCAGTGCTCGTGCTCCGCGCCATTCTTGCAGCTGTGCAAATACTTGCCATACGGATCTGTTCTCTACGTACTTACTTTGACTTACTTTTCATTTAGTTAAAAGTTGCGAATCGCTATTGAAAATCGTCATATAGCTTACAGCTGCACTATTGTTTTGAAAACCCCATATGAAGACTAAGGATTTAATCAAAAACTACACATTTTCTTTTTCTTTTTTTTCTTTCTTTCTTTTCTTTTTCTTTTTTTGGTTGTCCTAATTATTTAAAGTTGCGACTAGACATCTTGATCTACTCTTACATGCTTTTGCTTTTAATAAAACCCATACGACATTCCACTAATTAGTTTTCTAAGGTATTAATAAACTTTGTTTTTGGACAAAAAAATAAAATCGTTCTGTATCTACTTTATACCAGGTTCAACCAAGTTAAGTATTGCCATAAAGTTAGTATGCATGCTAATAACCCAGATCAGAAGTTTAAATAGCAGTGTGGAGATAAACAGATGTTTAACAGACATTTTGCTGATGGGGCCTCTCCGTGGAAAGAGAAATTGCGCATTGATATGATAATTTGGGGTAGTATTATTTAGGTTGAACTCAACTGGTGCTGAGGGTCCCGGCTAAGATGTATGGTTTCATGTTTTTGCACTATAACACATGTGGATATTTTATTTTTCTGTAGCCTATGTAAGTTTTTGTGTCATTAGAGCTCCGCCCCCCGTTGATAGCGTCATATTGCATTTGTGGACGTCATGTTATAATCCTATGCACGCCAGCTGCTAGATATTAAAATTTAAAACTTTCCAATTTTACCATAACAATAAAACAATGTGTTATTTAACTAAACACTATGACAGCATTTCTCACGCACAAGACCGCCATCTCGGTCTATAAGTTGTGCGATACTTACAATTTCTATTTGCTTATGATTTTGCATCCTAAAATGACCAAAATAATAGCTTGTACCACAAAGCAAAGTGAAAGTTGGGTGTGCTTTTAATTATTCCCCCCCCTAAGCAATATTTTACAAACAAGTTGTAATGTTCTCTGCAAGAAATTAACCGTGAGAATGGTGTTTGCAAATGCTTAAAAAATAAAATAAAATCAACACAAGAATAAATATCCAATATGTATTTTAGTGCACATGGTACCTAAAGCCCCCAAAGCAAGTCATGTATTGGTGTCTTATATAAACATCCAATAGATGCACAGATAAGTGAATCACTGTCATTTACAAGAACCCATTGGTCTCAAACTTTCGTTGAGGATAGATGATGCTTGTGCAGAAGACAAACTGCTAGAAATGACTCTGCAAAGAGATCCTTATTTATTCTTGAATCTGATCATGTGCAGCACCTTTAGACACTGTCGAGCAAAAGTGGTTTTGAGTGTACTAGATGTTCCATGAACTTGATAGCTGCAGGTGGTAAAGGCCTGTCCTATTAATGATCAGCCTTCTAGGGCTGTAGAGTTTGGGAGATTTGCATTGAGGAGCCTGCCATCTGCCTTTTCGTTTTGCCTATTTTGTATGATTTACATATGGTTAGTTTATGGGATTTTACTTCCCTGTATGCTCTCGTTTAACTGTCTGCCTTTCCCATAGGACTTCAGATGTGTTCAATGCCAGCCGGAGAGTTCCCACTTCAGAGTAAAGATGGAGACAAGAGCTCAAAATGGCGGCAGCGGCTCCTCTGGCTTGCTGCGAGCTTTGCGTGACGCTGGCAGACCCCAGACTGGGGACTCGGAGCCTTTGGAGGGTCAGGTGCTCTCCCTGGACCAGATAAGGACCATCCGCAGCAGCAATGAGTATACGGAGGGCCCGACGGTGGCGCCCCGTCCGCCGACCTCCCAGCAGAAAACGGACTCGCAGTCTTCTAGCCCGACTTCCACCAACTCCATTGAGCTCTCCGAGCATAGAAACTCCCCGACAGCCCAACGAGCCGGACAGCAGACTCCTCAGCAAGCCCCTCAGCCGTCAAGGAGCGGCGTGAGCAGATCCACCAGTGGTACCAGCGACGGGTCACGCAGCACTGCCAGGGCCAGCACAGGCAGCACCTCGTCGGAGCAAAGACTTTTGGGAAATGCAGGCGGGACGGCCGAGCGGGTGGTGAGGGCTCAGCCTAAACGTTCCGAACTGAAGCAGGAGGAACTGAAGTCCTTGGAGCCGCATCCGGGCCAGGAAGGCGACGGCAAGCACTCAAACCGCTGCAAGGACTGCGGCCGATGCAAGTGTGAAGGGTGCACCTGCCCCCGGACTCTGCCGTCCTGTTGGATGTGCGGCCGCAGGTGCCTTTGCTCGGCGACAACCGCAATGGACTACGTCACCTGCGTCTGCTGCGTCAAGGGCCTCTTCTACCACTGCTCCAGCGACGATGAGGATGTGTGCGCTGACAAGCCCTTCTCCTGTACCCAGTCGCACTGCTGCATGCGGTGGACAGCCATAAGCGTCCTGGCACTTTTCCTGCCCTGCCTGCTTTGCTACCTCCCGGCGAAGGGCTGCGTGGCGCTGTGCCAGGCATGCTACGACTGCACCAGTCGGCCAGGATGCCACTGCAAGAACAAAGGAGTTGAGAAATAAACAAGGCTCGGTTCCTGGAGTAGCACTGGGAAGATAATCTTATCTGGGACTATCTCCGGAGCAGTGGGAAAATATTCGCAAACTGTTGTAGTTTTGGCACTGTAGACCAAGAGGTGACATTGGATTGGCAAAAACTGGTTTGAAGTGGTTTGTTTGTTTGTTTGTTTGTTTTTTGCTTTTCTCTCATCCGCTTTCTCTCTTTCTCTTTCACTCTTTAAGGGGGGTAGAGTTTGTCGCAACATCCTTCCCCCGTTCTTCTCGTTTTAAACTGAAGTCCAGAATATTAGCCCTATTGACATTCAGTAATATGACTGATAAAGGTGACAGACTCTTCTAACTAACTGTTTGTGAATAGTATCTGCAAAGTATGTAAATTAGCAAATGAGCTCTTTTTCTGAGAGATTTTATTTTTGTACATATAATATTTCAACTGTGAAAAGCATTGTGCCAACCCGGAGGCACCTTGACAGATCCATATATATGATACATATATAAAACCTGTATAGTGCTGTACATTCGTTTCGTATGTATATCAATCACTCTTTTGATATTTTGCCTTATAGAAGAGAAACCTTACATGAATTATTCCTACAACTATACTTGTAAATTGTACAGTGACCCTAAGAAAAACTTTATTTTCTAATTTCAACACATTGTTTAGTGTAAAAATATTTATTTGAAGTTTTATTATTTTATAAAGTAATATTTATTTTGAGAGGCATCACCCCAACTTTGAGAAACAAAACCTCCTCTGTTGTTGCTGCAAAACAAGGGTGACAAGGGTGTCAAATCTGATGCATATGTTCACTATAAAATAGAAAATATATTAACGTTTTGAAATTA
Organism: Enteromius treurensis; assembly: GCA_032275025.1. Classification (NCBI taxonomy): domain Eukaryota; kingdom Metazoa; phylum Chordata; class Actinopteri; order Cypriniformes; family Cyprinidae; genus Enteromius; species Enteromius treurensis. The sequence goes on from JAUCMU010000001.1 coordinate 3,638,960, forward strand.
AACAATGCATTTTCTGTGTTTTTCTTTTTTTCTTTTTCCCTGGCCTGCTGTTGACCTTGTTTTTAGCCTTTGAGCACAAAGACCCATTTCAGAAAATCTACTGTGTTTTCAATCGCCTTTGTTTACCCCATGGATCTTCTGTCAGGGTCGCGTTTCACTTCGCGTTTATGATGACAGCCATGATGTTCACAGAGCTTCGGTTTCGAGGTCATCTGAAAATAAAGCGATGAAAGTGATAGTGTACGTTGGCAAATCAGCAAAATAGGTGCGTTACTGAGAGATTCTATCGATGAGATCTTCTTGCACAAAAGGAGATCAAGTGAGCTTTAATATAGCTCAGTAGATATGCAACATTGAGTATTGTCTGGTGTTGACTGTTATTTCAAGAACGCTCTTGCTTTAACCGTGACCATTTGAGGACGGAGGCGTAATCTCAACTGGAAAATTGCAGAACTGTGTTAGTTCGGGTTGACCAAGGATACTTGACAACTCTAGTCACGCAATAGTCACACTGAATTAAGTTATCAAGTTATGATTACCAATAAATATCACCGGTATGTGGAACTCCAAACTGCTTGTCTGATAACATCACCCAAACAAACTGATCTCAGATCGAGATCAACCCCAGTTCCTTTACAAAGAAGCCCTGATCTCGAGCCAGACCTTCAGGGGTAACTTCCAGCCTCCCCTGCCAGCAGCGGATACTGGCTGAATTTACTTCCATGGGAAACATCTGGCACTGGTTTAATCATTGAAGTATGCGAACCACTAGTTGACATCAGGAGGATCAGAGATTGTTTCTGTTGGCAAGCCGTTGTTTGCTACGCTCCCTCCAATCTTCGCTTATGTTATGGAAACTGCCCTTTGGGAATATTAAGAGTATATATGGTACACGCAAGTTGCTTCATCAATTCTGCTTTTGAGGAAATTTTCACTCCCTAGACGCTCTCCGAGTTGCTTGGATGCAGTGGTGCAAGTTGCGACCTTTAGCCTTTTTGTATTAAGAAATTGATTTCTAAAACTTCAGATAAGTCTGTTTGCATCATCACAACTCGGTTTGATTATGGCTTGAGAAAAATCACTTTAAAACTAAATATGATTATAAAGTTCGTACCAAATAAAAACCATCAAACTGGGAATGACTAAAGCAGCTTAAAATGTCAAGGTCATGACATTGTCTGATTTGGATATATATAATATATCAAAAGTTTCTATTTATCTTGCAATGCATGCCAAAGTCATAAAGTCTGTTCCTTTTTCCTATTCTCTGTGACACGATATGCACTACTGGCATTCACACTGTTGGTTCAGCGTGTTGGCGCATGTTTGTTATTTTGCAGAGGGTTTGAGTGACAGCCAGCCAGCTTTCACCCCTCGGTAGGGATGAGCCCCCTTCTCCGTTTACGCGGCAAAAGGTGGAAAAACAAAACCGTCCCGATCACTCAAGTGCATCGTTTTCCGGCTTGCCTCCCACCCATTGTTTTAAGCTGTGAATGGCAGGGCAGCGACGGGGGGTTGGTTTGCTCAAGAAAGCCCCGCAAAGGGTTAAAGACATTACTTTAAATGACAATGGGCCAACAGTTTACCCCCACATTCGAACCCTTGTGTATTCACCGTCTTTTCAATGGCCCTCAGTTATTTCACCGCCTCTTAAGCCTCTTCAACTACCTGCTTGGTATTCTCACAGGGCAGCCTTTGAGTGCGAGTGTGTGTGTGTGTGACAGCACGCACGTGCATGTTTCCTACTTTGCGTGCGAGTGTTTAGCAGCCGCTAAATGTGTTGTTATGGGTGCAGGCGGCACAAAAGAAGGATAGATGGGAAAAATGACACCCTTTTGAAAGAGCTGCAATTGCATGCCAAGTTCAAGAGAAATAGAGAAATATAGATTTTTCCATTGAGCTGAAAAATGGGTCAGATAACGGCTGGGAGGGTTGACCTCAATAAACAGACAACAGACGGGACGGAACTTACTTTTGTCTCAAAAATTAACACTAGTATTAAGTGCTCGCCTAGGCCGGAACGTCTAGTTATTGTTAAAAGGAATGGATTAGACCAATGGGAAGTTACTTCATTTGTCGTTGAAGACATTATGTACCCGTCTATTGATGTTTAGTATGTTTTGAAAAGGGTATTGATTGCTTCCATCCTCGTTCTAAATTTAAATCATGACAGTGAGGACAAGCTACACAGGCAAAGAGAGAAAACCCTGACTGGTTACCACAGGACTAAACAGGAAAAGTGCAAGAAAAACAAAAACAGATAATGCTTAAAGGCATAGTTCACCTAAAAATTTATTTAACTTTAGGGGGAAAAAATGTTTTCACAGTCATCAGGCTGTTAAAATATATTGTGCATAATATTAAAAACACAACATTTTCACGTTTGGTGACCACACTAAAAAACTGACAATAGAACAAACATTGTAAAAAAAAAAAAAAAAAAAATTTAGTAAAATATATACTGTTTTACCCTGAACACAACTGAATGTAAACTGAAGGCAAAAAATAAAATAAAATTATATTAATAATAAAAATAATCTTTTTTTCATTAATAAACCCTCAGGAGAGAAACCCTTATAAAGCAAGAGCAAGTGAGTCTGAAAAAAGAGTGTGCATTTGTGCAGAAAAAAGAGGGAGAGAGAGAGAGAGAGAGAGAGAGTAGGCAGCAGAGCAATTGGAAAAGCCCCCAGAGCGTCTCTTTGTTGGTTTTAGCTGGGCCCCGGCGCTCATGCCCCGTTCTGAAGCCCCGATCTATTCAGTCTGCTCATCAAGGCAGAATACTCAACAGGAAGGAAGGAAGCGGCCCATTCTTTATACGCCCATTGTCTGACCACCGGGCTTAAGCAATCAAACAGCAATGTGCAGAGAGAGAGAGAGAGAGGGAGAGAGAGCAGGATGAGGTGCTCGGTGGGGGCAGGGAACGACAGCCCATGGTCTGTGTTCCATCCTGAAGTTTTTATCTGTGTCTCTGGCTGTCAGGGGCTTCCCGATTTCTTCACAGTCACAATCTGTATGCACTTTAAAACGCGCTCTGATTCTGATTAAAGACAATATTGGCTTTGTGCAAATTTTGAACTTCGGGATGGAATCATGCTTTACACAAGTATGCAGACAGTGCAGGTTTCAGTGATTGCACCAAATGAACGTGTAAGCCATTCTAAAAAATATTGATTGTTCCTCTTATGTAATTGTTTTTGTTTTTTTGTTTCAGCAAAAACTGTTGTTCACCCAGTATAAAAAGGAAACTGACTGTAGAAGACGACATTTAAAGAAGTAGTTCGCCCTAAAATGAAAATGTTGTGATCATTTACTCACCCTTGAGTAGTTCCAAACCTGTATGAATTTCTGAAAGAGGAAAGTTTGGCTGTTTCGGTCACCACTGACTTCCATAGCAGGAAAAAAAAAACTATGGAAGTCAACGGTGACCCAAAACAGCCTGTATCTTATATATCTTCCTGTGTGTTTGGCGGAACAAACAAATTCATACAGATTTGGAACAGCTCGAGGGTGAGTAAATGATCCCAGAATTGACATGTTTTTTGGTGAACTATTCCTTTAATCCTAAGTGTGCTATAGTGCCTCTTGTGGCGTCGCTGGGATTGCAATTCACACGTGTGGTCTGGCACTTTATTTTTTTGTTAAATGAAAGACAATACGAGACATCTGCTGTAAAATCATAAATAATACAACTTTTGAGTGTTACGATATTACGTGTTAAATTAGCTTCCCCCATTGTAAACTTATACCGTGACATTCACCAAGCAGCATTCTCTCGCTCTCGCTCTCTTGCTACAAACTCAGACTACATTCTAAAACTCGTCCTGACATTCCTGCCTGAATGAGCCTTCGGCTTTACCCAAAGGCAGGGGAAGATTAAGTTTCCGAGAGAAAGAGGGATGAAATTCCATAATTGCATGGTCCTTTCTCTTCCACCCTCCTTCTACACCTTCCCACTCTTTCTCTCTTCAACAACAAGCACCAGATCTTTTCATAACATAACATGAAATAAATCCACTATGAAATGCAATCATTCATCGTTTTATTTTAAAAAATGGCACTATACAGAAATTACATTACAGTATGAATATTTTCTCTTCGAAATAAATATTTGCTTAGGAAAGTTACTTGTGTTGCCTTAGACCTGAAGTTTTATAATATTTAATATAATAAATGTCATAATTTTGAATTAGTTGTGGCAGTATGCAGTGTGAGGAGAAGTGTGTGTGTTTTTTTTTTCCTAAGCAATTTTATCACATGGTAAAATATAAAATAATCACAAATAATATTTAATTGATCTAAGTAAAATAAACAACACAATACAACAGACTTACACTGAAAGGTGAAGCCATAACCTATAGAGACCAGTATGTCAATAAGACGGATGGATTTTTTTTTTTTTTTTTACCTGTACCAATAAGCAATCACCCAAAAAACACCCTAACAACAAGGGTGATTTTGCATTGTCAATCGCTTTTTTTTTTTTGCTTAAGTGTCAGCTAAATGACATAATATAGTCCTCATGGGAACTAGCTATATCTCAATCTTTAAAAAAAAACGTTTCAAATCACAACGAGCATATATGTACAATGAAATTCTCACTCACACAGGATATGGACATGATTCTCTGTCAGCGACGAGAAAGCACCTCACAAGTGTGTTTCTGAGAAGCTTGTCTGCCATTTCCTGTGGAAACTAACCGCACAATCCATCCACAGACAAACGCGACAATAAATAGACCACACATCGCAATACATGCAGTGGCCCCGGAAAGTACTTGGACACTTTGAAGCTGAAGTCACACTTCAAAATGTCATTAGATCAAAGTTCTCTAAACATTAATTTCGGAGCCGTTTTTTTCTTGAGGTCTCGAGGTGCATTTAAGTGCACGTTTTAATGAAATTTATAATGTTACCCTTTCCCATCCATAAAATGTCACAGTGTGTTTTGCCTTAATTTCAAACAGTTTATCTATTGTTAAATCATTCAAAACCGGACAAAATTGTGCTTGTTCTATCTTTCTGCCTCTTGTTTTGATGTGTTAAATTTTAATCCTGACACGAGTAAAATATTTGCAATGCATTAAAAATGCATATGTTAAAACTTTAATGCCATCTTTCTGCAAGCAATTATTATGCTTTTATGTTTCGTTTTGCTTCAATCTTGTTTTCACCCGAGAAGGTTCATCTCTGCACATGCACTCACTTGCATTCATATTTGTGGGTATAAAAAAAGCTCGCTCGCACAAAGAAAACTTCAAAATGAGCATGCACGGACTCATGGCCGTGCACCGGAATCATCATGAATCCAGGGCATATCAATTATCTCTCTTTAAAAGAGAAAAGAGCGGAACCAGCTCGGGAAAAAGGTGAACGCTGGGACAGCGGGAGAAGAAATGAAAGAAGCTTCTTTAACTTATGTAATTGGCGTCACTGCGCATTAGGACTGGAGAGAACTTCCTAAATGAACAATCCACCCTGAAGGCAAAGGAAAGGAGGGATGGGGAGGCTAAGGGGAGAAAAGAGGGATAGAAGGGCAGTGGTCTTGCCTTGGGGTTAATTGAGTTAGAGGACACGAAGGAGCCCTGGAAAAGGCCCACGTGGTCGTTAGGGTTGGTGGGGGTACTGGACTAATTAGAGAGGAACACAGACAGATAGAGACTGGAAGCCCCGCAGGCTTTAGGAGAGCGGGATCACGGATTGAGAAACGCCTGGAATGAGCGAAGAATTTATGTTTGCTAAAATCTGTTTAGCTGCCCTTACAGGAGGACAAATTTGATTTAATCTGAGAGATCTGATAAAATATGAAATGGTCACATTTTAAACAGAACTTGTATACGTTATTTCAAAGGTAATGCAATGTCGTTAGTGATATTTTCATTGATACACATTAAAATACGCTTTGGCAACAGCAATAGAATAAAATGAAAACCCTCTGATCCTCTTACCAACTACCTAGAAAGCACCAAAAACAAGGTCATTGCACATCATAGAAGCTAGCAACATGCAAAAATTCAGTTCAAATGCCCCGAAAAACTACTCAGAACACCTTAGGAACATGTTAAAAATCACATATCTTAGCAACACCCTAGAAACTCCACAGCAATGCACTAAACACAATGCATAGCATTAGGCACCCAAAACGGAATGGTTAATAACTATTCAAAATTACTAAGAAACTAATGTGCTATATAAATGTGCTAACAAAAAAAAAATGTGGTAACTGCATGGCAAGAGACTAAGGCACTGTCCCAAATGGAATACTTCATGTGCATCTGCGGTTTTACGGACTTACAGTGGCTACTGCATGCACATGTCCGTTAAGTTCACGATAGCGTAGGATGTCCCATTCGTCATCTTAGCTGAGCTCGCAGCAGACTTCTACCCGACAGTCAAAACGGCATTACGTCTTGAAAGTACAGACTCAGAAGTAGACTGTGAGGGTTTAGAGTGCCATTCAGGACAGGGCCTAGAAATGGGCTAGAAACACCTTCGAATAAACAGAAGAAATCTCCTAAAAGTGTAAACAATCCAGCTACTAAGAAAAGCAATGTGCAATATCCCTATAACCATCTTAACAACTGCACAAAATACCACATTAAATTCCCGAAAAATTACCTAAAACTTCACTAACTACCCAAAACACCCAAGCAATGTGCTAAACACCACTCAGGACACCTTAGCACCCTAGCAACTGCATAGTAATGGACTAAAAACCCTACTCATCCCTTTAGCAATTGCCTAGCAACTACTCAAAACAGGACAGTCACTCTTTAGAGCAATTTGGCAACTGAATATCAATGTGTTTTAAAAAAAATGCTTAAAACACCTTAGCAACCACCTAGCAAGATCCTAGTAACTACCCAGAAACCCCTAGCAAATCAATAGAAACTGCACAATGGAGTAAAAACTACACTCATCCCTTTAGCAACCACTCCAAACAGAATGCCACTGTTAAAAAAACACTTAAAGCACCTTAGCAAGGCCTAGCAACATCCTAGTAACCACCCACAACACCTTAGCAACTACATAGCAACGTGCTGAAAAGGGCCCAGAACGTCCTAGCAACTGCAAAGCACAGATAAACATGGCTCATATTTTCTTGAGAAAGTTTACAGATGTCGTTCTGTATGTTGTCCGGGGATCAGAGTGAGGAGAAGGCCAGCACCTCGTGATGATGTAAACAGTGTACTGGGCATGAAGCCACACGTCTGCTGGATGGATGAGGTTGTCAGCCAAAGTGTAATCACAGTACAACACCAACACAACAGGAAAGGCAAATGCTACACATGACTCCAACCGCAAACACGACAAACGTTCACGAGCCCCGCCGACCTGCAGCATGTCGACACAATACCACATGACAAAACATAACAAATTATGTTGTGTCAATAAAATTGACACATTTCTCCAAACTTGCCCAGAGGAAACTCTTACTCACAAGTTACTCTATTATTGCTCTGGAGCTTTGAGTCACGTTAATTGTTTCATGTAAATGTCATGTATCAGATGTTACTCCTAATTGGTATTTTTAATTTTTTTTCTCAGAAAAAAATATATAGTTGTATTGAGGTGTATAATTTTTTTATCAATTGTTTTAAATTTGTATGTTTGTTATACATATATATATATACACAATACTGTGCAAAAGTCTTAGGCCACTAGTATTTTCACCTACAAAAAAAATTGTTTGCGGTAGCGTGTCAGTTGGAAATATCAGTTTACATTTCCAAACATTATTTTTGTCATTAATTGTAATAATGCAG
>JAUCMU010000001.1:3646821-3670137 GCA_032275025.1 Enteromius treurensis
TATATATACATATATATATATATATATATATATATATATATATATATATACACACACACACAATTGTTTTATATGTTGGTGTATATAATATATTATTAATTTAATATATTAGCCTAAAGCTAAAATGGCATAGCTTAGTTCATTTGGCTGTGGATGAATTTAATGTTTAGTTTTTTTCTCTAGTATCTTCAGCCAGATCATCTTTTTTAGGATTGATATCAGACACTCAACCTAAAGTCTCATTTTGCTGTGCATTTAATTACATTACTTTCTAGAAAAGAAAAACGGCTGTGCAAATGTTAATTTTTATTTGACATTTTCACCGCACACAAAAGTCAAATGAGTTTTCTGAACTCTGATTATTTAGGTTTTTGTTTTTTTTGTCAGACATAATCCAAAATTGCTGAAATCACACTACAGGAAATAAAAATCGCAAACAAGATCCCTTTAAAATCCCAATTGTTTCTCCTAGCAAGTAATGAGGCTCAAAGGAAATCTTCTCAGTCTTCTCAGAACAGTATTTTCCACTGTGTCCTAAGAGCGAGCGAGTAATAAAGGGATCATTTACAGTGGGTCGTCCATACAAGAGGTGAACGAATGCAGAACCTCACAAGACCCTAAATGACACATCGTATAATTAATGATCGACTGTAAATACCCCCTCCCAACCGAACCCATTCACTGGCTCCCAACAACCAGCCAGCGGCACACAATGGCGTCCACAAGAGCAGGACTAACAACAGCATTTAACATAAACCCTTCAACAGGAACAGAGCGCTTTAGCAAATCATTAACCAGCCCGTCACCGTCGCGCCGCTACCGGTACTAGATGTTCTCTGCGGCTGGTCTGAAAGCAGTACCCATGTCTTTTGCATGTATACACACTTCTGCACATCTACCCCCCTCCCTCACCCATTTTAGGCCTCGTATAATAAGCAAACGGGTCGGTCATGGTTGAGCATGATGGTGTTTGAATCCAAGAGGTGATTGCTGTTGACTCACGCTTTTGAGTGTGTGTGCGCGTCTCGGCACTGATTAGCACAGTCTCCATCTGTTTCTAAACAGCAGCAACAGTTTTTTGATCCCATTTCCTAAGTATAAAGGCGCGCCTTTTTATACATTCATTTGGGCCAGACATAATTTGACTCACTCACTGATGAACAAAGTTGTTGGTGGGGTGTCGCATCTAAACTTTTTATTGCCACTTTTAAGTGTTAAAATAGTCCTGCATGCGTCTTTGTACGAACTTTCATGTTTGTCCTTATCTTCACAAGAAGAAAAGGGGCTCTGATGTTTAAACAAGGTTGTTAAGTTTATAGGTTCAGCCCCGAGAGCCGGGGCGCCAACTGCTTCATAAACGACAACTTTATCTCACACAAAAACGTTGCTAATCTATTTTTTTCTTTATGTGAGACATGATTACTTAAGAGTAAGGATGCCGATAGGAAAAAAAAATAAAATTACTCATGAGAATGTCTCAAACTGTTCTTAGATCCTAAATGAACATTTCTCATGACATTTTCCCAGACCAAATGATCTGAGTTATGAATACACATTAAATTTATAGCTCTATTGTCTCTCAACATTTTTTTTTTATTAAAAAAAAATATTTCTTATATTCATATTTCTTATTTTATTTAAATGTATTCGTAATACTGAATATCAACAATTGTCTTATTTATTTAATTTTTAATTTTACTATTATTTTAATTCTTGTATCTCAATTATAGTCAGATACAATAGTTCATTCAAGTTTATTATTATCTATTAGTATGATTCTTTTTTTTTTTGTATTCATATATATATATATATATATATATATTATTGTGTGTGTGTGGGTGGGTTATTATTATTATTATTATAACACCTATTTTATTGTTAACCTGGAAAAAAATTAGGCTTGAAAAGTAATATCAAATAAAAAGGCTGCAGTAGGATTCATGTCCATAGAATAAAAGGCTGCGGGACAAGTTAGGTACTAAATTTAACACTAACTATAAACTGTAACTGCTACAAACATGAAGCTCAGCTTGAAAAAAAAACATTTGCATGTATGCAAATCTACTAGCTATGAAATCCGTTAGAGATGTAGGACACATGCTGAGATATGCAAACACAACCTCAGAGTATGAAACCCCTCTTTCAGTTTGAGATCGCTGTTCTATCTCTACCAAGCGTGTGTAAGTCACTACCACTGCGTACGTGTGCCCTTTGAAAAGAGCCATTGAGACAAGTTATAAACTCGAGGTACACAAACCTGCAAGCCAAACACGGTCGCATAACCACCACGGTAAAAAATTACCTTTTTAAAGCAATGCTGAGTGAGTTGCTCAGACTAAGAGGAGGCGTATATTTAGTATAAAACAGGTTGTGTTAAATGTGAGTTGGGCAGCTGCGATAATGAAAATATCCTTCATCACAAGGGCAATAAAAATGGGTCAGGCCACATTTCTTTAACAAACACCGAGACGGACAACCACCCAGTCATTCAGCAAGTAACACACACACACAGACTTTCTTCCAAATGTTTCTCCATACAAAGTTACTTTCCATAAAGTATTGCGCTACACTTGTTTCTTAAACGGATTTCCCATGATCTCCAACTAAATTCAATTAAAGCTCCATAAATCTCGGAAACTGGGATTAAACTCAAGCACATGATTAATGGGCCTGTTTTATTAGTGGTTTCTCTGAACAGCTGTGGATCCCTCTGTCAGCCAAAGTTTAATAATTGTGTTTACTAAGGCAAGCATCACTATTACTATTGCTCATAGGGTCAGGATTTTAACCAACCCCTAAGTATTATGCAATTCTAAGTATTAAACTTGTGTTAAGCCTGTCACTGTCTGCTATATACATGAGTGATTCATACATTGTAAAGCTTTTTGGGGAGGTGTGCTGTAACTTAAACAACCAAAAAATCCACAGCTGTATCTTGAGGCACCACTCGAAACACTAAAACTATGGCAGCCCAGTAGTGCACAACACAACGCAATTTAAAAAGCAAACATAAGCTCACAGCACAGCGGAAATGCTCCCGACCACTAGGGGGCAGTTGGTTTGCAGAATCAGCTATTGTGCGAGGTACTCACGGGCGCTGCGGGTTATCGGTAATAAAACTTTGTTGGTATGACCCACAAAATCGACAATACATGGTGAACTAAAATAATAATGACAGGGGATGGTTTTAATGTCATGTCAAAACAGGTAAAGACCGCTCGTTTCTGTAGACCAACCCCCCCCCCTAGTGGTCGGGAGCATTTCCGTTGTGCTCAGTTTATGTTTGATTTTTTAATTTCATTCTGTTGCAAACTTAGTTTGCAACAGAAAGCTTGTTTTTTTTATTATTTTCTTGTTTTGTGCGCTTTTTTTTATTGCATTGTGTTGTGCACTACTGGGCCACTGTATAAAACCACTAAAAACCCGACGTTGCAATGCACTAATAATCATTCAGAATGTCACAGCAACTCCCAGTATAACTGTATAACAACACACAAATAATCATTCAGAACACCATAACAACTGCATAGCAAAGCAATAATAATTATTCAGAATTTCATAGCAACACCCTAACAACTGTATAACAACACGTTAATAATCACCCGGGACACCTTAGTAACAGTGCACCAAGACTAATTCAAAACACCTAAACAACATCTGCATGACAATTTTTTAAAAAACAGTCAGAACACTAATAACCAAGCAATACCACAGTGACCACCCAGAACAATCCAGCCACAGCATAGCAATGTGCTTAAAAAAACTGTAATCTAGTTCAGTGAATGTTCTTCTGCAAAGATTCAAAAAAGCCCTTGGAAACAAAGTAAATCATTTAATCATAAAACAAGTTAAACCTTTCTGTATCGTCCTTTTACGGCTCTGACACGACCAGAAAAAAAGCAAAAAGCAGCGGCTCTAGAGTAAAGGAGGGTGTAACAAAAACCAGATGCAGCAGCAGGAAGAGCAGAGCAGAGCAGTCTGGGATAAGGGATTAGAGAGTGTCACACCATTCACCTTCACTGCAAGAGAGAACCTGTTAGTGGATTGGAAACATGTCCTCATTCAATAGATGGAAGGATACAGGGTGGAGACGGATATGTTGAGGGTTTAGAGAATACAGAAATCAGACATCAATCTAAAATCAAGCTTTGATTATCAGACAAACAATAATTACCAAACAAAAAGGTTATATTACTATTTTGACTCTCAAATAGCTCATGTCTGCACTTATTTCAAATCAGTAAGTGAAACCTTGGCAAATGGAGCATACTCTGATCACAAAACAAACACAGCACAAACAGAAGTGGATTAAAAAAACCATTTTAATATCAATAATATTTTGGTGAACAGAGTTGGATATTGAATGAAATATAAGTACAATTATTATTTCTCATGTCTGCCATCTTGCATTTTTTGTTTCACTGAGCTTGTTGCAACCATGCTGAACTTGATTTTCTGAAGAATGTCTGGAAGATTTTTTTTTTCATATGCGTCATCATCTGTATAAAAGGGAAATGAAGTGTGCAAAGTGTTTGTTTGCATTTCAATGCAACTTTTAATTCAGCGGTCATATCCTGCCAAGTTAACTTTATCTATTCAACTTTTCAATCTAACTGTCACCTTTATTTGTATATATATATGTGTGTGTACATATATAATAGCTAAGCAGGTTATTGTGAATGTTAAAAAAGAAAAAAAAGTTTTAAAAAATCATGCAATTAAATTGATGGCTTAACTATAGAAACAGAAAATAACTGGTTACAGGTTTCCTCATTTGGCTAAACATACTGACTGACTGGCATGAAATTACAAGCAAAAAATAAACAAAATCGAATAAAACAAAATAGCAATTCAATGTCTCAGCTCTCCAGTCTATCAAAACAAGTTTCCTACCTGCATTTCTGACCTCTTGAAACTTTACCTGCCTCAAATTTTCTGGCTCACACTTATTTGGTCCTCAGTTATTTCCATATTTCCACATGAAATTTGATCTTGACTCAAATTACTAAATATTGTATGTATTGTATTGTAATGTATGTTTGAAACTCAACAAATCAAGCAAGCCATAAAAAACGCTTAAAGTTGATGTTGTCTGGATCTGCTAAACCTCATCACCTCATCACAGGAAACTGACACATCCCACGCACACTATAACAGCACATGCTAAAGGGCATGGCATCGTCTTTTCTCGTGAAAGAAACACAAACAATTGTTTTTCATATAATGCACCATCAAACTCTGATGAAATAATGGCCAACTCGCTGTCAATCTTGCAAAAAAAAAAAATCAGACTGGGTTAACTGGTATCACATTCAGCTTTTAGCTAAATACATAAAAATCCCCAAAATTGGCACTTTAGAATTGTTTAATGTCATTGAACTGCATTGCACTGTATAAGTGACATGAATTCTTTTTTTAAATAACACAAGCACAGTAAAGATAACATTTAACAAATGATGGATTTAGCTTAAACACTGCTTTGTGGTAGTCACATTATTAATGATATAAACTACACCTGTGTTTACTATACCAGGACACCTGTGTGAACTTGAGGACAACTGACTTATATTCACTATGTTATTATCTTAACATTCACTAGCACAGGTTGATTAAAAGTCATGGTGAAAATAGTGTAAAAAGTTAGTGTAATCATAATTTGTCTACAGGGGGCAGTTGCAAAAACTTACAATGTTATGACTGTATTATAGGGTTACTCCACTTCACTTGACAGTCAATGGGACAGTCACAACCCTCCCGATTTTTATCCAAAATATGTTTAATTGTGGTCCGAAGATGAACAAAGCTTTTATGGGTTTGGAATGACATGAGGGTAAGTTTTTAATGACCAAAAAAAAAATCATTTTGGGGAGAAGTAACACTTTAAGATGTAGTTTGACTAGCTAGCAGTTAACCGAGTCTTATTTTTTAGATTAGACCAATAAACCATTTATGTAACTGAATTAAAAACACCAAAAAAGTTAAGACCAGACTTTAATGAAAAAAAAAAAAAAAACTGGATGACAAACTTTTAAAGCTAGTCTAGTAATTTATGCAACTGGCCACATGTGAACTGTATTCTTTAAATCCATGAAATGTAAAAAGAAATGTAATTTCTATGATCCCCAGAGGTGCAATCTGTGACTGATTGGACAATAAAATCAGGACACAAACATACAGCACAAAAAAAGTGACATTTCGAGTGGTTTTCCTGTAATGTTATTATATCAAACCAGCAATTTCCGAGAGGATTTGGGGCTGCTTCTCTGGGTCCTCAGGCACCAGGGAGGTCCAACCCATCCTGCCAATATGGTCTGCGGGGAAAGCTGGTCCCAATATCTGCACACATGAAAACATTCCTCTGTTGATTTATTTTTAGACCTAATCTCAAACAGATTTCCACATTGAGCAAGTCGGCTGGGACCGAGAGCGGCTGCACCCAATCCGTGGAAGCATGGCCCCTCTGAAAATGAATGTTATTTTGTTTTTCTTCTGGGGATTTGAATTCTGTCACTTTCCACTCGTTTGGTGGTAAGCCAGCTAAGCCTGAAAAAGCTGTAGTTTAAGGGACAAGCAAGCAAAAGATTTGTTTGTGACACAGGGAAAAGAGGATTGGCGTGTTGGAATGTGTAAAGTACTTTATTATTCCCACAACCCCATGAAATATCCTTTCACAGCCTAGTGTCGGATTGTTTAAGGCGCAGGACAGTAAATTTCTTCAGACACAATAACAACAGTTTTATAAAGAAAGCGGTTCTTGCTTGTGCAAAATGTGCCGGCACTGTTCTAGGGTCTTCTGGGTGGTCGCTTAGTGGTTCCTTACTGATCCAAGCCCACCTTCGAGTCACTGTGATATTCTGATCCTTAGATACGCCTCGGGTCCCTGCTTCAAAGAAAGGCAGTGGGACTTTTCGCCTTGTTTTATCATCCGCCAAACAAAAATCGCAAAAGCATCCTCTCCTCGACAAGCCACGTCATTTGAGGTATCATTCATGCCTAAAGCTGAAACAGTGCAGTATGAGTTGCACACAAAATTGTAATACTTGGGGCTAAAGGTTTGTTCACGTAAGTTTGAGCAAGCGCCATTAATAATAATTTGCAGTCAGAGGTGCTTAATACGACCCCGGGTACCCTATGTCATTTGTCCCTCCAGGCTCACCTTGTCAGCCTCCCAGACTTGGAGGCAAAGCTGTGTCAGAACAGCACTCATGTCTCCAACTAGAGGAAATTGATCTCTCAAGTCTGTCACACAACTATGAAGGGGCCAGGGGCTCAAGTGTCAGGTTACCGGAGGCAGGTGCAAACCCACCACTGGGGCCACGAATGGCAAGTGAGGTGAGGAAGCGTGACTTTCCTGGTTAAAATTCCCCGCTAAGTGTCCTAAAACCTACTGAAACCCCCTAAACCCTACCGCAACTGGTGCGGCATTCACACTGAAATGTCTGCGCGGTATTCCGACTGGGTTGGCTCTGCAGAAAGAAAGCTTTAAATAGTATGAAAGATGGCCAACATGCCTTGGAATTCTCCAGCTCCGGTATACCTGTAGAATTGGGGAAAAAAAGGACCCTCTCCTGCCAAAGGTATCGTCTGCGAAATTAGCACAGGTGCAAGGTTTCGCACAACAAAGGGCTCTTTGTGAGTAGCCAAGATCATGTTTTGTGACTGGGTTTCAATTTGGAATAGAAAATGTAATATCTTAGAGAACAAACATGGTTAGTTTGAAAAGCGCGGTTGTATTATCTGGGTAGTGATAGACTACCATTAACACCGGTTGTTAAGAAATAAGTCCCGGCTTACAATGTCATCCGCACATCGGGAACAGAAGCTTGGACATTTCTGGAGAGAAGCCAATCCAAACAGAATTCCTTTCACTTGGCATTCCAGCTTGATTAATATTGAAGGTAGGGTCAGGCGGTAAGGTTTACTGCGCAAATATAGTTACACAAATGGCAAGACATTATTTCAAGTGCATAAGTGTGGTTCTTTCCTCGACAAATGGTGCCTGTCAGCGTTAGCTTTGGGCATTTAACAGGACTCTCTTTGATTGCTGTTGTTTTTACACAAAGCTACGATCAATAGGCGTGCAGCTAATTCAGCCAACAAGTGGTAAGTGTTCAATGTTTCTTCTCTTTGACACACATGGACCAGAGTTCCATGATGGGGCTGCTGCTAACAGCTGTCTGCAGCCAAAATAGGAAGTCCCTGTGGCGATACAGCCCCATGCGCTCAGGCTGGAAAACCTCTAAACAACATCCTGTGGTCACCTGGACACTATGACCCAGAAGAAGGACTCCTTAGAAAGCGGCCCCAGCAGCAGAGTCCTGCCTGAGGGCCCCTAAGGAGGAGAAGACCTGCTATTTGGTGCGTGGAAAAGGAGGCAGGCTTTGTAAATAACCTCCCTGGAATCCCTGAGCGTGCTTGCTTTGGAGTGCACTCCCCCTTACCAAAAAGGCTGAAGGGGAAGAATCGGATCACAGGCAGCCTGGGGTTGTCACCTGTCTGGGAAGTGAGGGGGATGAATGAAGACTCAATAGAAAATTAAAGAGAAGGAAGAGGGAGCGAGACAAAGGGAGAGAGAGAGTCAGAGATGGAGAGATAGATAGAGAAAACCTCCCAGGTACTCTGGCACTTAATTACTTCTCAGAGGATAAATATTTCTTTAGTTACAGGGGTAGAGAGACAAAAAATGAAGAGCTGTTCCAGGAGTGATTATCTCTCCGTTTCAGGTGTTTTTGAACATATTAAGAGCTCTCAAGTTACTATCGGATAGCTTCCAGAAAAAAAAGAAAAGAAAAACACTACTGTTTGTTAAGTGGAAATTACAAACAAGCTAGCCAAATGCAGGTACAGAGCCCTGGAGTTTAAAAATCATCTACATTGCTGAGTAACGCTTGAATCAACTGCAACAATATCTGACTCTCTGAGACTAAAAGCATAGTGCCTGGTGGTCCTTTGCATTTAGTACCATCACAAAGCAAGTGGATGTCTATGATTAAAATCTAAGAACAACATTCTCATCATCCGTTCATGCTAGCTGGCCCCGTGAGGGACGGGCATTTAAATGGAAACTGTATGCAATTATTTACAATCCAAACCTATTCAGACTTGGGTGGAAACCATGTGTTGGCCCCCCATGGTTTAAAGCTTCCCCTTCCTGTCCACACTAATAGCCTATTCATAGCAATGTGCACCTCAGAGACTGTTGGCTAGGCTGTTATTGGCCTTTATGAAAGTTAAATGAACAAGGCGCATAGGAAACTATAGTGGGCTGCCGGTTTGCAGAGGTCCAACCTCATTGTGGTTTTTCTGTGCAGGGTGGAAACATTACTCTGTATGAGAAATTTTGTGTCTTGCCGTTTAATTTGTAACAAAAAAAACTTGATTTGTAATAGTAAGCAATCTTCTCAGCACGTATTGCTATGTTGCATGTTTTAAAGAAAATATGATTTTTTTTACATTTTTTAAAAATCGCAAGTGGTGCAAACGTAGCAGAAAAAAAGTCAATGCAAGGTTTTGTTTCATTTAGTTTTTTTGGGGGGGAGTAGTGTCATGGCTTGCTAAATTGTTGCTAAGGCATATTTGGTGGTTGCTCCTTGGTTCTATGGAGTTTTTAGCATTTTGCTGTTCCTGTGTTGCCCTTGGTGGTTTCAAGGGTGTTTACCTGGTTGCCAGAGCATTGCTGGTTGGTTGTTAATGTCATGTTCTGTGCGGTTTTTATTGCATTGCCATGCAGTTGCTAGGAGGGTTATGCACCTTTCCGAAATGATTTAAGAAATACTTCTAAAAGTCCAGTTTTACTCCTAATTTGAAATCAAATATGAAGTCATGTGAATGTTTAAATGGACTTCACTAAAATTCGAAGAAATCCATTCAAGTAGAAAAGCTTTAAGGAGTTTTAAATGATGGCATGTCAATGAATCATAAAAAATAAAAAATAAAAAAACAATGGCCGTAGGACTATAAGACCAATGTTAAGATTCACCTCTCTGTGACAAACTTGACATTTCTCTGCACTGTGAGCCAACACAAGGTCCTTAGAAAGCAGAACGTCTGCTGAACCATCTTTACTGGACAAAAGGCATTCAGAATCATTAAAAAACAGACCAAAGTGAACCTTTTCTCTTCTCTTCAACTCCCTGCACTGTTTTGGACGTTCTGAGGCTGCTGCCCTAAAACGGGGACACCAGATGCCAGAACAAACCGGCCGCTTCATTCTCACAATGTCACAGATTGTTGGTACCCATTGCTTCAGAGGAGGAGGAAAAGTGAAGGGAGTGGGGGCCATTGGGTGGCAGAGACAGGACTCTGCCAAGTGGTAAGGCTGCCAAGTGTTGGTCTGGTGATGGGCGGAGCTTGTCACAAAAGGTGGGTGGGGGGACGTGGTTGCAGTGTGAAGAATAACGTTGATTTTCAGAAGGCCTGTAGAAGCCATTGGTGGCATTTGGGAACATCTTAAAAGAATTTCCACAACAACATAGTCTCAATCTTTTGCAATAACTGATATTAGAAATGTGTTACTAAAAGCAAAAATTAGCAGTGTTTTTCGATGCAAGCATCACTATTACTAATGCTCACATACTTTGAGATTGGTGATTTTGGTGATTGCTGAACTTCCTAACCCTCCTATAACAACTTTAACGTGGGAGTGGAATATTTTTACTTGGGCCAGTAGGCAGCCTCCTAGCAACACTTAAGGTCACCCTAGCAAACGCATAACTATGCAGAAAAAAAATACAGCATTCACAAAACCCCTTCAGTTGAAAATTTTTAATTATTTGTATTTATATATTTGTTTAATAAACATTTTGCCAATTGCCAATTATGCCATTTTTCAACTGCATACTATAAAAATACATTTCAGTACAACATCATAGCTGCAAGTATTAACATTAATATGTGATTTCTTTCAATGTAAAGAACTTTTTTTACCACAGTTGTACCAAATCATACATTTTCTTTTTTTTTTCTTTTTTTTCATAATTGCATAAACTATGCAAATCATGAAAATTATGCACACTTTTGAATAAAAAAAATGTGTGAATGGCCACACAAACTAGTTGAAAGATATCTAGCCAAACGGAAACATCAGGTTCAGTATGTTAAAGCACTCTCTCTTTGTACATTACAGCGATGGAGCATAACACGAAGGCTAATTCCTCATCTAAATCCTCTGAGTGGATCTGAAAGGCGTAAGCCCAGACCTGCGGTACAGTGGGACTTATGCAAACGGAGGCCCTGTTCTCCTCCACCCTGCCCTCCCTCCCCAGCAGCCGTTCAAACCTCTCCATGCTTAGGAAGTTACTTATTAAGAACCAGCGTCAGCATGCAGTGCCAAGCTCCTTTTTTCTCCTCTGCCGCTTTGGCTTCTTTTCCCATTTCAGTACCCACTGTCGTTGCCTTGTGTTTTTTGGGTTAGGAGGGGCGGTTGAGGGGGGAGTGCATGCCTGGAATGTTAGTAAGCGTCCTATTCACTATAGGGGAGTGTTGTAGAGCAAAAAAGAAAACGAATGGAAAAAAGCAAGAGAGAGTGAGAGAAAGACAGAGCGAGGGAGGACAAAATGCCCACAACAGACTTGATGTTGATCGCATTAATGCATTGGAGCGCTGGGTATGGTGTAAATGATTGAAAGTGCTTCCAGAACTTTTGCCGTTGGCGTTGACAAAGCCGGCTCTGTTTCCTCCCGCTGCACTGCAACCCCCTCCCCCGAACGCACATACACACACACACACTTGATGGTTGTTTTCTCTTCGATGTTTTTTTCAGGAGGGAATGGATGCGGTGCACGGAGAGGGAATAGAGCCAGGGTCTGTCCGCCAGGGATCGAGCCAGGGGCCTCAGTCAGGGGAGGGTGTGTTGGGGGACCTTTTCGAGATGCTGAAGAGTGAGCAAATGAGGCATGGATGGGTCAGATGGGTTGAGAGAGGAACCGGGCTTGACGAGAAGGAGGGGAGATTACAGGTCAGGGCAAAGAGTTGGAATAAATTAAGTTCTACCGCGGTACAGAATGGTACATTGTTAGCGCCAACAGACAGACAGCGGACGAACAATCCTAGCTTTGTGTCCGGTACTGGCAGAAGGCAACCTCTCTCTTTTTCCCCTGATTTCACTCTGGATGAATGCACTTTGGGATCCCGCTATCTGTGGCTGCATTACAGAGTTATAGAAGAACAAGAGAGAGGACATCGAAGAGAAGGAGTAAAAAAAAAAACACTTGATTAATGTGCAACAGTTTGGATCGTCAAATCTATATTTAGTATACATACACTGCTCAAAAAAAATCACACTTCTGTGAAATCAAACTGCCCACTTAGGAAGCAACATGGATTGACAATCAATTTCACATGCTGTTGTGCAATTGGTGGAAATTATAAGCAATTAGCAAGACACCCCAATATAGGAGTGCTTCTGCAAGTGGTAATCACAGACACTTCTCAGTTCCTATGCTCTCTGGCTGATGTTTTGGTCACTTCTGAATGCTGGCGGTGCTTTCACTCTAGTCGTAGCATGAGACGGAGTCTACAACCCACACAAGTGACTCAGGTAGTGCAGCTCATCCAGGATGGCACTTCAATGCGAGCTGTGGCAAGAAGGTTTGCGGTGTCTGTCAGCGTAGTGTCCAGAGCATGGAGACGCTACCAGGAGACAGGCCAGTACATCAGAAGACATGGAGGAGGCCGTAGGAGGGCAAAAACCCAGCAGCAGGACCGCTACCTCCGCCTTTGTGCAAGGAGGAACAGGAGGAGCACTGCCAGAGCCCTGCAAAATGACCTCCAGCAGGCCACAAATGCGCATGTGTCTACTCAAACAGACTCCATGAGGGTGGTATGAGGACCTGACATCCACAGGTGGGGGTTGTGCTTACAGCCCAATACCGTGCAGGACGTTTGGCATTTGCCAAAGAACACCAAGATTGGCAAATTGGCCACTGGCGCCCTATGCTCTTCTCAAATGAGAGCAGGCAGCAGAACATTCTCCACAGTGTCTCCAGACTCTATCACGTCTGTCACATGTGCTCGGTGTGACCCTGCTTTCATCTGTGAAAAGCACAGGGTGCCAGTGGCCAATTTGCCAATCTTGGTGTTATAAGATTGGCAAAAGATTGATCAAATTATACTCTTAATCCTGCGTATCGAATGGGTTGGTTTACCCTAAAATGATAATTTATCCTTATGTTATTACAAACCCGTATGACTTGCGTGGAAAAGTAGATATTTTGATAATTGCTGAAGTCCAAACAACTTTGGACCCCATTGACTTTTATTGTATGGGCAAAAATATCTTAATTTGATGGCTCAGAACATCTATCTATCAATTGTATAACAACACCAAGGCAACAACCTAGAACTCTTTTGTATTTGTATTTATTTTGTTATTTTAGTTCGTTTTGCCTTGAAAACACATGTACATGTAAATCATACACTACATTTAAAAATACTATGCAGCAAAGTCTTATCATTAGATTTGCGTGGTGTACGCACGCACACCACAGGTTTGGTTTCTGAAAACTGAAAATGATGTTAACTACAACCAGTTATTGTACGCTGTCATATTTTCCATCCTCTAAAATGATAACCATCACCACCACAGCTGCTTTTGCATATCCTATGCAAAATGCGCTCCGACTGTTACGCCATACATGTTTGCATGGTTGCTTTTTTGTCCTTAGAACAGCACCTTTGGCACACCAATTAATTTGCATTATGGAAAACAACTCGGTGGAATCAGGCTCCTCAAACAAATGTCACTTCAAGGCTGTAGTGTGCGTATGTGGACTATGCTACCCCTTCTGTATAAACACATTTTGTCCTTGGGCGCAGACTACATGCTGTGTCTAGGTTCGGGGCAAATGGCTTCACCACGTGGAGTCAATATCATTTACTGGGGACTATTACTCAAGAAAGTAGTGTGGAAGCCAATTCCACCAGTGCTTATTTATTTATTTATTTTATTTTAAAAAGGTAACTGTTTTTATCTTATAATTTTCATTTATTTATTTTTCAACTTTTTTTCACAATTTTGAGATTGCAGCTTCACAATTCACTTTTAGACATCAATTTGAGGTTGTAAGAAATAAAGTCATAACCGCAAGATATAAACTCTCTGTCTTGCAATTCTGACTTTTTAAAGAATTGCATAATATAGCACTGTGAGTTATAAAGTGAAGACTTTTTTACTTTCTGTTATAATGTATTTTCTTTTTTGTTGTGAGATATAAATTCGTAATTGCAACCTTTGAAATCCAATTCTAAAGAATAACAAGACTTACTTACTATTTACTTACAATTGTGAGTTTATATTTGATAATTCTGTACAACATATTGTTGTAATGTCAGAACTGATATAAACCTAAACAACATTACTATCCAAATGTTGCTGTAATCATGGAAATAAAGCAAAACTAATGTTTGTACTCAGTTATGAATTTATTTTGTGGTCCAAATTTCATTAAATCGATTTAGATGGACAATGTGCAAATGGAATCTTGACAGTGGAATTTCCAAACAAGTCTTCACTATATATTTTTGTCT
This sequence comes from Enteromius treurensis, assembly GCA_032275025.1. Classification (NCBI taxonomy): domain Eukaryota; kingdom Metazoa; phylum Chordata; class Actinopteri; order Cypriniformes; family Cyprinidae; genus Enteromius; species Enteromius treurensis. Next base: position 3,661,348 of record JAUCMU010000001.1, read on the forward strand.
CAAATGCACATCTGGTTAACACATATGTTCCATGTTCATTTGTTGCACAGATGAGGCCCTCTGCGTAGCACGTGACAGATGCAAGTCTGAACGCAAATCACAGTTCACACATTATTTATTGCAACCAGCCGCTGGCATATTTTTGCACTGAACTCACTCACATGTGCTTAACATGCATGAATACAGCAGACGCATTTCCCACAATGATTACAGAAAATCCACTTATAAAATTTCTAAGAGAGAAAACCATACAATAAGTAGTGGGAATTGTGTAATGTCTCAGAATCAAAAGATCTGGCATAGTGTAACGAAGTCTCTAGAGAACATCCCATTAGATAGCAATAAAGAGAAAGCAGCTCCTAAAAACAAGAAATTATACATTTTTCTAATTACCCATAAATGTATAAATACGTTATTGTTCTCACAACCTCATCTCATTCCAAACTGTGTGACGCTAGTCTGTTAAATAGAAAAATAGATGATTAGGCAATCATGATCACATGGTTGGCCCAGATTAAATAGTCTAAATGCCCATTGGACAGTAATTTAGAGGTTTACATGATCCTGACCCTATGAGCCTTCCAGGTTTTAAAAGGGCTAAAAATGCTAAAATATTTTCATCCAAACTAGGCCTACTTAAAACAAGAATATTTTTTGCTGTTTTTTTTTGTTTTTTTTTGCAGCAATGCCACTGAAGAACCAATGATTCCAATGTGATTGTCCAGTGGAAATGACCCATAGATGTCCTTCATGAAAACACTGATGCCAAAAAAGAACCTTGATTTTTATTTTAATTTTTTATTACAGACTCTCAAAGTTATTTCAACATAAACTTTGTTGCCTTCTTTCCTGTCATTAATCTCTTTGGAAGTAATTCATCTGAACGATGTGCTCCTTTTATCTTGACATTGGTGGAGATGCTGTTATAAACCTGATAACCCTTTAGCCCTTTTTAGGACATTTCCCTGGTCTATTGTCCTAGGCCTGCGTGGCCCAAGGGAATGCTATTGTGTAGACGAGTAAAACAAAGAAAATCCTGCTGTTAACCTTCTTCCAACCCCGGTGTGATGAGCACTCTAAGGTCATCGCTGGTGTGTAACTAACCTTTGAGCTAAACAGGCAGATTTTATCAAAAACAATGTGTGACCAATGTATAGCTCCCTTTGACTCTGTAAAATAACTTCCATTGATCATCTGATAAGCATGTGGTTGTGCTTCCAAATTAGACACTACAAGCTTTTCTTCATTAAGGGCTGTCAACCTTTTGACCTCGGCAGTACGTATGCTGATGCCTTTCTCACAGAAAGCACATGTTGTACTAGAACACATCCTTAAGCAGCTCTAAGCTCTGGGTTTTGTAAGAACCAATAAAAAGAGGGTTTGTAATCTCATAGTTCACAAAGACTGACAAGTAACTAAATATGGTAATCTTGAATACATTTTTATATTGTAGAGATAGTGTATATACGTAGCACTGAAAAGTTTTTTTGCAAACACTTTACAACAAGCTTCATTAGTTAACAATATCAGTAAATATAAACAATACCTCTACAGCATTTATAGTCAATGCATTATTAAAATTAAAAAAGTTGTGTTTGTTAACATTAGTTCATGCATGTGAGCTATTGTATTTTCATTCATTAACATGAACAAAGATTAATAAATATTGTAACAAATGCAACATTCATTGTTTGTTTATACATTTATTTAAAAAAAATTATACCTAATGTAACGTTACCGTTTTTTTTTTTTTAAAGAAATTTTAATACCTTTATTTAGCAATGAGTCTGTAAATTAGTCAAAAAGGTCAGTAAATACATTTAGAATGTTTTAAAATATTTATATTTCAAACAAATGCAATTCTAAAAAATAAGGTATCAAAGGTTCTACAAAAATATGAAGCAGCACGGCTGTTTTCAAATTGATGGACACTGTTTCTTGAGCAGTAAATCAGCATATAATGGATTATTTAAAAGTAGGCTGGAGTAATGACTCGAAAAGTTTTTTTTTTTTTTTTTTTGCATCACAAAAATAAACTAATTTATTAAAATAGAAAAACATTTAAAAAAAAAAACATTAAATGTCAGTAAAAACCTGCTTCAAATGCCCCTTAATTAGAGACAGCAGCTGAAAGTGGGAACGGGAAGGCAGAGGGATAAAGGGCTGCACTTGGAGCTTCAACAAACACGCAAACTATACAGTCGAAGAAAAAAAATATAAGTCATAAGGAAGGTGAATTACACAAAACACAATTTTTGCATTTCAAGTGAATTCCAATGGCTGATATCTTGTAGCTTTTGTCCATTTCAGAATTTTGTAAATGTACAAAACAGTAACTGCACAAAATGTACAAAAAGCTAAAAAATGAATCATTTCCTTTTATTATTGCATCTCAAGATGCAATTCCCACCCAGCAATATGTGGAAGTTCATTTTCAAGCCATTTCTGCCATAGGTTCAGCTAGGTCTGTCTCATACAATACAAATGATTGGAGGAAGTTGGGGTGGATATAGCTCAATGACAACAGGCTGTGCATGTCTGTGTGTCTGAAGGGTCACAGAGACCCCTCTATGACCAGTCAGCCTGGAGAGCAGGTGGTCCTTATCATCATCTTTCCAGTTTGACTGGGACACTCGCCACATTATGCTCCGCCAAGTTTATAAGCAGCACCTGTGGGATCGCTGGCCCCCCTGCTCAAACATGTGGTGGTGGAGTAGACCTAAGGGGAAGTTTTGGAGCAGTTGTGCTTCAGCCGAACTGTAACTGGACCAATAACTCAAAAAAAACAAAAACAATATCTAATGTAATTTAAAAGTCATGTATCGTTTTCTAGAATCAGCTGTATCTTATATTATCTTATGTATGTATGCATTTGTTTATTTTTTTTAACTAGATTTATTGGTTTATCGTGGCCCTTAGAACACATTCTAACACATTCACAGATTCGGAAGCATCATCATGAGTGTTTGCACACCTTTGCATAAATTACATTATTTGCATATGACACCTCTGTCATGGTACAGGTTCTTTGTACTGTGTTGAGAGCGTGTTACCAGCTCAGGTCAGCAGCGTGGAACAGAGCTGTGGTAGAACTGTAATTACTGCATGTAAATACAAACTGTCACTCAAAAGATTCAAGAAAGTATAACATCGTATCTGCCTGCAAAACATTAAAAAAAAAAAACTACTGGATTACATTTCATTATCTTTTAATTCATTGCACTGATTATTAGTGTTAATCTTGCATTTAGTAGTTTTACTTTTTACAGAAACACACTCTTTGCAAGGATGCAGTGTTGTGCACAAAATGCATTCTTGAATTTATGGTCAGGAACAAATCTTGAGTCTTTAACGTCCATTAAACCGGCGTGTTCTAATGCGGTAGCAGCAGGTCCCAACGTTTGTATCGTTTATACCGTAGATACAGTACCAGAATCACTGATATGCTACCTAATTGTCTATCATCTCAAAGTGTTGCGAGGTTAAAGAACTAATTTTCTCAGGAAGGTATGTTGCAAACTTCATATTATCACCACACTTTAAATGTAACCCTGTACGGAGACTCTAATGTTGATCCAAACGTGCCTCACTCATTCACCTCAGCCCTCTGATAAGTGGAAAATTGAGTTGAGGAAATGAAGCACGAGTTGATTTTGGGTAGTTTAGCACCACCATTTAATTGGTGTTCATTTGGTACCATAATTATGCTCAGGAAAGGACAAAAATAGTCATACTTGTCAAATTATTAATGGTCCTATAACTGCGAAGATAAAAGTTCCCCTGTTCAGACTGTGTTTATTAAGTAAACACAGAGGTGGGTTGTGAAGGGTTTAGCCACCAACACCACGGAGGTACAAGCGAGCCTTTGCCACGTGTTATGTTCTGCCTCATAAATATTGTTACAAGCCAATGATCGGCATTCAACTTTTAAGTTTCCTGTGTTATTTCAAACTTTAAAAATATGTTCAATTCCGCATCATAATGTAGGTTTGTTTAAATATAGATTTGTCCGATTCCACAAGAGCGTGAAACTGAATGATGTTGTTCAAACTAGGGCTAGACAATAGTTGGAATATTGATAATATATTTATAACTGAAAAACGTTTTAGAAGTTGATTCATCCATTCATTCTGTCAGTTTGAATGAATCAATTAACACTCATTTAACAACTGAAAATGTTCATGGAAGTCTCAGTGAGGTCTCAGTGAAGTCTTTAACTTAGACTAGCTTATTTAATAGGCTGCACTATGACAAGTCTATTAAAATGTATATTTAAAGCTACGTATCTAAAGCTGCATGATCATTATTGCAATGCATTCTAAATTTTAAATGCATTAAATTAATTATTTTACATTTTTCTAAAGCGCTGTGTCTGCAGGAGTCCATTCACTGAAATACAAAATATTTCAATCAATCAATTAAATATTATATTATATACATGTCATACATTTATGCATCTAATCTTCATAATACATTTTAAACAAGGTTTTACAAGTATCTTTTCAATTCAAAGTCAGTTAATTTAGTACATGGAAATGACTCCATCAAAGTATCAATATTAAAGCCTCCTTAAGTCAGTACTATGCCGATTTGTTTTTCCAATTTTTCTGTTAATACAAAATAGTACCAAAAAAAAAAAAAAAAGAAGCTTCCAGGCAGCACTGGGTGAGCATACAAATGCTGCTGACTCTTTTGCATATCATATGCATTAAACCAACCAAACTGTTGCCATTGCTTACAAACAAGGCGAGCATGTTGAATGAGCTACAGGATTGTGGTTTTTACTGTGGATTTGGCCTCCACCGGAGATTCATTGTTCCTGTGAACATATACCGCACCGCTAAGTTGTTATACAACCTTGGACACGTTCCACAATAATGTCAGACAATATTCATTTGTCCTCTTTGTCAATACCACAATGCCTGACGAGTGGGAGGTTTGTGGCAAAGGTTGGCCAGGTGGCGTCTTCTAAACAGAGTGTAAATGTTTACAGACGTTGCGGCCTGTAAGCTTAGCATTATTAGAGAATGTACACTAAACAACACAACGGCAGAATTATTATTCCATTATAGGATTATATCATGTCACTATTGTCTCCTAAAGTTGACCCAGCTCGACCCAAGCGCCTTCGAATCCCCAGAAGTCCAAGAGAACTAATTGAAGAGAGACAGGGAAAGTTGTTTTTCTCGGGACAGCTGCACCGAGCTGGTCTGCACTGTCTGTATCCGATGTCCCCCCACACATCCTAATACAAATATTGTGCGGCAGTTGCCATGGTCACGACCAGGCAACAGCTGGCAGGATTCAGTTCACCTAGAACCTGTTCCTGTTGGCGTGGGTCCAGGCGCTGAATAGAAGATGCCATGAAATATTTGTTCTGCGTTTTTCATTCCCCCCCCCCTGTTTTTCTGGTGCGCTGCCTCTAGACGTCTACTGCTAGTTTTATTTCTTTTGAGAACAATCTTTGAATGATTCTATTTTTGCTATACCAAAACACACATCCTATTTTTGTTTGTTTGTTCTGTAATGCACCCATTTGGAAAAGCCATAAAATTATGTTATACATATAGATGGAATCTGAATAGTTGTAGTATTCTTATTATTATTTTGCAAGCTAGATTAAACCTTGACTGCAGACAAATAAATGAATAAATGCAAATAGTAATTAATATAAATATGGCAACTGCCACACAACAGATGTAATATCCATAGTACATGTTACTACATTAATTAATTAGAATATATATAGTTCATTAAGTGCTTACACACACATATTTAGAAATATATAGATAGATTAATACAATCTATGCGATATCTATATAAGATTTAAATCATTCTTATTATGCAATAAGCCATTTTAATATTATGCAATTGAAAAATAATAACATATAAAGTGTTTCTTACGAAATATCTAAAACCTGCCTCCCAAAAAACGAATATTTATTTATTTATTTAAAATGGCAACTTAATATTCTTTAACTAACCAACTAAAAACAATGAACAAGGTTACATCTGAATGTACACGTACACTTTTTTTCCACCAGATATTTATCATTCTCAAGCTGAAAAGAGTCCAAGTAATGAGAGCATTTGAGGAGGTGCGCGCGTTCCTCTCCGCAGCGCGTCTGCTCGGCTCTCGCGCTCCTATCTCGCGCGCAGGGTTCAGGTTACGGTTATCGGAAGGAATCTACGAAAAAAGCGGAGCCAAGCGCAACTGCTCATCATCAGGACAGATTAACCTTGTCAAGCGGGGGTGTACCAGGAAGCAAGGGAGAGAGGGAGAGAGAGAGAGAGAGAGAGAGAGAGAGAGAGAATGGCTGGCAGGCAGGCAAGCTGGCTCCACAGCTAACTCAACACCACTGAGGCCTTTCCTCGCTCCTGAGGGAGTGCAAACACGCGTCTCCTTTTACAGCCTCTCCTGTGCCATTACACGCGCATATCCTCCCAGAAAAACATGCGAGCATTACACCCTTCTCTCATTCGGCCCTGCTTTATTTTCACACCGCTCTCGAAGCATAATATTTTGTTCCGTTTCTGTTGCTTTGAGGTTATCTGTTGACTTTATCGCACTATGAGTGCATGCCCCCAAAGTTGCAATTCATTCATCAACAGCAGGTAAAAACACTTTGGCACGGTTTTAGATGTTTTATTATTGATCTGTAACACGCGGATTCTTATCTATAAGTGTTATTTTTTTAAACTGTTTTTCTGGCTCTCCATGCATATTCACTAAGACATTTATAATTTTTTTTTTGTGACATACTTGTGTAAATGTACAATAAAGTAGAGAGTAAAATTAAAGTATTTTTTTTTTACCATCTCACCAAACCTCTAGGTCTAACTTCACTTGCAATAGCAAACTATGATGAACTGCACCAGTGGTTGAACTGCAAGGATTAGGCTATTTCCTCAATAGACATTAATGAAAGTGAAGAAAGTCATAATTGGCGAATAATAAACAAATATATTAACTTTTATGAGTATTGAAATGTTGTAGCCTACCTAGGGCAACAATAAGTTAACTCGTGGGTTCATTTCTCCGGAAATCGCAAACACATGAAAATATTACACTAGTAGGCTTACTTTTCCTCAACCAATGGTGTGGGTTTGGGGCGGGGCTAACAGTTAGCCTAACCAATGGCAGTCAGGGAAGCGTTTTTACCTCGAACAATTTTCTTGCATCAGCCAATACAGTGTAATATCATCAATACAGTAATATTTTAACAATATTATTGTAATTTGAAAATATTATTATGGTCATTTCAGTATTATTGCTCCAGTCTCCAGGATCATTTGATCCTTCAGAAATCATTAATATGCTGATTTGCTGCTTGGAAACTCTCTGATGATTTAAATTAGTTAGAAACAGAAATCTTATGTAACATAAATGTATTTCCTGTCACTTTTCATTAATTTAATGCATGCTTGCTGAACAAAGGTATTAATATATATTTTTTAAAAATGTAAAAAAAAAAACATCTTACTTACCCCAAACCTTTGAACAGTAGTGTGCACTAATAAGCCATTATATAAACAGACTAACCTCCAAAAACTCCACATCTTTGATCACATTTCACACCAAACTGCAGAAATCTTGCCAAAGTGACAGGATGACCCTCAGGTCAAAGTTGTAAAAGCTCTGGCTCTGGGAAGTGGCCTCTACAGTCTTCTGTCGAGCGTTGGAGGCTTAGAAACACACATAAGCAAAGCCTCGCATAGCAACAAGACGAGTCTTTATCGTTTGCAAAGTTGAGGTGATTTATTAAATCCAACAGCTGCACTGCCTGTGATGTCGACCTCATCAGATCGGTCCAAAAACCGTAAAACAATAAATTTTTATTTGTTTGCAAAATAGCACGTTCCTCAATAGCTTTGAAAATAGCGCTGGTGTAGCATATGGCCGGCGTATTTTTAGACATATGTCTCACAGAGCACATTATGAAACTACTGTAAACATGGACTTTGAGTCACAAGTATAACACATTTGGTGGGAAATATAATAGGTGATGAGTCGAAAACTCCTCGTGTGCACTTTACGTTCTTTAAATTAGGTTCTTAAAAAACTCTCTTCATGCATCTCTGGAGTAAAATTTAACTTTGCTGATCTCCTACTCATGCCGAAAGCAGGCATACAGCCAAACGCTTTGCGGTTTTCTGTCAATGATCTAGAAAAGGCACGGATGTTCTTGCCAGAAAAACAAGTGAAAGCCAAGCCACTGTGGTGCTTTTCTTGCCCACTTGAAAGGCAGTGGATCTGCTCTTCATCTCCACCCCGGTGTTCCCTGAAGCTCTGAGAAGGCATGAAGGTGTCAGGGTTTAGAAAAAAAAAAGGGTTTAGTTGCGAGAAGAAAACTACAGCTAGACAGCAACACATTTAACGTGGTTTACTCTTTGTTTTGTTCCTAAACCTACTACGTTCTGTTTTTGGTCAGGATGATAGGTTTTGTTTTCAGCCTGTTTTTCATTGAACATGCCGTTGACTCAACGAAAGCCTCTTGCAAGAAGCGTGTTGAAAAACACAGGTGGAAGTTTTTCGAAGCATCTGACAGGCCGTTGACAACGTACAAGAGAGGTGTGGCACCGTGCCATGCTGGCCCCGGGCGGCACTTACCCTCAACCCATCAACTGTGGGCAAACGCCTCATAATGCATTCAACACACACACACAAAGACAGAAAGAGAGGGGGAAAGATTTGCGTTAAAGTGATATTTTATATATATATATATATATATATATATATATATATATATATTTAGCGAACATTGCCTTAAAAGATAAAAAAAAAATGTA
>JAUCMU010000001.1:3684254-3721285 GCA_032275025.1 Enteromius treurensis
TCTGTCTCTGAGCTCTTCAGGCAGTTCCTTTGACCTCATGATTCTCATTTGCTCTGACATGCATTGTGAGCTGTAAGATCTTATATAGACAGGTGTGTGGCTTTCCTAATCAAGTCCAGTCAGTATAATCAAACACAGCAGGACTCAAATGAAAGTGTAGAACCATCTCAAGACTGATCAGAAGAAATGGAGAGCACCCGAGTTAAATATACGAGTGTCACAGTAAAGGGTCTGAATACTTAGGACCATGTGATATTTCAGTTTTTCTTTTTTTAATAAACCTGCAAAAATGTCAACAATTCTGTGTTTTTCTGTCAATATTGGGGTGCTGTGTGTACACTGATGAGGAAAAAATGAACTTAAATGCTTTTAGCAAATGGCTGCAATATAACAAGGAGTAAAAAATTTAAGGGGGTCTGAATACTTTCTGTACCCACTGTATACTTTACTTTTCAAAAGTTGCAGTTGGTGCTTTTTATTTAAAATAACTTTTTTTAGTTTGAATATATTTTGTAATTTATACTTTATGGTGACAAAACCTATTTTTACACATCATTACGCCAATATCCATCATTCTAAAATCCAGTTTTCTTGCTCAAGAGACTTCTTTTTGTAATCAACATAGACAACAGTTGTGCTGTTATTATTTATGTGGAATAATTTTTTTTCATGACACTTCAATGAATAAAAAAACCAAAATAACAGCATTTATTTGATATATATATATATATATATATACATACACACACATATATAGAGTGTAAAAAGCCAATTTTGTCAATTTTGATCAATTCCCTGAATGAGACTTCTATTTACTTAAAAAAAACACAAAATCTATAGTATAACCAATGTTGAATCTTGAAAGCAAATGGGCCTCGCAAGCTTTCTGGGATTGATATTGAACAACTAGGCTGAGTTGTACATTATGCAATAAGGTAGAACGAGGCTATTTTGGCACAGATATGTGTGTGTGTGTGTGTGTGTGTGTGTGCACTCTAACAGCTAACCACTGGGCAGCACAGCTGTGTCCCCCACCCTAAAACACAAGCTACAGATAATCGCTCTTCTGTGACAAGATGGATGATCTGCCACCATCCAGCCTACAAGCACTGCTTTTAATGTGTGTATGTGCGCGTGAAAGGAAAAACATAGACAGAGCAAGAGATGGAGGAGATTACATTTTTCTGCAGACTACGTGTGAACACAAACACCTAATGTGTGTGTAATTGTGTTACGGCAGCAAGCAGATGTTGGTCACTGACCTGGGTCTTGAGTTCACGATCTCATTGCTAATATCTAAACCTTCAGATTTTGACTAATTCCACTCATTTATAAATCAGCAGTGACCTCTTCCTCTTTAATTTGTTCAACATGACCACGGTTTGTTCCTAATGAAGCAATTTTTAAAGCATAAAGTCATTGCTCACTCAATACTTGTGGTGGTCCACATCCCCAGTGACTCATGGTTAGAAATGACCTTTCTGATTCAGAAACTGATGGAATTTTATTACCGTACTCCTTCAGTGACTCATCAACGGTTCTGTTTCACTCACCATTTCTGCATTTCACAGTTGGGCTCGCAGCTGTGGTTGACAAAGCGAGCCTCGTTGCCCATGCGGTAGCTGTCGATGACCATGCCGCTGTCCAGACTCAGACAGTAGTTGCCACTTTGAGAGAAGTACTGCTCCATCATGCGACTCCTAAACACAAAACCACCTTGCTGAGTGTATGATAATATTTGCAGACTAAATAATCAATCAAGTAAAACTAAAAGCCTTTCCCTTTGGTTGCTACCCTGTATTTCTTAGTTAGAATTTTCTATTTTAATTATGATCTGGATGGACTTTGTGGCAGCATTCGGCTTAAAAAAACAAACATAAAATATTACAGTCAACACAACATTAAACAGTCCTGAAAGTCCTGAAAATGTGAGCTTCAGTTGCATGTTAAAACTAATTGGAGTATGTGTCTCCTCTTATTTAAAGTCAAAATGTGGCTAACCTGAATTCCTGTTCGCTGACCACCTCTCCCAAGTACTCGATGATGAACTGGCCGGAACGTAGGGGTTGCTTGGTGCGAATACCCCAGCCCTTCCCTTCAGCCCGGAAGCGCTCGAGGCACTGCACCCACTCATGCCTCTGGATACGCTGATTATCACACAGATCACCACACGGGCATGTACTTGGAGAACACTCAGCATAGATCATCCTGAGGCAGACAGAGATAAGAAAACCATGGGATCCACAGCTGCACTAATTGGGTAAGAAGAAGAGAAGATGTAAGCCTCTTACCTGTTTAGACAGTCATCCTGGCAGCCCTTTTCACTGTGCTCTTCAGGCAGCCTGCAGTTACAGGTAGTGGCTTCGTAGCGAGAAAGAGGCTTCACATCCACATAGACATCTAATAGGGAAAATATCAATGCCTTAGTTTAAAACATCCAGACGCAAAATGCAAAGTGTAGAGAAATGAGAGCAGGATAGTCAGAAAGGGATCTACAACTCCCAGTCCTGTCAAATTATTATATTTATGGAAACACCATCATGCTCTACAGAGCCGGTGAGCTTATAGGTAGTGACAAAAACGAATTTAAGTCTCCTTACTGGATCTGATCTTCTTGTAGAGAGGCACATCAGGTCTCTTGTAGAGCTAGAAAGAACAAAGCTGTATCCTTAGCATATGGAGTAAACTCACTTAAAATCATTTTAGATAATAAAACGTGTTTTCAGAAAATTGATCCTGTACTGAGTTTATTTATATTACCCCTTTGGCAAAATATTTTTCATGAAGGAGCATAAACCGTACTACATTTTGTTAGATTTATGTTTATGCCAATGGAGGGAAGAAAAAAGGAACTTAATGAAAAATATATTCTCTGAAGACTTAATAATAAAGAATTATTAAATAATAAAGATAATAATATTATTATCCCACAAATAAATGTATATTTTTTCAATGATGTTTATTGGAAACCAAGACCAAATTACAGAATAATAAAACAATTTTGAAGGAAAAAACATAAATGACAAACGCAGCTGTCAACTTAGCGAAAGATGCGGTTTTTAGGAGTTACCTGATCATGTTTCCAAAGCCACAGGATGTCATAAGGCAGCTGGAAATCAATGCGTTTCTGTCTCAAGTATTTCCCTGGACAAACACCGAAGACAAATAGCAGTTATTAATTCAATCTCTTTGTCCTTTCACTTGAGGCTGCGCCATTCCAATATTGAATCAACTAATCACCTCATAACTCATAAACCATAACTAATCAGCCTGATTGCCAATGGGGCCATACAAAATGAACTAGTTAGAAATGACAATGAAGGCAAGTCCACAAGCTTATTTGTTGAAATAATAGTTATTTGAAACTGTTATGGTGAAAACGTAACTCTAAATCAAATTGTCGACCAAACTGCAATTAGACATAGAGCTAAAATAAGTGATGCATGTCAAAATCGGAAGACTATTAGAACAAAACAGCAAGCTAAGCTTAAATGAAAAACTCACCAACATGAATGGGGGCAGGAAAAAGGCCATACTCATGTTCACCTGGAGTGTATTCTAACTTCTCCTTCTTTAGCTGTAGCAGCTGACTGCGAGGACTGATAGGGAAATAAAGACAGGCCAAGTTTATTTTCCAGGAATAGTAGTAGTAGCATTATTGTATTGAATACCATGTAAGCATCTTATATCCTGGGCGAAAAAGACGCAAATAATACAATAAAAATTAGCAAGCAGACAAACAAACACAAGTTATATTTTCCAGGTATATTAATATTAGATAATAAGACAGGGTTGATGAGCACGTTCATCCTTACTCATCAGTCTTGTACACATCAGAATAAAGCCCAGCCTTTTGAAACTTCTTTTTGGGTGGTCTAGCAACTCTCTTCTCCCGTTGATTGGTCACTGCTGGGTTTGGGGCTTGTTCCAGGGAAGTAGGGCCTGGGCACTCTGGGGAAGATTGACCATCAGGTTTTCCCTCCAGAGCACTGCAAAGAAAAGCAGTCATTTATTATGAGATTAACCCCCGGTTTTACAAACAAGGCTTATGCCTAGTCCCAGACTAAAATATCTGAAACCAGGCCGAAGACTTTAACATTTGATCATTACAGCATTATTAAAGGTTCAAAAAAGTTAATTGTGGAGGAATGTAAAAAGGACATTTTTATAGAGGCTTTTAAGTTTTAAAGGAAAGAAAATAGCTTTATTTTGACCATGCTGAATTTAAACAAGTTTTCCAAAGCCAATTCTTCAGTCTTCAGTGTCACATGATGCTTCAAAAACCATACTAATAAGGTGAAATGGTTCTCAATTACTTACTATCAATATTGAAAATAGTTGTATGATTTAGTATTTTTTTGTGTATTATTTGATGAATATAAATATAGATTAACACTTTTGATCAATTTAATGCATCCTTGTTGAATAAAAGTCATAATTCATTCCAAAAACAATCAAACAATTTGTACAGTTGCAAATTTTGTACTGCATACCTGCGAAAACAATGCATTTCCTCCTGCGTCAACCATCCCCTCCCTCCTTCTGTTCTAGCTCTTGCCATCACATCTTCCTCTCTAGCAGCTGGTCGTTCTTCTTCTTCCTCCACCTCCCTTTCCTCCTCCGGTTCCTCTTCTTCCTCATCCCCTCCTTCTGTCTCCCTTTCCCAGCGTTTTCTCTTGCGTCCCTTTCTGCGCTGACTCTGTATTACAGACTCAATGACGTCAACCACGGTGTCTCCCACCCAAAGCATACTTCCTCTGTGCCTTTCAGGTAAAGGGTGGTTCTCCTGTTCAGATGTCTGTAATGGGGGTGACGGGGGAGGCGAGGGTAGCGGGTGCTTGCGGGGACGGCCTGGACCTCGTTTTTTCACCATGTTGTTTCCTGTGCGTGCTTGCCTCTGGAGCTTCTTTGCACGAAGGATCTTGTTGACATGGTGCAGGTTGTTTTTGGGAGGGGGCCTATGGGAGTGATGCGAAGGGGGGGAGTCACGGCAGCATGCGGGCTGGGAGGAGCACGTGGAGGGACTAGCCTGGCGGCTGGAGGGCCGGAGAGCTGTGACGCTTCCAGGCTGGTCTATAGTGCAGTGAGAAAGGCAAGAGGCAGAGTGTGAGAGGGATAGGGGAGGGTGGTGGTGATGGTGGTGCCGATGATGGGAACCCTCAGAAACCTCAGGAACAATGGATTGGCCAACTCGGTTCTGTGTGCCAGACACATTTCCTGTGATATTAAAACAAAAGGTGGGTTGAGTGGCTGAAACACTAAACGCATTAGAACAACAATTATCCGAAATCTCCCCATCGCGCAATGTCCCAACTTAAAACTTCAAAAAAGAAAAACTTATCGAATCAAATAAAACTGCTGTATACCAAAGAACTGTTCTCAGCATATATTATTGACTGAAATTTTTGGGTATTGAGAATAGAAATAACAGCAGCCTGCCACTGACTAAGCTAAACTCTCATAGTTAGGTCATCTTTTTACAGAGCACATTTATTAGCAGCTAACTAACAGAACGGGGAGTTGGGGAGATAAATTGGATTATAGACGATGTACAAAAATATACTCAGCTCCTAATAGCCAAATTCCGACGTAGCTGAATATAACCGTCTCACAGATTCAGCAAAAAAAACAGCTACATGTATTCATGTGTGCGGGGCCTCATTAACTGTGTTCACTCTATCCTCCATTATGCCTTTAATTAACTTACTCTCAAGTCTAACTCACTTTTCAACACAGTCTAGTCTATTACGTTCTCTTCACCTTATCTTTCCATCAGTCAAACCAATCCTTCCACATCTTTCTATTCCATTGTATTTTCCCCCCACAATTCTTCCATGCAAGACGTGTTACAAGTCGGAGTTTAATACTTATTGTTAGCGCATTGCTGAAATCACATAATAATGACTGCCTTAGCAAGCACCACTACATATGTGCACCTAATCATCAATTGACACTTCCGTCCAATCAAATCTAAATTCACTTCCTTAGTCTTATTCTTGTTTTTTTTAAATCAGCTCCATTTTCCTCCAGCACTTAATCCTCCTCTTTTTACCCTCTCATCAGTTTCTTGTTTTCGCTGCTACAGTGAATTAATGGTGCAGTCAATGACCGTTGGATGACCTCATGTCCTGAGCTCTAATCCTGGATTACATACTACACTTTGCCGTCTCACTAGGGACCCTCTATGCATGAGTACATATATACAAACACACTGTCCTCCCATCCCAGCATGACTGAGAGCCTGCTCTATTATGAAAACTGCTCCGTTTCACCTGGTTCAGCACTGTATCATTTGAGCAGGTGTGTGTGTATGAGTATGAAGAAATTTAGACTATTTGGAATCCCACAGCTGTTGGAGTACAGAAGAAATCATATTGGAACCAGCCATTAGTTAGTACACTAGGTAGTATACTGTAGGACCTTTAACAACAAGCTGCAACTTCAAGCAGTCTCTTATCATTCGCTTTAATCAGACCATGCAAAATGTTTCTTATTTGATGGACTGGCCCTGAAATCAATCCGGAACAATGACAGGAAAACGGGAAACTAATAATAAATTTGTGGCATGTACTGAACCAAGTGACGTCCAATAAAATTTTTGCACAGATTTATGGAGGACGCTGAGGTAAAGCTATATTTGGTGAGTGACTACATTCTACTGCATTAATTCTGCAACCTTCACAATGTCAAACTAAATTTAGGTCACCTCAGAAAGCTCAAGCCCAGATTTACATTTAGTTTGACAACAACATCATGTAAAAAAAAAAAATCGAAGGACATAACCGAACTAAAGATTGGTTGCAATTAGGGAAGGCACGGTTCATGAAAAAAAAAACGAACCGTTCATTTCGCTTGTCTCGGTTCGGTGCATGCATGCGTCGCACGGTTCAACGGTTCATGAAATGCGCAATGTAGCCTTGTGCTCCGTTTGTTGCGTTAGTGTGTTTCCCTTTAGCTGCGTTCACACCAGAAGCGAATTGCGCAAATCGCGCCGCAGGATGTCTAATCACGTCTTTGTATTGACTTAACATGTAAATCACTCGCGCTTGATGCTTTATTCGCGTCCGGTGTGAACGGAGCCTTTCGCGCCAAAGAATTTAGGTGTTTCTGAAATAAGGAGTGAGTGCTGCAGGTCACAATACTGTACGTGTAGAAATTGGGAGTGGGAGAGAAAGGAAGGCTGCCCGGAGTTTGAGGATGCGCCAGCGTCGCATAAATCTGGTGTGTGTGGGAACATTTTGTATTTCATGTTACCTGTGATGACAGCGGAAATAAAACAATAGATAGAACTGTGACTGTATGCAAGTATTGTGCAACACGCATCCACTATGCTAATGGCAACACTTCGAATATGTCATTTAATCTGAGAAGATACCATTTTGTAAGAGTTACACTGAAGTTGGCAGTTTGATAAATGCAAGATATTCTGTAATATTGCAATCTTTGTGTGCTAAAAAGGCACATACATTCATGTAGATGGCAATACACGTTCTCCTTTTTTGCCAAATAAAAGAAAAGCATGTTGAAATCAAAATTGAACTGAAATTCCACTCGAGATTACATGTCATGATATAACTTTTTTATTACTGTATCCTAAACTGTGGATAATTCCGCTATATATCATATGCTGAAGTACATTTCTTGAGTGTTAAAGATTAAAAGAAAAAATAACAAGAACCTTACCGAACCGAAAACCGTGACCCTAAAACCGTGAACCGAACCGAACCGTGGGTTTTGTTAAACCTGTGCCACCCATATATATATATATATATATATATATATTTACAACTAATTTCAATATGTCGGATAGTCCATGAGCTGTAAACATGGGTTTTATAAAACATATTTTTACAGCTCATGAACTATCCAACCAAAAGCAAATAAAAGCAAATGCTGCAGACCGTTTAGACCTAATATCATAAATGTAGCGATAAATAAAAGGTTCACTCTTTGGAAGGATCAAGTCATGACAGTCTTTCTTTACACCACACCGCCTGATCTATAGCCTCCTGCCGGAGCCGAGAGCCATGGACGTGTTTGCATTGGACATTGCTCTTAGGTTTAACTCTGCTATCCTATGAGAAATGGTGAACAGAAACGGAATTAAAGGTCCAATGAGAGACAAAGTTCACATGAGAATGATCACACTGTACCATCAGGGCCACATCAAGGACAGCAAGAACACTTCGCACTGAGGACAAAGCAACAGACAACCAGGGTTGGCATTACATAAACACAACAACTGCCCAGGGACAAAGCAAACATCTCTAGTGGTTCGAAGAGGACTGTTAGAAGCACTATCATGGCTACTGGAGATAAATGGTACATCTTATCTGTGTTATGACTAAGTTCAAAACTTTAAAAAGCTTTAAAAAGTTGTCAAAGAAACCATTTCAAAACGGGCTTCTCACATAACTGCAGAACAATCATGAAGTCCAGTTTTAAAAGTGTGCTGATGAGTGGGAGATGATGATATCATGGCACAAGTATAATAAAACCGATAAAGATGAAGCAGAGCTTGTGCAAGGAGAGCTGAGCTGTGAAATAACGCAGGAAGAGACTTCTGAGAACGGTTTATGTGGTAAAACCACAACCACCTAAATATAAAATAATTTTACCTTAAAATGGAAAAGGCAGCTATGATTATTTGTTGACACATCTAAGAAGCGCTATTCTGCGGTGGTTGCTATAGCAACATTCGAACATGCAGCGAGCTCAAAAAAGTTTGTGACTAAGCGAGTGTTTTTTTCTTTCTTTCTTCTTCCTAGAAACGATGAAAAGGCTTCGAAAACACACCGAGGCCTGCTGGATGAATTACTCAACACTCCAGGAACTTGCCATTGCTGTGCTCTTCTTTGAAAAAGAAAATATATCAGACATTTCTCCTTGTTATTGTCCACGAAAATAACAGAAAATAAAGTTGTTGTTTTTTTTTGTTTTGTTTTTTGATGATGAAGCATGCAATAATATTAAGGCTATACAATATTTAACCTCATTCCCTGTTAGATAAACATTTACCAAAACCTCTGAAGCTCAAATCCAAAGTCTGTGTGTAAATACTGTGGTATTTACATAGCACTACAGCATAAAAACATGTTATTACCATGGTCATTCTTTTTAAGGGATATCATTTGTTGGATATAATATTCTGGGATGCTTCACATAACCGTTCCCAGCTGAGCAGTGCGCCACCAGATTTCCATAATAAACAAAAGGCCTTGGATCCAGACCTGTAACGGTCCAGGCCTGCTCTATTGTTGATGGTGGAAAAGACACACTCACTCACACACACACACACAAACCTGTGATTATACCACACTTGAGTTGTTTATGATACAGTAGAAGGTTGTGACTCCAAACCGAACCAAGTGTCATCCAAAAGGACATGACATTTTTAGATTTTTAGACACCTAAAATGCAATTTAATATCCCGAATACAACTATGATGCACTAAAATGCCTTTGGACACACGCACATTGACCAATTATAACACCCAAAAAGATTAAAATGCTTTAGAACATTGTGGAGTAGGGTTGAGTCGAAAGACGATGCCATCGTCCATCGCCGATGGCCGATAGACATCACGATGCTGACGCACGACGCAGCAGCAACCAGCTCGCGAAAAACACGCTTAATTTATGGCGGCAAATCCATGGCATTAATAAGCGAGCGCACAAATAATGCTGGAAAGCGCGGTAAATGATTTCCGTGAGAGGAAAACAGATGTTCATGCGAAGAAACCGGGCCCGCGAGCTCATTTTTAAACCCTTGCGCGCACTTGATATGTCATCCGCGCGCAACTCAAGCACTCATCTCTCATCTGCTCGCGCAAACACTGTTGTTTTTGTTACAACTAAACCACCCAACCGGCTCCTACGACGACGATGCCATCGTCCATCGCGATGCTTCACGTTAGACATCGTACGATGCCAAATTGGTCGACATCGCCCAGCCCTATTGTGGAGCATACCAAACACACCTATGATGCCTTAAAAGATAGTAAACATGCCTATCATGCCTCAAAGAGAGTTTACATGATCTAATGGCTCAAAATAAGGCTTAAATGTTCCACATGGGTCTACGTTGCTCCAAATGCATTTAGAAGCAGCTTATAATGACTAAAGTCAAGTGTCCTCGAGCTTACAGGGGCCTATGGCCACTGCTTGTGCAAAGGGTCCAGAATTTGGTGCTACGCCCCTGCCACTGATGCTACAAAATAGTTTTAAATGCCCTCAAACTTATCTATAACTGCTGAAAATGCATTTAAGGTTTTTAAATTCACTTATGCCACTTTAAACATTTCCATGATTACCTGTGGCCACTCAAACTGTGTTGGAACGCACCAGTGGTGCCTCAGAATGGAACGCCAAAATGCCCCCAACTTCTCATAACACTATTCGAAATACACGTGAATTCACGCGTAAAATGCTCCAAATGCACGTGACAACTCAAATTTACTTGGAACGCACCAGTGACAGCTCAAACTCAACGTCAACGTCCCACACCTATCCATGGCGCTCCAAAATGCATTGAACTTCAGAACCTAAAAAGAACCGGTGTGTAGTAAACTACCTGTGAAAACGCAAAATGCGTTGGAACGCACCACTTATAGGCTACTTCAAAACTGCGTCTAATGTTCCACACTTCTCTGTGATGCGTCAAAAAGAGAACGCACCGGCGTAGGAACGCATTAGTGTTGGCTGAACGTCCAAATACGCCTAATGAACCTTTGAACTGATCAACGCCATCTGTAAAGCCTCAATGTAATGTACAGTGTGTTTGGAATGCACCTATGGTGCCATAAACGGTTTTAAACCAGCTTTATTTTTTAAAAACATAGTCTGCGCACAGTTTGTTCTTAGAAAAATAACATTGTGTTTCTATGGTGCAACTGTATCCATTTATGTTTGATAAAATATTTCATTTTTATTTCAAAACTACTGGTACCGTGGCTACTGAATCTGATCACATCTCCAGCTTTGCAAGGAACTGTTCAAACAAGAAGCGTTCCTGAGCTATTTTTCATTGCGTTCTTGCGTCTCCGGTATTCGTGCACACATATCAGATGCACGTTTTATGCGTTTAATAAATCGAGAGTCCCTGTTTTAATTTTAGGGCAATGCCATTTTTCTAAGTTAGGACGACAATATAAAATGAGTATAGCTTTGCAACGCTTCCTTTCAGTTGCACCCGTTTAGCGGATCAGGCCGCTTTCTATGCGCGAACTGACGCGCGCACTTTGTAGCGGTTAAGGTGTAATGATGCGGAAGTCATGAATGATTAAAGGAAATCGGACAAAATGCCAGTAATCAGCAGCTTGGATATGTCAAGTGCATTGTATAACATGGCTAGTTTGATCGTGTTATATAACGATGGTGAATTAGACTTACCACTTGGTAGCGGCTCGCCGCCTGGTCCATTTTCATATACAGCCAGCCCAACCAGCGGCGAATAAAATCTGCAAATCCTTGATTAATTCAAACTAGAGACAGCCCTTGATCTTACTTGAGGTCATATGGCACGAATCAGTCATATATGGAAACGCTAGTTTTTCCAATTTACACAATAGCCATGATTTAAAGCGAACGCTCATGCAGATACAGTCACGTCCTACAGCAAGAAACAAAGCGAGTGGGAGGAGATATCCATGACGTAAGCGTGACGTCGCACCGTGCGCGTCAAACCAGTTTTATTTAATAATATACAGAGATCGACACATGTAATCCTATAAAAAATATATATACACACATATATATATATATACACACACACATATATATATATATATATATATATATATATATAAGCAGTTCTCACCAGATATACCCAAATGGTCCATTTCCAAGATATGTTATATGCATGTGACAGACATTAAAAAACAAGTTGATTTGATAGCTTTTTATTTTTATTTCTTTACATATTTTTCAGTTTTGATTAAAGGAGTTTTGGATTATAAAAAGAGGCATTGTTGTAGGGGTAGGCCTACAGAATGACCTTTATATTTATTTGTTGTTATTATTCTTATTCTGATATAATCCGAGCTCTGTTTTTGTAAAAACTGGAAAACTAAAGTTAACATCCTTTTCCACTTGAATATTTGTCATTGAAATATATGTGCTCCTCAAGGTGACCTGATCATACATCTATTAATTTGAACATAATGATGGCAGCATTTATTCACTGAACAATTTCTATGTGTTTATATCTTATCTGTCAAATTATAAATGGAAGGTCAAAGTGCTTCAGAGTCATCAACTACTAGATTGCATTTCTAAAACCAAGAATTCATACCTCCATCTACTGGACAAATAATGCACAAACTGTAGGTTACTTTAAAATGTGAATAAGTATAAGTTAATAATAATAATAAAGATATTTAAATGTATTAATTATTTATTCATTATTAATGTTTTTATTTTAGATATAAAATGTGAGGCAAAAAATTAAAGGCAGCAAAATATCAGTTATCATTTAAAAACTATTTAGGGTTATTTGGGCAAAGCTGAACAAGAGTAAATACAAGAGTAAACAAGTGTACAAATAAATAAATACTATCTATAAGTACTGTATTATGTTTTATTAGCGTATATTTATTTATCCTAAATATTATTTAGGAACAAATAAAATATCTTTAAGTTCTTTTAATTGGTTTAAGTTTGAGCTCATATGATCTCAAATGTGTTTTACAAAAAAATAATAAAACAGAATAATGTGACAATATCAAAAGAACCATAAATGTAGCCTAAATAAATATGAAATTGATCTAAATATTTTTCAAAGTGGACTATTATAATTAGAATATTAACCTCATCGTGTTTAAAAACAATACGCTCAGATAATATTCAGATGTAGGCTTGTAGTATCATGACACCAATTATTAATTTGTTTTCTGAAGAAAAGTAACATGAATTAAAAGGCGCTCAGCTCAGCTTTTAGCACACTGTTGCTAATTTCTTTTACAGACACTAGAGGGCCTCCTTAGGCCATGCAATGAAGTGTTGCCAGATCCAGCAGTCTAATAAATGAACAATAACTCTATTGACTACTCAATATATATATATATATATATATATATATATAAACACATACATACCCCTTTTCACTAGCCTGTTTCCAATGAAATAGGATTATTTATAAGAATTGTGTAAATGTATACACACACAAATATACAGTATAGGCCTACAGTGTTGGGTGTAACGCAATACAAGTAACGCGCGTTATGTAATAATATTGCTTTTTCCGAAGAACTAGTAAAGTAACGCATTACTTTTTAATTTAAGAGTAATATAACTGAGTTAGTTTACTGAGTTACTTTTTTGCTGCTGACCTTTGATGATCCAGTTTAACCATATACTTACAAGCAAAAATTACTTCAAAAACTAACTATTGTGCTTTATTGTTTTATTTTATTGAATTAACTTTTTCTTCAGCCTGAGGTTTTTTCGTGACACTTTTTGGTGTGCTTTTACATTTGCTACAAATAGAACTTCTTATATTAAAAACAAACACTAAAGCTCTGCCAATATTTAAAAAGTAACGCAAAAGTAACGTAATGCATTACTTTCCATAAAAAATAACTAAGCAACGTAATTAGATACTTTTTTTTAGGGAGTAACGCAATATTGTAATATTGTTCACTTATAAAAGTACCTTTCCCCAGCACTGTAGGCATATATATATATATATATATATATATATATATATACACACACACATTTATATATATTATCATTATCAAATATCAAATGTATTTATTTATTTCACACACAAAAAAAGAAAAAAGAAAAAGAATGCTTTAAAGTGTAGAAATCCCAGTGGGCCACAGATACTGGGGTAAAGATGAAGACATGAAGGACATGATATTAAAATAAATACAGAAATAAAATAGTTAGTATATATATATTTAGTTTCACTAAATGTGATTCTAAAATAGAATGCATGTTGTTTTTATATTATTTAATATAATGGCAAAATATTTTCTATAATAATTGACCTCAATTATTTTTCCTGAAAATGTTTATGAAGTGTTGTTGTTTTGCATGGTTTTTCTTTATTTTGTGTCTATATATATTGGCCTACATAAACACACAGAGTTTTGCAGGAGTGTCAGGTTGCCCCTCCTCTGTGCTGCTGTAGGTATAAATTCAAACTCCTGTCAGTGAGACGTGAGACTGTCTCACTCATACCCCATTGCAGGTACGCAGTGAGAGGGAAATTGATCTTCAGACTTCACATTTTCCTGGCAAAAATCTCGATTCCAAAGCAAAATGGTGAGTAGAATATCATTTGTTAATAGTTCATTCTACTGTGAAAGTTTCTTTGCCTGTAAGTAAACATATTGAGCAATAACGTATTAGGTCACACTGAGCTAAGAATACAGTATCCCGTTTGATCTGCTTTATTGAGTGTAATGAACTTTAATAATATATTAACATAAATAACTAAGAATTCTAAAATTCTAAAAATGACAATGGCAGCAAAATTATTTGTGTAAAAAAATAGTATGGTTAAATGTTCATACAACACAAATTA
Organism: Enteromius treurensis; assembly: GCA_032275025.1. NCBI lineage: Eukaryota > Metazoa > Chordata > Actinopteri > Cypriniformes > Cyprinidae > Enteromius > Enteromius treurensis. The sequence continues at coordinate 3,698,787 of JAUCMU010000001.1, forward strand.
TAAAACCACTCCAAGGGGAAATAAGCATTTATACAACCGGACCTTTGACTTAAAATCTTGAGATAACCACTGTGACTACTAGCCCCAGTCTCTTCGTATAGCTAAATTTAGTTTGTCTCTTTAAAAGTGGCTACTGAAATGGATGCTCAATGTTTCATTTGACTGTTTTATATGCCATATTATTTTTATAGCTAGCTGTGTGACCATACTTTACCACCACATCATATTTACAGTATGGTAACTACTGAGAGCTTTATGCCTTGAGTAGTGCGGTTATGGGTGTGTTTGGGATTTTACTGAACGCTGATGTGGCCCTCTGCATGTCTGTGTGTGTCCCACGATCCAGAAAAAGTCACTAAGCCATTCATGCTGGATGAAAATATGTGAAATAATAATAAGAGAAAGTGCATATTACTCTGAGCAATAAGGCCAGAGGAATTGTGGCTCTTGATATGACGTCACTCTGGACAGCTGGGTTAAACAGGCCTAATAATCAAGTGTGTGTCTTCTACAATCTCAAGATTTGATTCAACGTGTGATAGTATGTGCCAAGGCTCATTTAAAACAAACCCACATTGTAAAATGGATTGCATTGCCAACTCGCCCCCAGTATACAACTAAAACAGTGTTGTAGGTCTCAAAGCCTACTTTTGCATGGAAACTATATTAAAACCACATGTGTAGGAGTTTGTTTGTGCTGAATTCCAAGGACAAATGGTTCTCACATTCTAAAGGTCCCTAATCACACCCCTGGGGCCTTTGTGTTTGTCTTTTGGGTGCTTTGGACGCCACCATGACCTTTAGAAACATTTCAAAAGAGACATTAATGATAATACAACCTTAATATTTTGCAAGCTGACTGTCTGAAATGTGATGTTTGCGATGTGAAATGGCTAGTTGGTTTGTTAATATCTCATGAAAAGCATTTCTGTTCTCTTCTTTACAACTCATGAGGTAATGCCATGCACAGTAGAGTTAAAGATTAACAAACTTTAGCCTATGTCATATCTCACCTTACACTTTGTAACCATAAGTCACTTATTTGCTTTTTTTTTGCAATCATTACACAGAATAGATGAAAACAAATGTAAAATTTGCTTCTAAAATTAAGTGAATTTCTGCATGCTACAATAATTATTTCCACTTTTAAGTCAACATAAATTGACAAAACGTGTTAATAAAGTAAATATTAAAACTAAATAGGGTCAATTTGGCCGCTATTATCCTAAATAAATAATAATCATCATCTGTAATCATGCATCATAATTAAATAGCTTGCTGCACCCTCTAAAACAACTTTCTTTTTTTCACTGACAATAAGTCGGATGTTGTGTTAACACATAGGCAAGCAGCTATTTGGGCGTTGTTTTAGTAAATTCATATTCAGACCTGGCTCTTTTCACATCAATACAAACAATTCCCAAACGATAAAATCCCTTTCTCACCGTTTACACGATAAAAATATGTTGCGTTAAGAGTATAATGCATTGCAAATACTGTGTGTAATTCTATGACACAAGCACAACCTAATAGAACTGCCAAAATAATTATTGTCTCCAAACAGGTTTCCCAATCTCATCGTACATGTTTATAATGTACATTATATGTGTACAGTGACAACAAAAGGCATTCTATTCTATTCAAACAAATGCATGGCGTATTTCAGTCTTAAAAGAGGTTTTTAAAAAGTCTTACACTTCACTTTCTGTATAAATTGAGAGAATAACCAGTTATTCTCTCAGCAGAATTTGCACAAGTTAAAAAAAAAAAAAAAATGCTGGAACACGAGATATCAGCTCTCTATGGGGTAAGAGTTTAGTGGGGGAAGAAGAGCTGGTGGGGAAGCTTGACTTGTAATAACCCATAAATAACTTCTAACCTGGCTGCCATGCCCAAACTAGGCAGTCCCATGTGCCTGTGTAATGCACCATCCCCCTCCCCACTGACTCACCAATAGACAGAGAGGGACGGAGAGTAAAAATAGGGCCCAACCCCAGGAGAATGAATTCAGAGGAAGAGTCATGCCCACGGAGGAAAAGCAGAGTTGGGATATTTCTTCTCAGGCTGATGTAGGCCACCTCTCTGGAGCGCAGGCACAGATTTAAGGGCCGAATCATTACAGAGCACTTTTATTGCAACCATGTGACTTATATTTTTGCATTGGTGCCCTTCAGTGCTTCGATTACATAATGGCAGTACATTTTTGCATCTGGCAGATACTTCTATCCAACATCATTTGCATTTTATCAGTCCTGGGAATCAAACCCATACAGAAACATACCTTTACATTTATACAGAATATTTTAGAATATTTTAATCTAAAACTCTAATATATAAGACCGTTCACTCCAAGCATGATAACTATAAAGATAATGATATAGTTCTATAGTTAACTATAACGAGAAAGGCACAGAGAAACAATTTTTTTGGAATCAAAAGAACAAACGATTTTTTCCAGCTGATGAATAATATTATTTATAATAATTTGCATCATGGTCCTGATCATGGTTGTTGTGGTGACATTATCCTTCAGCATACTATGCCAATATCCTGTTTTGTACACTCTCAAAAAAGAAAGGTACAAAAGCTCTCACTGGGGCAGTATACCTTTTCAAAAGGTACACTTTTGTACAAAATTATTGTATTTTATTTTTCCATGTTTTTGGAGATTTTACAGTGCTAATCATATCATGTTTTGGATATTGGTATTCTGTAAGTGTATTGTATTTTATTATACTTTTGTTTAGAAGTCTGGGGTTGGATGTTTATGCGTTTGAGTCTAGTGCTAACTAAGGCCATATTTATTTTATCACAGTACAGTAAAAATAGTACTTTTATTATACATTATTACAATTTTAATAACAGTTTTGAATTTAAATATATTTTAAAATGTATTTTTTGTGATGCAAAAGTTCAGTGTCACATGATCCTTCAGAAAACATTCTAATATGATGCTGATTTGATGCTTAAGAAACATTTCTTATTATTATTAGTGTCGAAAACAGTTATTCTGCATCATATTTTTGTGGAAACTCTGATACATATAGATATGTTTTGTTAACTTTTGTTTAGTTTAATGCATCATTGCTGAATCAGTGTTATACACACACACAGACACACACATAATACACACATTTATTTTGAATGAAAATGTGTTGTTGTTGTTGTTGTTCTTAAGTTCATTAAAAAAAATCCATTTTGTCATTCCATTGCCTTTTCCCTCCATTTATATTCAACCACGTTTTAGGACACATGCTGTAAATTCCACATTAGGGTGTAGCTAGCTCCCTCATCTGATATAAACCTGTTGGGGCTGTTGTCAACACCTCAAGCCTTTTCATGCTTCTTCAGACTTGCAAGGGAGTGTGTGTGTGCAAGCAAAATAATGTTTGTGGAAGGTTTTTTATTTATGTGTGAAAAGAAAATAATGGCTATGAGGGCTAGTAGTAGGTCTGTCTGCCATATGTTGCAACTGTCACTTAATAAACGCTTTCCAGGAAACTCCCTTTCCAAACAAACAGGGGTGTTTAACATGCCCTATTATGAATCCAAGGGCTGCATAGACTTTGTTGTCTCCGGATTGTCATGTAGATAAGCACAAACCCTGACGACAAACATGTTTGGGGGCTTTGACAGATCCGGCCAACACCTTGTCTCTGTCAGCTGCAGATGTCAGTCATCTGTGACTGATGACCAACCGCTGACTGTAAACAACTTTTATTTAATTTTTTGGGGGTTTGCTTCTGCCCCCTGGTGGTCAAAACTAAAGTTTTAAGAGACTTGTTTTAAATATGTTACATTTTTATACGCCGTTAAAATTCTGATATCACCATTTTAAATATTTATTTAGACTATTTATTTATTTGCTTGCTTGTTTGTTTTTGACATTTTTGCATCTTCAGAACAGAAAAGACAAGAAACTTAATATGTGTTAAGATGGTTAACGATCGCACAACCCAGAAAAACACATTTTAAAAACACTTTTATATTCTGAAATAATACTTTCATAACTTAGAGTTGAGATCAACGTTTACATCCCCCTTTCAGAAACTGCTAAATAGAAAATATTATACTATGCAAAATGCATATTGTTTGTTTATACTGACCTGAATAAGACATTTTGCATTAAATATGTTTACAGATATTCCACAAGAGAAAATAATAGTTGAATTTATAAAAAGAATTCAGCCCTGTTCAAAAGTATAGATCTCCTTGTTTCTTAATGCTGTGTTTTTACCTGTTTTTAGCTTTCTCTGTGTGTTTAAAGTTGTCAATGAGGCCCTTGTTTGTTCTGAACAGGACTATATGTAAACATATTTTTATTTAAATATTATATTCAGGTCAGTACTAAATAAACAAAAACATGCAGTTAGTATAATTTCCCATATTTTGGTAAAATAATTAGCATATAGCAGATTCTGAAAAGGGTATGTAAACCTTTGACCTCAATTGTAATGGGAACATTAGCAGAACATTCTTAGAATATATTTTGTTAGCTGGGAACAAAAAATTGTTAGTTGTAGGAGGAACACTGCGGAAATTACTGCCACCTAATATGTGCAACACAGTTACTAATAATCTGCTTCCTCTCCACAGCGTGAGTGCATCTCTGTCCACGTCGGCCAGGCTGGCGTCCAGATGGGGAACACCTGCTGGGAGCTGTACTGTCTGGAACACGGTATCCAGCCTGACGGCCAGATGCCCAACCGCAAACCAGTGGGTGGCCATGATGACTCCTTCACCACCTTCTTCAGTGAGACTGGAGCTGGCAAATACGTACCTCGTGCCATCTTTGTAGACCTTGAGCCAACAGTCATTGGTAAATATCCTAATGGGGTTTAATTTCATTTCATTTCATTTTATTTATTGTCAGGTAATTTGTCATTGTAATAGTAATTTAATATAAATTGTTCTGAATTATTTTACATAATAAATTATTACAATTGTTATTTTATTATAATTATTATTATTTTAAATTATTACATTAAATAAAAAGTAGTATATAGTAGTAGTATTAGTTGTATTAGTATAAATCGCATTGCCTTGAGAATATTTGGGTATATAGGACTGAATATTAAATGTTCCTCATTTGTAAGGGTCAGATCAGTATAAATAATTTTTTTATTTACATTTTAGTTTATATTTTGGTAATTAGGAAAAAATATATAGTTCATTTATTGCCATAATGGTCAGTGATATTGTAAGTATGTATATGTATATATACACATATATATAGGGATAGTTTAGGGTTAGGGTTAAATATATGCAATTAATATTTTTTCAATTAATTTTAATTATTATAATAATACAATTAGTAAAAAAAAAAATTTGTACTTAAATATAAGTTGTTTTAATTTTTTAATAAATTAAGTAATAATTTCTTTTTATAATTCAGGGAAAAAAGGTCAGGATCTGTATTATTTTAGTATTATTTTTGTTTAAATAATTTTAGTTTTACTTTGTTGTTGTTGTTTTTTTTAATAAGATTTTTATTTTCATATTAATATTAGTTTACATTTAAGTTGTCTAATTTCTAGCTAAACATTTTTCATCTAATATTTATATCTTAGTTTCCAGCTTCATTTAAATGACTACGAATGGCTTTGAATAGTTTATTTCAAGTTGTAGTTAACAATAACAGCACCAGTCAATATGGTGATATCTTATTAATCCTTCAGACGAGGTCCGCACAGGCACCTATCGCCAGCTGTTTCATCCCGAGCAGCTCATCTCAGGCAAAGAGGATGCAGCGAATAACTACGCCCGTGGGCACTACACCATTGGCAAGGAGATCATTGACTCCGTACTGGACCGCATACGCAAACTGGTAACTACTCTTACCTTTAGTCACAAATGAGCTCAACACAACAGAACCCAAAATGCCAATGTTCTCCTTTCTTCCAAACAGGCCGACCAATGCACAGGGCTGCAAGGTTTCCTGGTCTTCCACAGCTTCGGTGGTGGCACGGGCTCAGGCTTCACCTCCCTTTTGATGGAGCGTCTCTCCGTGGACTTCGGGAAGAAGTCCAAGCTGGAGTTTGCCATTTATCCGGCTCCACAGGTGTCTACGGCCGTGGTGGAGCCGTACAACTCCATCCTGACCACTCACACCACCCTGGAGCACTCCGACTGTGCCTTCATGGTGGACAACGAGGCTATCTACGACATCTGCAGGAGAAACCTGGACATCGAGCGCCCGTCTTACACCAACCTCAACCGGCTCATCAGCCAGATCGTCTCCTCCATCACTGCATCTCTGCGCTTCGACGGCGCCTTGAACGTCGACCTGACGGAGTTCCAGACCAACTTGGTGCCCTACCCTCGTATCCACTTCCCCCTGGCCACATACGCTCCGGTCATCTCCGCGGAGAAGGCCTACCATGAGCAGCTCTCGGTGGCTGAGATCACCAACTCGTGTTTCGAGCCCAGCAACCAGATGGTGAAGTGTGATCCTCGGCATGGGAAGTACATGGCCTGCTGTTTGCTGTACAGAGGAGACGTAGTGCCAAAAGACGTCAACGTCGCCATAGCAGCCATCAAGACCAAAAGAAGCATCCAGTTTGTGGACTGGTGTCCCACTGGCTTCAAGGTGGGCATCAACTATCAGCCCCCAACGGCGGTTCCTGGAGGAGACCTGGCCAAGGTGCAGCGAGCCGTGTGCATGCTGAGCAACACCACAGCCATCGCCGAGGCCTGGGCTCGACTGGACCACAAGTTTGACCTGATGTATGCCAAGAGAGCCTTCGTGCACTGGTATGTGGGAGAAGGCATGGAAGAGGGAGAGTTCTCTGAGGCCAGAGAAGACATGGCAGCTCTGGAGAAGGATTATGAAGAAGTGGGCATCGATTCATTTGAAGACGATGAGGAAGGGGAGGAGTTCTAAAGGGAAACTGCTGTTTTGTTTTGTTTTTTACCAAAAAAAGCCAAATAAAATAAAGGTTTTAATTATGTTGTTGTTGTGGTTCTTTTTGGTGACTTTGTGTGTGTGTATATATATTTTTAATAGTGATACAATTTTAAAATGATTTTCTAATAACATTTTAGAATAACTTTAATTAATGACAATAAACATATTTTTATTAATATCTTCTATGTTTAACTATGTTTTTTTTCTTTTAATATATATATGTATATATATATATATATATATATATATATATATATATACACACAATATTTGTAACATTTATTTTTTTATTATTTGAATATATTTTAGAATTTATATTATATTATATAAATTATTAAATATATTATAGTAAATATATCTGTACATAAACACCTGGATACATCCTGGTTATAAAGACATTATTATTAAAGTAAATCATATTAATGATGAAGACATTTATATGTAATATTAATTATTATAATACTGATTGCTAGTAATTATAATGTTAATATTTAGGCCTAATAACAGCATTATACATAATTCTATAATATAAAAAGCCATAATTAATTAATAATAATTTGTTTATATGCTAATATTAACAATTATATTATTTTAATTAATTTAGTAATTATCCAATAAAAGTTGTGTGTACCATTTTGAACTGTAAACAATGCACACGTTTTTTTTCTACTAAAACATGCATTAATATGACAATATTAAATAAATTACACAATAAATTAAATTAGATTGAATGAGAAACCTTTACACAAATGTTCTATACAAAACATGTTATAGTCCTACTTTAAAGTATACTTACATAGATAAAGCCTGCATTGCAAATAATTACATAATATTACAATATAACATTGTAATTGTTTAATAATTTGATGTTTTGCTAATATAAACAATTGCATTTATTTATTTGAAATTTGAACTGTACATTACCTAAAACTTTTCATATGTTTAATCATAATTAATTTAATTATAGACCACAATATTTTATTATTTTATTTTTTAAAACCTAGACATTGCAATAACACTATTAAAAGCAATAATCCCTTTCCGGGGATGTACCAGCACTGTATGAGTTAAATCGGCGTGCATGCGTCACGGTGACGTTTTCTTGAACACGGAAGAAACCGGAGAAATCAGCGGAGGACAGGGAGAGCGTCTCATAAGGTAAACCGTTCGCCACTTAAATCCTTCTTTTTCTTAGACCCAGTGACTCGGTTAAAATAACTAATGATTAGCCTACCCAAGATCTAGTCTACATCTGAATCTCGCGGGTCTCGTTCGGTGAACTCAATGCTGTGAAACACAAACCAGCTGTTCTTGAAGACGCCACGTTTACTGCGGACTCGAATTCACGAGACGATCGATGTGTAGATCAATTATCGTTACGATTTAACACACGTTTCACTATCGAGTACCTCTATCAAGCGGCATCTGTAACATTTCGGAGCGCAACAGCCCTCGTCATAAAGTAGCCAATCAGAAAGCTGTCTTCCACTGAGTGAATAATTTATTTTAGTGGAAAATTGGACACAGACAGTGGCTTGTGAACAAAGGCAGTAGCCTATTGAGTCGATTTGACTTGCTGGTCTACATTGGCTTACATTTCATAAATCATAAAAATGTAATTAATAGGCTATAGTGACTTTTTCACGCTTTACAGAAATCAAAACTATTTTAAAAAAGGGGGTTTATAACTAGTGACACTGAGGATTTCAATGTAGTTAAATAATGCAATATTCCAAAATAACCTAACATATCATTGATAACAGATATTTTCAATGATTTGCATTTGAAATAATCAATTAAAGTGTTATATTTTAATGGTTAAATGTGCTTACAACTTGTATTATGTTATAAAAATTATCTTATTTGTTATAATGAAATTAAGAATTTCCCACTTAAAACATGCCATACCGAATTAAACTGTAAACCACACATAACCGGTATTTAATCTACTTGCTTAGCTAAAGACAAGACCAGAAATAGAGAGAGAGAAACATATAAATATTTTATATCTTTCCCATTCATACTTGCATATATAACGTGTGCAATTTAACATTGTCTAATAATTTTTTTTAATTAAATAAAAATGTAATTTTATACTAACAGAAATCGAGAAGAGGATATGCCGAAGCCTGTTACAGATGTGTGGTTTTTGAAACCACAGTGATATTGAACTATATTTCTCCAGACATGTGTCCGTAGGGTCATAGTATATTAACAATGCAATATTTAGTCCAACATATGCTGAAATTAAAACAAATTGTTACCAATGATATATCATTGATTTCCAGTGGACCAAAATTAAAATGCAACATACCAAATCTTGGTCATTACACTCTAGGTTGGTTGCATTTGGAAAGGAATAAAAACAGGAGGAATAGAATAAATACTAAAAAGAATATGAATGTAAGTAATCAAGTCTTGATCTCTTGCAGTGGCTCTCCTCCATCCATGGTGGGTCTTAAGCTATGCTCCAGAGAAGATGGGACAAGCTTTGTGTATCTGCTCGCGCAGTGCCATCACCATTGACAACAAGAGATACTACTTCATCCAGAAACTAGAAGAAGGGTAAGACTAGTCAACTAGACTACCCAGTCCTTAAAACGCTCAACAATAGAAAAATATCAAGACAAAATATGGTTGAATGTTGTTTTACAGTGGAACTAAAAAGATTGCCATTTATTAGAGACAATTATCATCCATAGCTACTTACAAATGAGAAACAATTCAGATAAGACATAAGTACACAAGCAGAAGAGCAAAAAAAGCTATAAACAGCAAAGGAAAGGACATGACATGCTTTCAGAGGATTTACGGAACGTTACTTCATTTACAGATATGAGTAAGTTCAAGTGTTTACAGAAAAGGTGTGTTGTTTAGTTGTTTCTCAGAGGTTTTGATGATTTCAGCACATCAGATGGATGATGGGAACTTATTCCACCAAAGAGAAACAGAGAAAGTGGCCACGCACTGCTTGTTCACTGACTGTGAAATACAGAAGGGGCAACTTTTAGGTTTTCGTTCATGCCTTTAGCTGATGCATTTATTTAAAAAAAAAACAAGAGAAATAAGGAAATTGTTCAGAAAGATAACAATTGTTGTACAATATGATCACATACTACACACCTGACCACACTTAAGTAGCTCGTGTATATTTGTAGCAGTGGCCAAAAATAAATTGTATGTCTCAAAATGATAGATTTTTCTTTAGCGCCTATGATTTAAATACATAATTACAATTTAAAATTGAATTTAGAAGTGCTTGAGTATATGTTATTTTAAAATGTTTAGATTGCCATGTACAGTGGTAAAACGACCTCCATGTTTATTCTGTAATAGTTTGCTCCGTTTATTATTGGACTGCCTTTAAGAAAGAAAGAGAGAGTTTATTTGTTTCTGTTTGTTGTACGAGAACATTCAGTAAACGGTTGAAAGACTCGAGTCCGTTCTTTGCCCGAAAGAATATATTAGAAGCTTATTGCTACAGCAATGGCAAGATTATTAGGATATTGAGTAAAGATCATGTTCCACTTTGTAAATTTCCTACCATAGTTATGTCAAAACCTTTTTGGATTAATAAAATGTGTTGCCAAGGACCCTAGATTTCTTCCCTGACTTTCAAGTTGTTGCATCTCAGCCAAAGATTGTTTTATCCTAATACAGCAATAGCTTATTTATTTAGCTTTCAGATCATGTATAAATCTCAATTTCAAACGATGTACTCTTATGACTGGGTTTGTGGTCCAGGCTCACGTATACAATTCCAGGTTTGTTAAACTAGATTCAAAACATAAAGTTCTCATAAGAAATAACTTAATTCTTTGCTGCTTCTAGAGGTTTCAGCTATGTGGATCTGGTAGAAGGTGCACAAGATGGCCGCTTCTACGCTCTAAAGCGGATCCTCTGCCATGACCGCGAGGGCCGCAAGGAGGCTCAGACCGAGGTGGAGATGCACCGCCTTTTCAACCATCCCAACATCCTCAGCCTGACCTCACACACCTTCATGGAGCGCGGCGGGAAGTGTGAGGCCTGGCTGTTGCTCCCCTACATCAGTGTGAGTGGGTTCTGTTCTGCTTTTCCGTTCCAGGCCTCTAATAAGAGATGCAGCGGGAGTACAGGGCACAGTATGTCATTTGAAAGTGTTTCATGTGCTGAATTGTTCCTGTGCAGAAGGGAAGTCTGTGGTCTGTCCTGGAGAAGCTGCGGGATAAAGGAAGCTCTATGCCCGAGAGCCGCATAATACACATTCTGCATGGCATCTGCGAAGGCCTCCGAGCTATTCACGATAAAGGCTATGCACACAGGTACTGAGAGTAAAAGTGTGACTTGTGAATGCACAGGGCAATTTTGAGCAAAAAAGGAGTTTATTAAGCCCTTATATAGCAATCCCAGTGCTCCAAATAGTAAGTAAACATCTAAAAGTATCTTTATTTGTAGGTTTTCTGAGAGTAGTAGCTTTTCACAGTTCTGTCGTCCAAAGCTTCCACCAGTGTGCAATCACGATACATCATTTATATACCAATTTACAGTAGGCTAAATATATTAAATGTTCACGCAAGCATAATAGCTTATATCAAAAGCGAACATCTGAGTAACGGTTGGAGAAAAACATCAGTTGTGCCCCTTATGGGTTATGAAAGGTTCATATTTGGGGTCCCAAACAACAGGCTGACATGCATGCAAATTCAAATTCATTCATCTATGTGTATTATATAGCAAGAATGCATTAAGTGACAATCAGCTTATTAGAATGATTTCTGGAGGATCATGTACAGTGTTCATTTTATTTATTGGGGGGGGTTGGTATTATTACTCTAATGTGAGCTGTATTTCTGAAAACAGGGACTTGAAACCCACCAATGTTCTGCTGGATGAGAACGATCGTCCTTTATTAATGGACTTGGGCTCCATGAACAAAGCCAGGATTGAAGTTCGAGGCTCACGGGAGGCCATGACAGTCCAGGTAAGAGCAGAAAATCGTTCAGCGGCATTCATTAAAAAACGATCAGCAGCAAACCAGAGCATTAAATGAATCCTGTTTGTACTCTTTCTCTTTCAGGACTGGGCGGCTCAGAGGTGCACCATCTCCTACAGAGCACCAGAGCTCTTTAATGTGGAGAGTCACTGTATCATTGATGAGAGAACAGACATTTGGGTAATTCTCTTGTGTGTTTTGCGGGTGTAATAGTCTTTTCAGCTCTTTTTTTTCTTTGACATACTTGCATTACAGAATTCTGCACCAGTCAAAACCATGTTGTTTTATTGCTGTTCACTGTGTTCAGTTTTGTCTGCACAGGGCTAATGTTGTAACTTTTGTCCTTTCATATCTCTCCTCCTTCAGATCAGAATAATGTTATGTCTGTGGCAGTCTGTTATGTCTGCTGTAGGTGACCTTTGCATTTTCTGCTCTAGTCTCTAGGTTGTGTGCTGTACTGCATGATGATGCTGGAGGGACCGTATGACTTGATTTTTCAGAAAGGTGACAGCGTGGCTCTCGCCGTCCAGAATCCAGTCTCCATTCCACAGACATGCAGGTGAGCTGGAGGTCTTATTATTCTGTAAAATTCAGCCTCTGTGGACCTCATTGGAATAGGCAGCTCTTTACAATGGCATATTGTATTTTGAACCAACTTTCTTAAACATGGGAAATTACTTTTATTTATTTACTCTTTTTTTTGTTTTGTTTTTCCGTTGTAAAAATAGCACATACAAAATGTAAAATGTTGTATTATAAATATATATAGTATTGAAATATATTAATGTAGCATAATATTATTCAAATTATTATGCAAGTTACACAATTTTGTGTAAAACTTAAATGAGGGAAAATAAATATTACATTTAAAATAACATTATTTTAATAAAGATACAATATAATACTATATTTAAATAATATGAAATTTAAATTCTAAATGCGAAATATTTTAAATGCTGTGTGTGTGTATATATATATATGTATGTATGTATGTATATATAAGATTTTTTATATTTTATTATTTTTAAATTTTTTTTTGCTTATTACATATATATATTTTAAATAGTCCCTATATAATGTGTTTGCATAAATACACACACACAGACACATATCTATATATATCTATATATATATATATATATATAATATTATTATTATTTATATATTATTATTATTATATTTTTTTTTTAAATACCTACAGGATTATATTTATATTCTAATAAACAACTTTTTTTCCCCCTTAAATATATGCATGTATGTGTTTGTATTTATATATGTATAAGAAATATAAACAAGATTTACATATAGTGTAAACAAAACTTTTATTTTTAATGCAATTAATTGTTCAACAACACTAATTTTAAATGATAATATTAAAAGATTATTTTAAACACATTTTAACAAATAATAGGCTATATTACAAACATTTTACACAACCAAAAAAGTGGGTTGCCTCATGAGGGCTGTCATGTTTACATTACATGACCAAATGAATACTAGTCCCTTTGAACAGAAATCTGCTCGTCATTGATCACTCTTAGTCATGGAATGTGAGGCTAGGAGTTGAAGTTCGCGCTGTAACATTTTCTTACGGTAAAATATTCCAGCATCTCGATAGATGGAGAATGCTGCCTGCCAAAGAGACATCCTATCATTTTTTATTTTTATCTTTGACAGTTATTCTCAAGGTCTTCAAACCCTCCTCAGCTCCACGATGGTGACCAATCCTCAGGAAAGGCCCAGAATCAGCTGGGTCCTTGACCAGGTCCAGAACCTTCGGGACTCAAACGATACAGATGTAGATACCAACAGAGTATGATGCTTCCACTGAGATTTGAGGCCTGTTTTCCAGTGCACTCTGGACATTTTGGACTATGCACTCGGACAAAAACAACCCACTGAACTCACAAGCCTTGCAAACATTAGCTCTGTCTTACCTCAGTGAGCTCGGCACGCCGTGATTACGCACTCGAACACGATCACACTAGCCTTCGCATCAGTGTCTCATATATTTACACCTAAAAATCCATATTACGCATTGAAATGAACTTGATGATTTTGGAGTGAACTATGAACAGGGCATGTTCCAGATTTAGTGGGATTCACTGTTACGTTACACAAAAGAGGCCAATAGCGCTATTACTGTAATGTCTGCATCATCACAGGCACCGGCTGCGTGTCATCAAAACAGTTGTTTTCAGACTCAACTTGGCTTATGTGTCTTCTTTTTTTTCAGATTTATTAGCTTGTACATTTTAAGGAACCAAAACCAATTTTGATTGCAATTTTAGCTGTTTTAAAGGATGTTAGTTAGGTTATTTGAACAACAGTTCTGCTGATGAAGTTTTTGTGGCACTTTGTGTTGCAAAGGCCTAAAGATAAAGCCGTGTTACTGCCATTGGACTTAATTTGTGAAACGGGTTTCTGACTAAATGGTTAGCGAGTTCTTGTGTATGTTGTAGCATTGAAAAATAGTTCTGCTCTAGTTTGATGAAGGAATTTGCCTGAAAATTGTGGATTAAAGAATAAATCATTTTAAGCAGCTTGTTTGGCTATAGCGCTCAGCTTTTATCAGCAAGTCTAAGTGGTGTTAGTTATGCTATGCGCAGTATTTCTTTCAGACTTGGAGGAGAGGATGTGCAAAAAATGGTTATGCCTGTGAAAACTTGTTAATGCTAGTTCACATTACTTTGCAAATAGGATACGTCCACTTCTCTTCTTTTTTTTTTTTTTTTAACAGGTACGTATTTGTTTCATTTAGTATAAGTTTCTTAAATTGCTCACAGTATTAAGGTGTTCTTTAAAGGAATCATTTTTCTTTAAATATATTTGAGTATGCATTTGAATTGAGAAAGAAACCCACATGCCGAGATAATTTCTGTATTCGGTTATTCGTTTATGTCTGATAAGGCTTGGCTAGTGAGGATGAATCTCAAAATAATGTCGGGGTCATATTTGGTCTCAAAAATGATCAAAACAACTGATCATGGCCCAGCCATATTTTTAAGAGATGTATGCATTACATGCTCTTTCATAATTCGGGACTAAATTAACCGAAGCATTCCATATATATTGTAGTTGGAATTTTATCTGCGAATAAGGACCCAAATGTGTTTCTGCTTGTTGTTTGTTTTATTTTTTAACAGCAGTAATTGTCTGAATATTTCAGAAAAAAATGTATATATAATATTCAAATTTACTGATTGCTTTGTGGTGGCTCTTCTCATTTAAATTTTTTTTTGTGTGTGTGTTTGTAAAGGATGTTATAACTTCCGATTGAAATTCTGTCCAGGTTTGCTTCTGTTCAGGAATTCTTAATTATGCAAGCTTGTTAATTTATATAGGATATAAGACTGGAGACATTTGTCTCAGCATTCATTTACATGTATTTTCTTTCCTTTTATAAACGGTGAATAAAGTGTGACTGAAACAGTGACGGATGGAGTCAGATTCATTACGGTTTCATCAAGGTTTCATTACGGCCACTCGGGGGAGATGTTGCTTCAGTTGTGTTGTGATCTAATGGAGAGAGGCGTAGCCAACTGAAAATGTTTAGTGAGTATTTATTGACACTTTGTTATGATTTTGTTCTTTTTTGACATCATTAGTGATGTGTCTTTATGCCCCAAAACACTGGCAATGCCATGTTGTTTTAGAAACTGATACTGCGTTGTTCTTCAATAAACTTTAGTTCCATATAAATAAACGATGTGTTTCACAACATATTAGTCATGCATATTACATCCATATATTGCCATCTGATACATTTTATAATAGCACTCTCTAATAGAGTGGAGTTTCTTGAAGGTTAAAATATGTATATGCATTTTTATATATAAAGAGCTTATTTGGAAAGACAGATAACTGTGTTTTTTATTTTCAAAAATCATGTTTTTTATTTGTTGTTATGATTTATTTGATTTTATTTTTTTTATTTTTTTTTACCTAATCAAAATAACCCACAGCTTTATTTTTTTTAATTTAATTAAAATGCACAATAAAAAAAAAAAAACATAAACCAACACACACGCATACAGTATATAAGATACCAGACCTAATATTAAACAGTTCCAGCATTCAGTAGTAGATCTATAATTGTTGCCTCTTTTGGAAAAAAAAGTTTTGCGATGAGAATAATTTTTGATGAGAATGTTTTTATTATTTAGAAACATGATGTTTTACATTTAACAAATATAAACATGTTATTTATACACCCATTGGACAAATTAATTTAAAGTTTCTGTGCGGTTAACCTGAGGAGGGCATCCAAAAAACTGTGACTGATGGCTGCTTTGCCTGTCTAACAATGTGATTTGTTGTTTTAATTATGACCTTCACAAACACAATGTGAATGTTTCATCAGTGACCACCTACTGAAAGTCTGATCAAACCCCTAGTGTGTCTCCGGTGTTTTGAAGGTATGAAACAATTATTACAAGCTGTTTAGGCACATGAATTTATGGTTTGTGGGGGCAGTGAGGGTCAAAAGTGACGTTCTGACTCAATGTTCATCATAATCAATCTCATCAATGACCTTACGCCACCGACGGGGGACAGAGAGGCCATAAACCGCATATGGGCACACGTTCACCTAAACATCACCACTTTCAGACAGAGAACGCAATGCACAGACATAGATACAGTTCCAGTGGGATGAATTACACTTTAATTAGCATTTCCATCCATGCAAACCATCCCTCTTAAGTCCAGTCGGCCCTCTCTGAATAATCATTAAACAGAAACAATGTTTATGGTCTGGGGAGCGTGTGTGACTGCCCTCCATTGGCCGGCCGTCTCTGCTTTCGTGATCCCGCAGGCTATGAAATGATGTCATCTCATAGTCCACATCAAGGTCAAACGAAACCTACCTTTGTTTTGTCTGAGACTAATATATTTTTTAGCATGTTTAATCAAAAGACCTACCTTATATGATAAGGGGGATGTTTGCAGTCTTGTGACTGACTATATGCATTTAGAACATCCCCAGGTTGCATTTCACCCCAACAGACCGCTATAAATAGCATAAGAAGTATTCATATTTTTCTGTATAGGTACAAAAGCTGTCACTGGGGCGGTACCTTTTTAAAAGGTACACTTTTTAAATACTTATTAGGTTCGAATATGTACCTTTAATTTACTAAAATGGACACTTTAGGTACAAACATGTACCGCGTCACTGTAAAAAAAAAAATATATATTTTTACAGTAATATACCGGCAGCTGGGGTTGCTGAAATTCTACCGTTAAATAACGGTAAAACCTTACGATAAAAAATTGAAAAATATAACATAAAAATGTTTGTTTTATCAATAGTTTTAAAGTTTTATTTAAAATTTACAGTTAAATTCGTATTTTCAAATAAGACACTGTAAAATCTGAAATACTGTTAATATATCGAACTGTTAAAATCGTGAAATCCATTTTGAACCTTTGAAATATACTGATAACTATCAATTGCAGGTGGTTATGAGAAAGTCACATGATGAACCAAAGCTCATCACAAGTAGCTTTAAATTAGTAAAACAAAGAGAAGGTGCTCAGTTTCATTCACACAAACAATAAACACCATCATGGTAAGAATTATTCAACTAAATTGGGCAAAAAACATTCATTTAACAACATTAAATGTAACATACCCTAATTAAACATAACTGATACAAAAAAACCAAGAAGAAACCAAGTTATTTAAAAAAAAAACATCAAATTCAAACAAAATTTTAAATGCAATGCAGGGAATTCCGGAAATGTCAGTTTACGGTGTTTGCCTGTTCATTTAACCATTTAACAGGTTTTTACCGTAGCATTTTCACTGTTTTTCACAGTTAAATTTACGGCCATTTTTTACAGTGTTCGGTGACAGCTTTTGTACCTTTATTTCTGAGTGTGTATGATGATTAAGCATATTTTTCCCACAAATCATTAAGTAATGTACTGTTGTGCTGTTTATTTATTTATTTTATTAAAGAAGACAAAACTACCAAGTACAAATACTCAGTAAATACTTTTTCAGTAATGGACATTGTAAGAATTGAGAATAATGGCATAATGCAATCAATCAATCAAGTTAAATAAATAATTACAATCTTGCCATTAATTAATAATTTTAATAATTTTGCCATGTGGAAAGTACATCCATTTGTTGGTGGTCTGGCTCACCAGCTGATGATTATAAATGACTTCTGGATTTTCCAGCAGGTCAGTTTACTTTTTTGTTTGATTAGTTGATTCCTGTGCAAAAGAGTCTAACTACATGTCCTAAAAGTCAATGCCTAGTTAGTAGTCATGCTTAATAAAAACACATTCTCCTGGTTGCAACCAGTTGTTCACCATGCTATACCGACACAATAAACCATCTCCTGCTTTATTGATTTAGTGATGAATCAATTAGGGTATTATTTAATTAGCCAGGGATTATGGGTCAGTGTTGAGTGCCTTTGATCCTCCAGAGCTCCTCTCCTTCAGTAAATCACAGATGTGCCATAAAGGCCACGGGGAGAGGAAAATGCGGTGCGTTTGTTAACATTCTGTTGCATTGATTGACACCATTTATTTTATTCCTTACTGGTTTAAATAAGATTTCTAACCCCAGACCATCGTGCTTTATTGGACACCTCTGGGTTGAAGTTTACTTCTTTAAAACAGTCATCGCACAATCATCTATAGCAGTGGCTTCAAGTTTAGCTGTAGGCCGAACATTGAAATGAGTCACTAGTGTATAAAAGTAAAGAGCCGTTTTGTACGTGTACATTCAGAAATCACATCTCAAGGATAGGCTGATTATTTATTGCGGCAAGGAAAAACAAACACGGCCTTTTGCTGACTCCGAGCCAATCATAATCATCGTGACGGGTAGCTAGTCGCTTATCTTGATTATTAAGCCACATTTCGCATCTGTTTGATAGATTTCCCGCAAGCATAATAAATGCCTGTCCCGAACGCAAGCTTGCATTTAAAGAGAAAAGGCTGAGCCTTTTTCAATAAAGTTTATTACTAAAACTTGGCCTTTTTGTGTGTGTTTGAGCTGCGGTTAAAGTCGGGACATATGTGAATTTATGGGGCCAGTCTCTCATTCTCTTACCTTCCCATTAGCTTAAGTGACACGACAAGGCCGAGGGAAATCTCGAGCAATAAGTGTGATTACTTTAAAAGATCACACAATCTGTTCATATTCCCGTAATGAGTCTGATTGATTAAACTACAGGGTATAAATATTTTACGGGGTCATGTCGCTCAAGTTATTGTTGCTGATTTGCCTGCAGACAAATTGGTAGAGTCGCATTTGCTTATTTCACTATGAAAGTGACATTTTCATGCGGATAAAAGAGTGGGAGCCGAAAGTGGAGCCATGAATAAAGTCGGGATATTTTTGATGCTTTGGGTCAGTGGCGTAATGGTTTGAAGATACTGGTAGTCAGCATTTCTGTCCGTCTTGTAGCGTATAAAATAAAACCACCTGCAGCTTTTCATTGGATATTGTCTGCTTAAAAGGCAGATGTTGCTGTTAATATTGCTAATCAACATTTTTGACATGACTAATTATATTATATGATATTATATGATATTATATGATATTATATTATATTATATTATATTATATTATTTTTATTTAGATTTTATTATATTATTATTTATTATGTTATTTTATTATTATTATGGTTTTTATATTATTATGTATTATTTTTATTGTGGTGTTATAGAAAAGAATTATTACTTCTTGAAATGTAAGAACAAACCCTTAATTTGGTGGTTCTCCATAAGCCCATGAATTTTCTAATTTACATACTGGGAAAAGATTAAGGAAAGTGGCTAAAAAAAATAACAATAATAATTATGTATCTTTTGATTTTTTTCTATCTATAGTCAATAGGAACCCTGGTTTTTCAAAGAAATAGAAGAGATAAAACTCTTGTTGAGAGGATAAATTAAAATAAATGTTGTGATTTTTATAGCTAAACCATGGTAACTACGAATTAACTGGCTTTATTACACTAACCAGTGTTTAACCTTGGTATTTGTAATAAAACTGTGGTTTTTTTTTTTTGGTAGCATCAATATGGCAAAAACTACATTTGTTACTGCATTTTTACAACAGTAAAACCATGGTAATTTGTGAGTTCTTACTACTTTTCCATTACCAGCATTGCAGAGGTAATCGTCTAGAAAATTTGAAAAAGTGTAAAGATTAAATGACCAGTTTATATTATAAGCATTATCTCTGGTTTGTTTTTTGTTTTGTTTTGTTTCAACTCTATTTAAGGAAAGAAAATGTGTACTGCATTGGACTAACCAAGACTTGTCACTTGCATATTATCGCTCTTTTGTTTGTTCGATTTCATTAATTGTCCTCATTTGTATGTCAATTTGGATAAAAGCACCTGTTAAAGGATAAATAAATGTAAATGTAAGATGTGGCCTAAAAATTAGGTAAACGCGTAAATGCGTGAAATCTGCGGCACTCATCAATACTTCATGATTTATCATCACCTGCAATCTGTAAATTCTTTTTTTGTCATTTATCATGACTTCTTTTGCAAATATAGGCTTATATGGAAAAAAAAAATCAATGGATTACAACTGGCCACTGTAATAAACGGTAGTCCACAGTATACCTGTATTCAGTTTTTGTTCACCGCACTGAAAACCTTTCATTGATGGTACAGATTTTCTTAAGAAAATGTAATTGACATTTGTTTGTGCAAAATAATCTTGCCAGTTCTCATTGCTTTAAACATCTGTTTTTTTTGGGGAGGTGTTTTCTAAAGTCAAAAATTATGCCCTGATCTCAAGATATTACTCGGGTCCCTTTTTTATTGATTTATTCCTTTTTTTCTCTATGAGCACTGTGATATGAGTATGATGCATGCAACTCAAGGTCATGTGTTTGATTCCCAGAGGATGCATGAACGGGTAAAGATAAGCCGCTTTAGGTAAGTGCCTGCCAAATGTAATGCAAGTGTTAATATGCAATTTACCTAATCAGGTAGACTGTACGAGGTGTCCTTTTCTTGACTTTAAAACCTATTCAGTGTGAAACTTTTGAGGGTTTCATTGACAACTCTCAAGCTGTTAAGTCCTACAATCTCCCGACAGGAAGCGTGTGTTATTCGCTTTACCCGGGAAATAACCCTGTGTAGTCCAATCTCTGAAAATGAGTAAACTCACTCAGACTGTCCTCGATGTCCCGGTCTTGTTGAGTTTTAACAAGGCAGAGGCACCTTTCTGAGGCCAGTTAAAAATGCATTTAATCACTATATAAAGATGCTGTCCAGGAGCCCCCCGTGACAGCGAAGTTATGCTGTCTGCACTTGTTCTGCATTTCATCACCGCCCTCATACAATCGCCCAATAAAGTGCCTTGTTTCAGTCATATTCCTATCATTTAGCTTTTTTTTATTTTTATTTGTAATTTATTTTCTGCTTTTTTTTGTGCGTAAATGTAATAACCGTGATGACATCACCACCAAGGGTCTGATAACTTTACTTCCTCTTCATTAACTTAATTATTTGACTATCAGTAAACCCGCCTCGGTAAATCATATTTGAGAGGCTGGGCTGTAAATAACCTCTTTCAGCTGATTTATTATGGGCAGCTGATTTGCAGTTCTCCAGCATGTTAATCAGCCTCATTGTGTCTGAATCTGTGTCGCTGCTCATTAAGTCAGTGACCCCAAAAAAATCTGTTTCACTTTGTGAAATCCCTTTCACAAATACTCACTTTCGTGTCTTTCCAAACCTGTAAGACCTTCGTTCATCTTCAGAACACAAATTAAGCTATTTTTGATGAAATCTGAGAGCTTTCTGATCCTCCATAGACAGCACTGCAACTAACACATTCAAGGCCCAGAAAGGTATCAGAATATCATGAAAGTAATGGTTCAACCATGATGTTTTGAAGCTTTTTTTGTGCACAAAGAAACAACTTTATTCAACAATTTATTTTCTTCTGTGTCAGTCTTTAGCACACTTTAAAGAGTAGCTATCACAAGGGCTATTTTAAAGTGCACTATTATGGCTTATGAAAGGTTCATATTTTGGTTTTGGGAATCCCCAACAACAGGTTGACATACATGCAAGGTCAAAAAAACTAATTTTCTTGTAATATGGATTTATTTTTACCTTATTTGTTCAACGACTCCCAAATATTTCCTTTTCCAAACCACTATCCTCCTTTTTTTTAACGCGGAAGTAAGCCTGTGGGCGAGGCTTCCTGTCCATTAGACGCTATCGGTAAATAATGAGGAGAATAACAGCGTGCTGTAAATAGTAAAACTGTTTACACTACAAACCAGTTCATAACTAAGAACATACATTAAAGCAATAGTTCACCCAAAAATTGTAATTCTGTCATCGTTTGCTCACCCTCAGGTAGTTCCAAACCTTTATGAATTTTTTCGCTCTGTCGAAAACAGAGGAAGATACTTGGGTCAATGGGTCACCATTAACGTCCACTGTATTTTTTCCTACTTTGAAAAATAGCGTCGCTTTTTCGTGTTCGATTTCATTTAAAGGTGCCATAGAATGCATTGAGAGAATATTTTAAATTGTCTCTGATATGTACATAGAAGGTATGTAGCTTAGGTAAGGGGAAAAAATGCCCAGAAACGGTTTTACAGGTCCATTT
>JAUCMU010000001.1:3721385-3756785 GCA_032275025.1 Enteromius treurensis
TTATATAAGAAGTAGGAAACGATGGTGTTTGAGACTCACAGTATGTTATGTCCATGTACTGAACTGTTATTATTAAAAAATGCCAAGGTAAATTCAGTTTTCCATTCTATGGCACCTTTAAAGCAGTGCTTTAAATGCTCCAAAAGCGCCACTTAGTGACAAAGAATGAATTTGTATTTTAATTCAGACCAGCGCTAAAAATCTCGTTTTACGACACAGTCTCACGATCAATTCGTACTTATTCGTACAAGGTGCCAAATTCGTACTATTTTGTGCGATTTGTCTAAAACCCCGTGACGGGTAGGTTTAGGGGCGGGGTTAGGTTTAGGGCATTCGTACAAATTCATACGAATTGACATCTCGTAAAATACGTTGGATTTAGAAGAAATCAAATGAATTCGTACAAATTTGTACGAATTAGCCACCTCGTAAAATATGTACGAATTGCCGTGAGATTGGGTTGAGTTTTCCCAGGTCTTTGCGCAACAAGTAGGTGAGTAATATGCCAATATCTCACTTTGACCAACATGAAATGAATTGGGACTCCTTTTTAAAAACAACTTGTTTCAGTGATTCAGAGTTGACTCTTTCTTTTGAAATACAATACACTGTGTGCACTTTCGGATTTAAAACTATTTTTGCAAAAAAATAAAATAAAATAAGTTATTTTCAAACATCCTTAATATGGGCACTTTAGTGATGTCCTTACTACCTCTTAGGGACTTGAATTTGTCAGTTGCATTGATGTCTATGCAGACTCAGAAACCCCATAGAGTCTCAGAAAGTTTTCATATAAAATGTCTTAATTTGTGTTCAGAAGATGAATGAAGGTCTTAATAAGTTTCAAACAATATGAGGGTGGGTAATTAATGATTAATTAATGAAAATAAATTTCATTTTGGGGTGAACTAGCCCTTTAAGTAGGCTGTTAGCTTCTTTCAACCACTCCATGAGATGCAGTTTTTTCTCTTATTAAGCTATTATTTTGTTAAATGTAAATATTATATTTGTATGTATGTTTACTTTTTGTTAATATGTTAAAATAAATAATTAAATTAAAGAGTTTCCAAACGTTATAAGCACATGTTTTTAGCATTCACGCTAACAGAAATGGCGTGGGCCTGAAGAGGTAACCATAACAACACCACGGTTCTCGCGCACACTCAGTTCAGATTTTTCGACAGGACATCTATTATTTATAACATTTATATCACAAAAGTATCGAAAGAACTTTTGGATAATTAACGATCACCTTTAAAGTTGCAGTGTAGCCTAATCATCACGCTGTACAAAAAGTTACACACATAGGTTAATTAGGCCTAATGTTACTTGAATTCATACCTCCAGAACGTTAGGAAGCTTTATTCAGATTTAAAACACAACCATTGCCACAGTTTTGTTTTGCATTTCATTTATTTGCAGCTATTTACAGCAACAAATATAACATTAAGCTACTAAAGCAGTGTATCGACCTCCATTGCATCTTTCAATGCAAATAAATTACAGACTTTCTTAAATAACATTAAAGTGAACAAACATTGAGCCACATATGAATGTAACCATGACATATAGAAATATACATGTCTCCATCACACAAATAAATTTTGCATATGAGAGGTGGAGAAGGTAAAAAATGGCATACTTTTAATGCAAATAAATATTTATATGCATGTTGTACCATACAGAACAAAAATGCAATAATAATACAATGTTTTTCAAGCTGATGTAATGGCTTTTAGTAGTTCTAATTTTGACTTTGGAATAATGTGGACTGATGAATTGTATTAAGAACGGTATTTTCTATTCATTCTTAAAACCAGCACTTTTACAGAGTTATTGTTTAGTGGAGGATTATGTGTTTTACTGTAAAAGCTGCACATGTCTGATGCTATTTTCAATGAACAAAAACAATACTTTAACATTTACGTCTTGTAGAAACAAGACATAGCACTTAGACATTGAATCAAAAATTGTAATCACGATCTGCTCCAAAACTGCATGAGCTGCTTGCTGCCTGAACAGGCTTTCTGCCAATTAAAATGAAACCCCGTAAGTGACTAATCTGAAGTGCTCTACATAAGCAGCACTTCCACGAGCCACACAAATAGCACACCTCCCTCATGTGAACAGTTGATTCTAGTAGCGGTTCAACTGGGAATGTTGCTACGTTATGATATTCTATAGCAAATATTGGGTAAACTCACAATGTTAAATTATATCTGATACTGAATGAATAATACATCCACTACCATTAAAGAAACTGGGGTTGGATATTTTTGAAAGAAATCTCTCGTGTTCACCATGGCTGTTTTTACCTTATAAAATAAAATAAAATAAAAAAACAGTAAAAACAATAATTTTGTGAAATATCATTCCACTTTAAAATGACAGTAATAGTAAATATAAAATAATAGTAATATGTAATTTTATTCTTGAAGCAAAGCTTAATTTTCAGCACCATTACTCCAGTATGGTGATCCTTCAGAATCCATAGTGTGCTGATTTGATGAACAAGAAACATTTCAGTATTATTATGATGATTATTATATTTTGTATTGTATGTTGAAAACAGTTAAATATTTGATTTTTGTGAAAACCAGGAAAAGCTCAAAAGAACATTATTTGTAACACTGTTCACTTCCACTTTTAATGAATTTAAACATCCTTGTTGAAGAAAAGTATTAATTTCCTTCACAAAAACCTTGACGACCCCAAACATTTGATGCCCTTTGCTGTCTACAATGTTTAAATGTTTATTATTATATTTAATGTTTACTCTGTATGAGTTTCATTGGCACCTGTACTTACCAACACCATCACATATTGGTGAATTTCATTCTGGCGGTTGGCTTTTCGTCTTTCGTTTGGCTAAATAGTTTGGCATTTACAGTCTGTACTTTAATTTTATTGTTGCCACAGTCAAACCACAGCACAGGGCTGTAATGTTGCTGCAGTTTATGTTTCCATATAAATATGTTTTCATAACCCTGCCCCAATCTTCCTGTCGCCTCCTCCCATCTCCTCCATGTCGTCCTCAGAGAACGGGCTGTCGGGGTGGTATCTCAGTGCAGACGCGTGGTGCAGAAAGTCTGTGGAACGTGTTACATTAAGGTTGTCATTTATAAATTTGTGTTGCCCTTCCTCTTCCTCCTCTTCCTCCTCCTCCTCAAGATCATCCTCCTCCTCGTGCTCCTCCACACTCTGAGCGATGGCCCTGCGGCCGTCTCTTCCTGACCTCTCATTGGTTGATTTGGGTCCCCCGCGTTGACGCTCGACCTCGACCTGCGTGGCCTGTTCTTTAGCCTTACGACTGCGTTTCCACTTCATTCGGCGGTTCTGGAACCAGATCTTGACCTGTTTCACATACAGTCACATAAGGTTAGCGGCAAATCAACAATTGTCTACCAATTAACCAAAAGAGACGTATACCAAATAATTGATATCTTGATGTTTAGACAGTTGTGGTGATATGGTGTAACAATGACTTGTTTGTTCATCCTAATGAGTAGAACTGAAATACCAGGATAGTAAAATTATATTTTTAGAAATTTTTTATGTGGAAAACACATTAAATATTTATACGTTTTAATGTGACCCTGATCCACAAAATCAAAAGAGGTCCATTTTTTTTAAATGGAGATATACCTCATATGAATAAATAAGCTTTCCATTGCTATAGTTTGTTAGGATAGGACAATATACCTCTGAGATACAGTTCTAAATATTGATAAAATCAATCAATTAAAACAAGTTAGTGTTGCCCAAATGACGTTCTTAGCAATGTATATTACTAATCAAAAATTTTATTATTTTATATATTTACGGTAGGAAATTTTCAAAATATTTTTGACCCGCACTGTGTATTTTTGGCTTTTGCTACAAATATACCCCAGTGACTTGAGACTGGTTTTGTGGTCCAGGGTCGCATTTGGTAACCATTTTACATACATCATTTTAAAAGTTTTTCAGGAAGCATAAATTAGGATTAATAAAAAAATGACAATAAAAAAGTTCAACAAGATTTCAATGTATCAAACATTCCTGAAAATGATCCACAGTTTCCACACAAACCAGTTTTAATGTTGATAATGTCTAGAAATGTTGGATTATATCAAATCTGGATATTACACTGATTTCTGAAGGATCATGCAAAAACGATCCTGAAAATTCCATTTTGATTGTATGAATGAATTACAGTTTAAAATATATTAAAATAGAAAACATTTATAATTGTAATAATATTTCACAATACTTTTTTAATCAATTAAATGTAGTCTTGGTAGCATAATTAACCACTTTTAAACATTTTTAAAATATATATCTTTGAATGGTCGTGTATCAAAGTACCATGGTGTTGTCATGTTTTTTTTTTTTTCATAATCTAAAACCTCAGTAAACCATTTGTTCCACTCTCTGATTCTTTGACTCTCTCACAGTCCTTTACCTGTGTCTCAGTCAGCATGAGCGATGTGGCCACTTCGAATCGTTTTGGTCTGGAAAGGTACTTGTTAAGCTTAAACTGGTTTTCCAGCTCCAGTAGCTGTTGACTGGTGAATGCTGTCCTTGGCCTACGACATTTACCCATCAAACCGGACTGGGGGGCTGCTGTAAGACAAAGAGAAAAAATAAGGACTTGAATAAATCGTGAACAGATTTCACACAAAAATCCTTTAAATCTTAAAAACGTTAAGGTGTCTGGTGTGTTGTTTTAATGCTAGACTGATTCTACAATAAGTGCTTGTTATGTAGTTTCCTCATGGTCCAAGTCAAAATAAAACACATTCAGGTGATATTCTGTTACTCAGATCTTTAAGGGTTTGTCCAAGCCTCAGGACACTGCTAACAAGTGCAATTATTCTGCTGCAGTTTAACATAACCTTATGCTGATCTAAAATAAACAAGAGCAGAAACGTTTATCAGCATTTTTACTTAAAAGCCTGTATTAACATCATTGCTAAAACCGTAAATCCGTTCCAAATTAATAACAGGCCTGTTGCGCCTGTATATAAAAATTAAGCACCAGCCAAAAGGGATGCAAGGAACTGTTATCCACACCTAGATTATTTTTTATGAGATTTTTGTCTCTTTTATATAATGTCAAGGACTTACAGGGTCACACACACAAAGGAAAGCCTGGAATTTGCAGCTATCATTTACTATAATAGCTTTACTGCAGCTTATTGTTAAACACAGAGGAAGCAGGGCTGGGCGGCCATAAAACGCAAGAGCAAGCCATTAACTTAATGAAAATTCAATGAACGCTTTTGGGATTTTATTGATGAACTACAGTGTGTTTAAGGTGTTTGTTTATAGTTTCTCTCTCACACAAAGACAGTTTCCATCGAGCTGACATTTATGGCTTTATAAAGAAGCCAAAAATAAAATTATATTATTACAGTTTAGTGTAAATCCTGGTAACACAACGTCCACCATTGTTCAGTCAGAGTGTCAGAATGACTTTATTGTTGAGTTGTCGTTTCTTTTACTATCCAAGGATAATATAATCTTTCATTCATGTCAATGAAGACATATTCGTTTGTTCACAGCTTATTGTTGCTGTTTATTTGATTATATTATTAAACATTTTCAACACAGTCTCACGACCGATTCGAACGTGATAATTCGTACGATTTTGTGAGATTTGTCTAAAACCCCGTGAAGAGTAGGTTTAGGGGCGGGGTTAGGTTTAGGTCATTCGTATAAATTCATACGAACTGGCATCTCGTAAAATACGTACGATTTAGAAGAAATCGTATAAATTCGTACGAATTAGCCACCTCATAAAATGCGTACTGTAATGTGATATGTAATTCAGCAAACTAATTTGTCACATGTAGCCGCATGATTTCAGTTTAATAATCCATCAAACAGGAGTTATAAACATCATAATTACTTAGTGACAAATTAACTCCAGGTCTTTCAAGAGTTACAGGTGTGTAAGCACAGCTCTCTCTCTCTTTGTTTGCTTTTACTCACCTTTGATTATGTTGAAAAGGATTTCATGAGTTTTTACAATATTTGCTTTCAAACTGACAAAGGCGGTAATGCAACTAAATTTGGTGCATGACAGTAATGATGCTATAATGATGGAGGTGTACAAATAATAAGTGAGACCTTATGCTGTTTTTCCCATTTACCACATGCATTTGTAGTTTTTGATTACATAAAAAAATATAATTTGCTCATGTGAATTAGAAATTTCAAAACAGGAATTTTAAGTGAACTTTAATAACTTTAAAATAACTGAAATAATATTATTATATTATGTAATTCTTTACAGATCATTCAGCGATATTGCAATAGGTAAACAATAACTACTGTATGATAATTTTATATACAGGTATGTCAATAAACTAATATATATTTTAAATTCTATATTTAATATATAGGTTTGTTTATTTGTAAATGTATTAACTTTTTGAACAGATTATCGTTGAATTATATACATATATGTTTTTTTTTTAATTCGTGTATTCAAAAAAGTAATAAATGTCATAAAACTTTCATTATTCTTTGTCTGCATAAAAGAATAGGATGTTTTAAAATTGAAAAAAAAAAATATATATATATATATATATATATATTGCAGTACGTGTTACGAGATTTTTTTTGTGTGTGTGTTATTTGCCGTTTCTTTGGTCTTTCACAATTTTGATATGAATTGTGAAATTCACTAGCATTTATGAGTAAAAATTGTTAATATACACATTGTGCTCCCTGCATATTCGATTTTATGTAAGCAGTAACTTTCGATGTGTTAAAGAAAATGTAATGTTTATTAGTGATTTAAATTGTTACCCACTCATCTGAATGCTACCCCACTCACAGGTGTAATCGGGCAGTCGTGGTACCATGATGCCGGCTCGTATCCAGTGCTCCAGCGGTAAAGATCCGGCCATCGCCGCCGCCTTCAGCTGCTCCGGGTACGGCTGAGTCAGCTGCGTAAAACCCGAGTACGCCAGGGCAGGGTGCTGACCTCCCAAAGCTGAAATTGGGTACATAGGCGTCGTGTACATGCCTGAAAGCGACGTGAGTCCTGGGTGTGGGAGATTAAGCAGCCCTGGTTTAGGTATGATTCCGGGTTGGAGATGTATGGCACCGGGGATCCCACGCGGGGACGGAGTGTCGGCGCGCCTGCAAGACACCGGACTACCCGTCGGGCTGTCGCTGCTCAGTCCAGGTGATACCTCTCGGGTCCCTCGATGTGGTTCTTCAGCCAGCAGGGCGTCGATCCTGAAGTTCTTTGATTTTTCCATGGCAACGCTTTTAGGGTGTCTGGAGTTGCAGGAAAACACTTGGATAGCTGTGTTTTACGCACAGATGCATGCGTTTTAATCGCGATTACTGATACTTTCTGTTCTAATAAAATAGATTTAGAGTTTAGTCTAACTGATATGTACCCATTTGGAACCATGAGACGCCCCGAATAATTCAAGCAGCCTATGTCTAATCCTTTACGCATAGAAAAAGCTAACTTTATAATCGCTTAATCGAACTATATATAGTCTATATTGGCGCTCTCTTGTTTAGATCTGTATCTCTGTCATCTGCTCTGCTCTCTGAACCTCCCCGCGCGTTCCCAGCTCACTCATAACGCCTGTGTGAGCGCTGATTGGCTGCAGAGAATGTCCTGCGGGAGTCGATCACTTGACAGTTTTCTAATTAACTAATCATACTGTGGTATAGACACTTCGAGCACGTCCTTGGACTGAGACGTGGTCCTCAACCTCCATCAGCGGGGAGATATACCAAGTTTCCAAAGTGTCTGTCATCAGACGTTTCTCATCCTCTCTGTGGCTCACCAGTAATTTCTCTTACCGCGAGTTTAAATGTATCCCTAAATCATCAAAAACCATTCCAATAAACAAATAATAATTTATTGCCTAATAGAAGTCTAATTCCTTTTATTTAAATATTCTCTAAGATGATAATGTCTTATATGTCTGAAACCTGAAACGCATCATAATGATAAAGTAAATGTAAAAATGTATAAAATAAAACATATTATTTTAATATATTATTAGTATTAGTATCATCATTCAATATCTGACAAAAAAAAAAGTCATCCTACATATTAAAACTAATATGTGATATAATATATTTTACGACTTATTTAAAGAATCTCGGCTATAATATCAAGATAATTGCATTTTACGACTTCACATTATGTGTAGTCCATAAAATTGTGCATTAGACTATATATTTATGACTTACTCTTATCAGTGCGTCAAATATTTGCAGCCTTAAATTGTTTGATAAAGTGTCCGTTTAGGTTGTGCTATAACGTCCTATTGAACATCTGTATTTAAATTAATTGATTTCATTCAACTATTTAATTAGAATGACTAAATTTGCCGCACTGTTTTGATTTAGACAAATAAAATATGTTTAAATTAAAGGTTAGATCAGGTAGAAATAGCTGGAACTGCATGCATCCAATATCCAATTTATAGTAGCCAGAATTAACAATAATAGATTTACTTATCTTTTGATATCTCATTGCTTCGTAAAAACAATATAGGCTATTGGTAATTTTTCTTGGACTTCAGCCTTTATAATAACACATATCAGGGCCCTGAACTGCCTTTAATAAATACATTTAAGACGAAATAACTTCCGACTGCATAAACACCGTGAATAAACATCGTTACAGAGTAAAAAAGGCCAGAGGCTATAGGCTAGATTGCAAAGCCTGCATTATTCTGTGTTCAAGTGCAAACAATCCCTATGCATTATATGGGGGGAAATACAAATCATAAAAAGAGTTGTAGGTCTATATAAAATAAATGAATGAAACATAGGCAATCCATTCAAAACCTTCATTTCATCCATGAACTGCTTGTCGTAAACGTGCCATAAATCGAGACGAAATGGATTGAAATTCGCAGTTGTTATTTTAAATATTGCCTACTCGAAACGGCAGCGGACGGTGGATTAATAACATGGAGAACCGTCTCTGCCAAAGGGACATGAGGCAGAAACTGATATTTCCGCCTTGACCCGAGAAGATTGAAGCGGCCCGCCCCTCTATCCCGCAAATTTGGTCCTGATGCAGGCTGCGTCTCTAAACCTAGTGTGTTCCCTTACTAGACAGCACGTTTGAGCAAGCATTAGGTAATTACTAACGTAAACACACAATGCAGTCTACGCTGGTCAGCTCTTTGATTTTTCACTGTATAGTTTGAATTGTAGCTCCATTTGGCATGACAACAAAATGTAAAATAAAATAAAAAAGGGTTTTAATGAAACGATTTTTTCCCCACAAAATCGAAACGTATTTTTAATCAATTTACCAATAAATAAATAAATAAATAAAATGCTGTCCAGATAGGCAGCTCAAAAGGTTTAAAACAAATCCATAGAGCTAATTTGCTCGGGAGATTTCAAGTGCTCTCCGCATATTCCCATGCAGCAACCTCTCCCTCCCATCGCTCGTTGCGCTGCTTTTATGATTTAAAAGTAATTTAAACAGGCCGGCCACTGGTAAATCCGTCATTGGCACCCCGTGACAGAGGTGCGCAAATTAAATTGAATCAATGCAAGCGGGTGCACCCCCGCCGCGCGCACGTCCTCACTTCAGCTCAGGTTTGTCGCGTGCATGCTTACCATTGATTCTGTGCAATGACAGCTAACGCTTAAACAAGACGGCTAAAAGAGATGAAGAACATTTAACTTTTTTTTCACATTTTCATTTAAAATGTTTTCATTTGAAACCGATTTACAGTATTTTGCAGTGGCAAATACGTTGATTTTACTGTAGGCTACTTTATTGTGTTCTTTCTAAACATTACGTCCAGAGCTTTGATGTTTTATAGGTGATTGAATAGGCATCTACCT
This sequence comes from Enteromius treurensis, assembly GCA_032275025.1. Classification (NCBI taxonomy): domain Eukaryota; kingdom Metazoa; phylum Chordata; class Actinopteri; order Cypriniformes; family Cyprinidae; genus Enteromius; species Enteromius treurensis. The sequence continues at coordinate 3,731,223 of JAUCMU010000001.1, forward strand.
TATGTTTCAGTTAAGAGGTTAGTCTCAGATGTTTAAGTTCCTTAAGTGTTGATGTATGTAAAGTACAGTATAGAGCTTTAAAATGAATGCAAACCAATAAACATAGTCAAAATGAAATAGTCAGGGAGATTTTCATTTTGATCAATATTCCATTTTAATTTTCAAGATGGGATGTTTGAGCACGAGACATTTTTGAGATTCCCAGAATGCTTATTATTTCAGGTTTTATACAGAATCTGAACACATTTTTTTTTTTAGAAAATTTAGCATTGCATCACTTGTTCAACAATGCAGTGAATTGTTGCCGTCATAACTCATAAAACATCAAAGCTGATAAAAGCATTCCAATAATCCACAAGTAATCCAACTCCAGCTTGCCAGTTAACATTTTATGAAGCTAAAAGCTGCATCTTTGAAAGAAACAAATCCACCATTAAGCCCTTTTACTTATTTAGAGAAGAAGCAATAGTAATCTTTGCTGTCCTGAGGCCTTTTCAGCAAATTTCGATGTTTGGAGGAACTTTCACAGTTCAAGTCTTAATATGCCCTTCAAAGTCAAAGTTTATCGTTTAATTTTAGGCCTGTAAACTTTAGTGCCTGTCGCGTTTACAGAACATTAAAGGCCTTATCACCGATTACAGGCATATTTTGCAGTCATTATCGCAGCTCAGCAAGGATCACACAGCCGTTGACCGGCGGATGTCTCAGTATATCTTATGACCTCTCTTTGATCCTTTGTCTGAGTCAGGAGTTTCTATTATATTTCAGTGAAAATGAAACAGACATCTGATTAGCATGACCCAAATTCCAGACCGGTACAAACTGAACTGTTGCTTGTTTTTATTTGGAACAAATGCATATAAAACACATTACACAGCAAAAATGTTTGTCTGGAGCATTAATTATACTCTGGAATAGTACTATTTGCTTGGACAAGCATACCACTTATTTATATATATATATATAGTAAAATCTAGTTTATTATTAGATTTTTTTTTTTAAACGTTTGCCATCCACAAGCCCTTTTAGTGTACCAACTTTTGAAAAATTAGCATGAGGTTTCATCTAATGCATTATACCAATTATTCCTGCTCTGAACACATCTCTGAGGACAGGTCCTTTCTGGGCATTGCTTCTGAACGCTGATAAATGTCCAGCTTTTACCCAAATGCCAGAAAGTAACTTAAAATCTTTATTCGTCAATGTTTTTGTCCTCGATTTCCACCTTCAGCTAAACTTAATATGCTTTTATCTGTTGTGGCTCATCGAGACTCATAAATTCATCTAGGCTGGGATTAAATGATGTGGCTTTATTATGTTGATCAGTTTTCCATGGCTACGATGACTCTGTGATGGCTTAGGAAGGAGTTACTCATTCAGATAAGATGACTTCTAAGATAATTATGACACCTCCTGTCCTCTACATCTAAAAACATTTTTATTCTGTAACTTATTCAAACATGGTTTTGCAGTATAGCATACAATATATGTAATGCCTTTAATATTAATAATTGTTCAATTACACATTAATTAAATAATGTTGTTTTTAAAACATTATTACAATAAAACTTGAAATCAGCAGATGACTCCAGGTGCAGCATAACATTGAACCTTGAGAATATTGTTTAAGCTTGTCATCAATTAAATGTTTTTCCTGTGTCCTCATTCACTTTCTATTATGTTCTTCTCCTTTCTACATTTTTTTTTTTTTTTGCCATCATCCTCCAGGAAGTGATAATATAATATAATATACTATGCAAGTTGGAAGGTTTCACAAATAGAAAAAAATCTTATAATGTAAATAAACAGAGCAACAAGAAGCTATACCTATAAATAAAATAATATAATTATAAAAATGAATTGAGGTAAAAATTAGGAAAATAATCTGAAAATGAAAGAAATTTGCTTGATAATAATAAATGATGAAAAATAACTGCAATAAGAAAACTTTTAAATCCTTCCTCAGAATATTTATTTCATTATGATTATTTTCTAGTCATTGTTATAATATAATAATACAATAATAAAATATTGCAATAAACTGATTTGCAGCAAATTCATGTAACAAACAGTAAGCATTATTAAAAAAATGTTTTCAAACTAATATCAAAATTGTAATATTTTTGTTGTAATAATAGTGTAAGCCAGTTTTTCACACATTTTTTTTTAATAGATTTTTATTTTGTAGTTTAGATTTTTTATATCATCTTGATTGGTCACTTGTTATTGGTACATAAGCAATACAAATATAGTTTTGGTGTCTGACCCAGAGCATATTAAGTCTGGTGTTTGAAAAAAAACAAAACTACACAAGCCTATTCTGTATTTTAAAAGTTCAAACGATTCAGCAGATCAGCAATGAGCCACCTGTTTGTTTTTTCCAAGCAGGTAACAAACACACCTTACGCTTCCAGAGATGGTGTGAGGTTTATGGCGGTTTAATGGGCCACCTTTAACAACCAGGTTTTTTATGGCCTCACACAAGGGCCTCATTGTGTGCTTGTAGATAAACAACCCATATTGTACCAATCACACACAAGAAGACATAATTACTTTCACCCTGATATCCCTGCTATCTCAACACACCATTATCTCTTCCCTTAAGAGAGAAGCCTGAGGGCTTTGAAGTTTCCTTTCTGCCAGTGTCTCCTGCTGTCGGGTTCCCGCTCTCACTAATCTTTCATTATCTCTCAGCCTAGGCACTTACCTACAGCGTATGTGCTAATTGATGTTGATTTTGCGATGGATTACAATAAATCGCCTTTGAAGCTGGGCGGCAAAGTGACATATAAAGTCAATGAGGAAGTTAAAGTCATTAGCACACAGTAAGTGGGGCCTTTTTGGGCTAATTTGTCTGAGAATGGCAACCTTTGGTTGGGATGGATTTGGAGCACTTTCAACTTGTTACAGAGAAGTAACGGAGACCTACGACTTCAGACATAAGTTCAAGGCAATTATGAGAATAATTTAAAAAATGAACCTGCTCTGTAGCACAAATTCACTGACAACTGTTGCCTTTGGTTAGCCTGCAATATAACTGGCAAAATATTAAAAGCATCGCATTTATATTGATTATTGAATAACCTGCTAATCACTTAATAATCGCTGGATGACATGGCCTTTGGTCTTTTGATTGCAAGTCATCGTGATATTTGATCAGTGTCATAAACAATAAAATGTGTAATAATTCGGTCTGTAGTTGGTCCCACCTTTTGTGAATGATACATGATTAATAAATACACACAATACACTTACTTTATAGTTTTGAATTAGATTTTATTTCATGTTTTACCTTAATGTAGCTATTTTATGTGTGTTTGTCAGTTGTATATATATTTCTAAGTAGATTTTACTCTTTAAAAAATAGTTATTTCAATATGGTACATATATAATATAGTATTAAATAATTTTTAATTAGCTTTTATCTTTGTAATATCAACTTTCATTGTTGAACCTTTTTTTATTATTATATTGTGTTGCTAATACAAATTTAATTTTCTGATCTAATATTTATATTATGTTTTTTTCTGCTTTTTTTTTAGTTTCAAAAATTATTTTACATTTTTATTCAGATAATTTATTTCATATTTATAGGCCAGGGCTTAGCCTAAAACAGGACTAGTTTAATTAGTACATTTAAGAAATTTATATAAACATGCCTTTAGAAAAAAAGCAGTACTGGTGTGCATCTTAATACAAAACAAAGGCACTGACATTCAGTGCAAGTCTAAGACTAGGCCTAAGCCTTGTCTGTTAAAACCGGGGGATAAAATTTTAATTCTTTAAGCAGAATCATTCTGATACTAATCGATAAGAACGTTTTTGTTTCTCTGTATTAGTTTAATCCTAGACACAAGGGATTTTCTGACTGAATAATGTCATTCTCAGAGAAGGGTGAGAAACATCTCCCGCTTAGACATTGACCTCTCTTTGCCTCCCTAGTCTGAAAGCTTTATCTCCACATCCTACGAGAGGACAACCCTCAGAGAACAATGCACCACCAGCCCTCTCTATTCTTCCATTGTCTCACTCACACGTTCCCTCTAATGACCTGTGAGAATTGAAGACTTCCCAGACAACAATTGTGACAGCTCACACTGCGCCTAAATGCCTTGATTAATGATATAGACATGTTATGTTAAAATGCGAGTGTGTGTGGGCAGCAGATGTTGACACCATCTATTAACCACTTCAATTTGTCCTTGGTAAAACATTTGCATGGATCTGCACAAACAGGACATCTATTTAACCATACAGAAAAGTGGACATCAGGCTGCCTGATTATGATAGAGAGTGAAAGAATAACCATCTGTTGGTTCACTTTCTGTGGGCATGTGTTGAGTTGAAGTCTTTGTGAAGAACATGCATTTTCAAAAGAAACATATAGTTGATCATATCTGATTTTTGGAAGGTTCACTAGAATTTTGAATTCTTAAGTTTTAATGAAGCAACATACAGTAGTAGTACAACAATGTGAGCTCAAAACAGTTTTACTGTTGTGCATGACTAATAAACGATTATGTTTTGACGTTTGCAGCAAATAACCAGCTCCATGGCTTTTCTTATAGTAGACTTGCTTGGTATCTCAACGCTGCACTTGTTAAAATGGCTTCAGCAAATGTGTACTTATCTCACATTTGCTTTTGAAAAGGGTGGCAATTAGTAGAGGGGGCAACTTTATTAAAAACAATAGCCTATTAACTTTAAGCACCACTCACTGGACATTTCATTGATGATAAAAGTTTTAGACATTACTAGCAGCAGATCTCTCTCTATAAGTGTTGATAAAGCAGTATATGTTTTAGCAAAATAGTTTTTTTTAGTTTACTACACAAAATATATATATATGACATTATTATTGATTATTCACCCACGTCATGTTTAAATAAATGTTGTCGTGTTTACGCAACTCACGTGTTTTCGCGTGCATATGCCTTCACGTCATATCGTAAGATGACAACACGTGACATTCTACTCTAGCTAAATGATGTGTTTCTATGGCAACAATCTGAACGCCAAAGCCCTCGCGTGCTCCTAAATTTGTAACCTGTGAACTCGGAGTGTTTTGAGAGTTACGAGTTGGACCAGTGACAGATTATTGGACCACGTGACAGACACATTTTGGCGCTACTTTTGGTATTTATCAGTACCACGACTTTTCGTTTTTATTTGTCGGTCGTACTATTTACACGCACTTTCATGAGATCTGGTTAGTGGAACGTGGGTGCAAACAATGTCCTCGTTGACTTTCATTGTATGGTTAAATAATAATCTTAAATAAATAATAGTTATCCTGTGGGCTATGTATGTCAGCATAACCGTATACAAAGGTTTATCCAAAATAATACAATTAAATAAAATTAAATAAAATTGCAGGCTACACTTAAGAATAAAAGTTCTTTATTGACATCTTTGGTTCTGTGATGACCCTGTAACGTATGGAAGGTTGTATAGTGGAAAAAGGTTTAAAAAAAAAAAAAAAAAAATGAAAGATGATTTTTAAGGAACATTATCCCATTATTGCTTTGCTACAATCTGTGTCGTTAAATGCGCTATATAAATTAAAAAAGTGATAAAGAGTCTTTGAGGAACCAAAAATAGTTCTTCTATGACAAATGAAATACTTCAAATATGGACTATAACTGTTTATTTTGGTTATTTTTTGCTTTAATCTTATCAGGATTGTCTATGTACCTTCTATAAGGTACATAAATTCTTTGGGTGCTATGAAAATCTGATTTACAATGTCTGGGTAGAAGTCTGTCTGAGTAGCTTTATGTCCAAATTATTGACCTGATAGATTGAGGTTATAGAGTTAAGTAGTCTAACGGTTTTGCCAATAGGAGCCCTGTTGAAATTGCAACATGTGCCAGTTTTGCACTTCTCTGCCGACTGTTGAGCTTTGACGACTATAGGATTGCGGAATGAAAAAATCAATTACTCAGTCAAGCTGACAAATTTTATTCAATTCCTCATAAATTGTCAGGACAACAAATGGCTTTTTGGTGGCAGTGTTTCGATTGAGTGTCTGTGTCACCTCAGCTGTGATCAAATGCAGCCCAACATCAGACTCGAGCTCTTATTGGATGACATTCATCAACAGTTGCTAGGTAAAGGCCACAGCATTGGTAAGTGGCTGCATTAGAATATAAGAGAATGATCGACTTCAGCCTGAATCATTGTATCACTCATGAGCACATATTGCCACAGCTCACTGAAGCAAGACAGCTGTTACTTTTTGATTAATCTCTGGTACCTATACAAAATATTTTTTCATGCATTCCCAATTATATTTATGTGACTTTGTACTGGGTGTATTTTTACTAGTAACGTAATACAGTCACATTTATTTTTATCGATATGACAGATGTGCTATGCAACAAAAGTTAAACAATAAAATAGAATATTTTAATGTAAATGAAAACAATACAAAACCATGTTTACAGCAAATCGGCTAATATGCTATCATACACAACTGTTTTAATTTTACAGTTATATAAAATCCAGTTGGATTATATTGAAATGAAAATATCCTTTTTATTAAATTATTAATTAATTTATCCATTCATTCATTTATTTCTTCATTTTTGTTTTCCCCTATGTTTTCTGTTTTACGTTTGTTTTCTCTTGTAGATTTTAGAAACATTTTTTACTGTAAAAAATGTTTTTAATTGTAACTAATATAGAATTATAAAATAATTGTTTGACAATATGATGCAAAAAGAAAAAAAAATAAGTTTACACATATAGCAATAAATAAATAAATGAATAATATTTGAAGTTGATTAATAAATAAGAGATAAAAATCTATTAATTTAAGGACATAAACAACAATTTAAACAAACAGAACAATTTCAATATGGCTTTGCCCAGCTGTTACTTTTATTTAATAAACAAAAAAGTTAAATAAATAAATATTTATAATAAATTCCAGGATGTTTTCTCCTCATGTTTGCATTGCTTTCCAAATCCTTCACTCTCAGAAATAAAGGTACAAAAGCTGTCACTGGGGCAGTACCTTTTCAAAAGGCACATGTTTGTACCTAAAGTGTCTATTTTGGTTCCTTAAAGTTATATATTAGTGCTTAAAGTGTACTTATTTGGACCTATGGGACTGTGATTTTGTACCTTTATTTCTGAGAGTGTTGGATCTCAGTCAGCGATGTCATTGATGGATGTGGTTGGGGCAAATAATACTCAGTTCATTTCATCAGTAGGGTTAATTAACTGGCGCTCGATTGGACCTGAGGTTAATCTGTGTGCCGATCTGACACATTGCCGTTCATCACTCTCATCACGGCATCCCCCTCTCCTCCTCGCTCACGAACCAGTCCAGAGGAGGACGGGTCAATTAGTTCATGTCTTTCTGCACAGATGGCCCCGTGGCCCTGGTGCTTGCAGCTAATTGACTGAAATGAGCAGCTACGCCCACTTATAAAACACATTCAACATGTTTAATCAAAGCAGTGCCCACTGGATTGCTTTTCCTCTTTGCGCACACAAATATAAATGAAGGGAAAATTCGTTTTAAATGCTTCCCAAATGCCTTAGAATTCATACTTTGGGCACTTTGTTGATTCATGTTGATTCAACGTAAAATTTAGTCTTAAGGTTGTGAGAATTTACTTACATGTCCATTTATTAGTGAAAAAAAAACTTGCTACATGACTTGTCATAGCACTTGCATGTTGTTGCTCTTTTGTTGGCTTCATTTGTACGTTGTCACAAGCCCGACAGTAATGTTAAACACAAAACAAAAGAAATTCTTCAATAAAACAGAAAAATGGTTTAATGAATAATTTTTTTTATTGCCCATTGAGAATGTTGCTTGTTTCGTAAATTAATGACCATTTCTGAAGGAATATTGAATGAATAATTAAATGACTCACTCTTAAAACCAGCAATTAGATTCCTTTTGAATCAGCTTTTGAATGAATCTGTTGAATGAATGAGAACGATTCAGTGATCCAGTTTCTGAATTATTAACCATCATCGTTTTTTAAATAAATTATTCAATTACTCTCTGAGTAAGACAGCTACTTGTTTGCAGCATTTTTTGAAAGAATCAGGTAAATGAGTTGAGGTACTAGCATGCTTTTACTATTTCTGTCATATGGTGATAAAACATTAAGAGCAATATGTCAAAAGCCACTTATTTCATTTTTGAATCCGACAAATTTTGACAAATCAGGTGAATGAATGAGCAAATAAAGATGATGCATCCAACTGATGTACAGTATCGGTATCAGAACGAGTCACTGAAAATTCTCTAAATGGGACCAATGAATGGTATAACAGAAAATGTTGCATATACTCTCTGCATTAACCATAAACACAACATAAAAACATAAAAGACATGGACATTTCTGTAATGCCGAGGCCTGCGTCTCACCAGGCTGGTTAAATACTCTTGCGCAAACCTTCAAGGAGATGAATGCATGTGCATATGTGCATGTATTTGTGTGAACCTGTGTATTTGTGTGTCTTGAAAGATTACACCCCTCATTTATCAGAGCACTTCAGCTTGTGGCAGAAGGTTGTAATCCAGAGTGGAACCATCCACTTGGTATAATTACAGCCATTAAAGGTGCTGCCGTCCTGAGTTCCATCACCTCTTTCAACAACATTTCCTCTCATCGCTGTATGTTCCTCCAAAAATCAATATACCAAAACTGATCATAAACGTCACTCAAGCAATCGTAACCGTAGTGTTTGCATTTCCAGATTGCAAATGAGTTTTTCTAAATTAAATCTAAATCTATTAAATCTAGCATTATAAATACAAATGCATGAAATGCGTCATTCATACAGTGATTTATAAACTGGATATAGCTGTAAAAAGGTGAAAAATACCATTAAACACTCTCTCACTCCCTCATCACTGTTAATATCCATATCAACCAATATCAGTCTTATCAACTGTTCTTTGTGTCAACATTCCAGCAAGATGTTTAATGCAAATGGTAACCACTTTCTCACTGTAATCATGATAAGTGATACTAAAAAGTAACTGGATAAATGCGTGTGTTTGTGTATGCAATGAGATGAGAGGATGAACAGCGTCCAGGGACAGATAACAGCGTGTCACTCCATCTTTGCATTTGTCCACTCACACTCCATCAATATGAAGCGGCTGTCAGCTGCCTATTTCAGGAAAATTAAACGGGCTTACGGTAAAGATGCTCTGTGAGGGAGGGGTGTGGATGAATTTATGAGTGTGTGTTTAGAACCTCTTCTTAACACAAATGCAAAAGTACCTGACCAGACTTTGACAGTGTTTGACAGTTTGTGCAGTTCAGAATATGGAAGACTGGGGCAAGTTGTCACACTTTTACTGCATTGAAAAAGTACCTTTTTTCATTGTATAAAGATACAGTCTCTTGAGAACATGATAGAAAATCAATGAATGAAATATTGAATATTACATTATTACAATAAATTGTACCTTCTTTACATAAAGTATATATTGAAATAAAAATATATATATTATTATTAAAAAAATGGTTAAATGTATTAAATTATTATTTGCTGTCAATGTTTTTGTAAATTCTGTAATATTTGTAAATTAAATATTTTTAAAATTAAAATACAGACATTGCTTGAGAATGTTATTGTTTAATGTTATTTAGTATCACACTTTTATGTTTTTTATTTTTTATATTAAAGTTTTAGTAATTTTGATACAGGTTAATGTCATTTTTATTTAATACTCTACATAATACATATAATCTATATAATTTTTATTTTAGCATAACTTTTAGTTCTAGTTATTTTAGTATGTCAAGTTTAATTAAGATTATTTTATATGTTCAAGTTTATTTTAATTATAATTTATATTTATATATAGTTTTTTTTGTGTTAGTAATACTGAAATACAGCCCTTAGCCCCAGAATATTTGAATATATTTGTGTACATAATAGTGCATGTTTGCAAGGCATTAGAATTCAAAGAAGTAAATGCACACACACACACACACACATGCTTTTCTAGCATGAGATTGATTGCCTGCAAAGCAGTCTCATGCAGATGGCATCTCTCCTTTTGACATGATAATGGCTCTAAATTGATGAAGAGACCTCACTCATTCTCTACCAGCTCCCTGACAGGCCTTACCCAAACATCTCAACCTGCTACAACTACCCATCAATCACCCTCAGTCCCTCCCACCTTATGTCCATGCGCTTGTCCATTTTAATCAGCTAATTCTCTCCTTCACCGTCACCCCGTTCACCGATACAACACTGTGTTTTGCCCATCTTCCCTCACACTTAATCTGCTTTAATGAAGTCCTGATCTGCCAATTAGATACAATCACAGCAGAGCAGAAGATAAATGTAACCATCGCACAGATCACGCTGGCAGGGAAAAAAACAAACAAACAAAAAAACTATAAAATACATACACATACAGTAAGCAGGGACAGTTCAAGGACTTCTGAGGTTTTGTGGTAATTTGATTCCTAGATTTGGTGTCAAGGTTGCAAGATCTGTACTGTTGGAGGTGACTTTATCATCAATGAATCAATGAATCTCCTAATGAAGTGTTGCTAACCAATTGAGTGTGACGTTTGAATCGAACCCTAACCCTGTCCTGCACTGTGCATGCTACAGATATTAAATAACACCTCAAATTGTGTGAATTAATACTTTAAATAGCATGCTATGTCAGATAATATCTTGTTAACCTCCTCAAATTATTTTGCAACAATGTCAGCACATGCAATCCAGAATATTTGACCATTATGCTGCATATGTAGGTGGGTTTCAAAACATATGTTGTTGTCCCCGGACTAGGCCACTTTCTCCCCTACCTCAGCATTTTGCGCTCTTTGACTAAAGAGAGTTGTGATGCATTTAAGAGCATCAATAACATCCAACCTGTGCTGACCCTCAGGCAAATAAAAAGTTATTGATTCCCCAACCTCACGGCACCCTTAGCAAAAGAGACTTTTTGTTGCCCCTGATGAAACACTTTCATCTAATCACTTGGCAAAATCTAAAGAGGTGAGCTGTGGACGGCTAAATAAATAAATAAGTAATGCCTCTGGAGATAGAGTGCACACCTTGGGAGATGAAATTAGCCTGAAGCTGTTGCAAATCAATGAAATCGATGCAATCAACTTAACTGACATAGGTGGCGCAAATCGTCCAGTTGGGGTTCACTCGCTCGCAATTCTGTCTTAATTGCCCTCCAGGGCCAAGTTTGCGCATGCCATTTGTTCACTTTAATTAAATTACAAAGACAGGTTTCCAAAAGTCGTAAGAGCGCTTGGATTGGCACAAGCCCAGTAATTAAGACGACACGCTTTTTGATTACTGGAATGTGCCCTAATGAACTCATTATGTATTTTAACCCAAACACACTAGTCACCGAGCTGGCAGAAGACATGTGGCTTACTGTAAAATCTCAAGGCTTTTCAGAAAGGAATAATCGAAGCGGCCCCGATGAGTAGGCCTTATTTATTTATTTTTCACCCTGAAAATAAAGTAGTACTTGGAGAAGTGGCCTAGTTGTTTGCACACATGCTGTGGTGCTTGTGTGGACAGCTTGAGATTGAATGTTATTTCACTGTTACACTATTGTTTTTTGTGTGTGAATTTATCTTCCCCATTTTAAGTGATGTTTTATTCATTTTGTTGTGTATTAACATTTTTCATTACTTTTTGCATTTAAATAAATGCCTTTTTAATTATTTTTAAGTACTTTGTTAAAGGTTATTTGAGTTTATTAAATCAAGTTTTTTGTCAGTAAGTATTTCATGAAATTGTTATTTTATTGTTTTAGTAAACTATAATAACGCTGAATTTAACTGGTTTTCGTCTGCCTACTCATTTTGATGATCACGTGCCTGTTCAATGCTGTTTAATCCGTGATTAAATCCGTAACTACAATACATATAAAACCAGACTATATGAATTGTTTAATATATACATGGAGCAGGGTACTGAAGGGAACTGGACTGACATTAATGGTGATTATAATTATTATTTTTATTATTTGAATATAGAACAAAAAATCATCCAGCAATTCAGCGAAACCTAGTTAATTGCGTGAAAGTTAGTAGTAGTTAGTAGTCTAAGATTAGTTTAGACTGCCGAATGCACTTAAAACACAATGTTTTTTATGACATGGGTTCAACCAGATATGATAATAAAAAATAAAAAAAAAAGTTTTTATTATTATCTCCTACCATAAAAATAGGTGAAATTCTTCTCAGGATGTAAAAAGCCTATAGCAGTCACAACCTATAAGTTAAGGGTTACACAACCAAATCATAAATTCTTCCACTTCTTAAAAAAAAAAAAAAAAAAAAAAAAAAAAAAAAAAAATTGATTTAATTTAATAACCAGCTTGAAACGAAGTATTTAATGTAACTCTCTAATTTATTATACCTCAAAATAAGCAAGCTACATCTTAACTATTATTTTATTAAATTACTGCATTGTTACATTTTTGGTGTGGCTAAAATGTTCAAATAGCCAAGCTTTTGCCTTCATTTCTTATTTACAAATGTGCTTGTGTTATCCCAATTTATATAACTGGCTTTTATACATTTAGTTATTAGATATTTGGCGCCATTATAGGCTATGCTACAGTAAAAGAGCTTGATGTTAAGCATAGAGACAAGCATCATGTCAATCTCTCGAACTGCTCCTCAAAAGAGGACACTGAGGACAAAACAAGGAGCCTGAATACTTACAAATGATATGAGGTGTTGCACGAACTCAAGGTGTGCTTGAGGCGCCATCTATTGGAGTGTTCAGGTAAATGTCAACTTTGCAACGTAAATTAATTGTTATTTTTTATTTAGTTTCAGATGAACCATAATGCAATTTTCATGCATTGTAACCTATCCTACACTTTTCGTCTCCTTCTGATGTTATGTTTTGTGTTTGATTGCATTCCTTAACTGCCTATTTGTATGTGTTTTACAGCATTATCGCTTGTATCATATATGCAATATTTATGAAATTTTTCTGTAAATAATACAGCTGAATAAAACACATCCTTGTGTTACGTTAAAGTGGGAGTGTCGTTTGACGTAAAAACTACATTTCCCGTCATGCCTCCATGCGGATAAAACTATTGCATCCACGTGTTTTGATTAACAGCGCGCGGTGCACGAGACACTACAGCACACATCTCAGATTAACTCTGTTTTACCTGCACCATGGCATCCGAACTAGGTAATCCTGTGTCTTTATTACTTTCTGCACGTTGCTAACTACAAATCAAATACTTTGTGTTGTGTTTGTTTTTGTTGGGAGATGACATGTCGCAGTGTCTTGAGCGGTCTATCACTATTTACTTTACTTTTGTCGTTAAAATGAAACTTTTTAGACAATTTTAGAAATGCATTTATGTTTGGTCCTCATTCTGAAAGCTACTCTATTGTCTTTTGCCATAGTAATGCTATGCTTTTCAACACTAGTGATGATACTCCTGTAATGCTACTGTTTGTTTTGCAGCACCATATTATTGTTTTTTTAAACCCTGGTATTACTTACCATATGTACCACGGTTTTTGGGACAAGGTACCATGGTAAAACCAAGGCTTTCTATGAAATATGCTTCCAAGTTACCTATTCAGTGCAGAAGTGATGCATTACATGCCGTTATAGTAAAGTAAACCATCCTGCTGTAGTATTTAAATGTCAGATGCATTTTCTTTTGTTTGTGCTGTTCAATTGAATTGACTAATTGATGATCTCTTTCAGCATTGCTGAGTGTTTCTGATAAAACCGGACTGGTGGAGTTTGCCAGGCGTCTGGTATCAGTGGGTCTGTCATTAGTGGCATCAGGCGGCACTGCTAAAACTCTCCGAGATGCTGGACTTACTGTCAGGTCACACAATATTTCATTTATTTAGTTATTTTTTTACTGCAAGTCATTTAAATGTATTTATAGCTGCTGTTTTTCATCATTTAAGCATAACTAAATCTTACAGCTATAACATGGTTTTAAAGGGCTTTCATGTACCCGTACTCGCCCTCTTATAATTTTAAAATGTTTATTTTGTGTTATGTGTATATATGTAATTTTATTTGTTCATGCAGGGATGTTTCTGATCTCACTGGATTTCCTGAAATGCTTGGGGGAAGAGTCAAGACCCTTCATCCTGCTGTCCACGGCGGTATTCTGGCCAGACAAACTCCTTCTGATAAGGCTGATATGGAAAAACTAGGGTTTAGTCTTGTCAGGTAATACTGCTCCGTAAGCATTCCGATGCTATCTATGTTAGAGTGGTAAATACCACTGCTTTTGCTTTTAAATTCAGGTCATGTTATTTCATGAATGATCATCATGTGACACCAGTATGGATATAATCAGTTTTAGTGGTGCTAACATGCTTTCCATTGACTTTTTTTGTTAGAAGTCGAGACTCAGCATGGGTAATCTAATCACTGATAATTCAAACAGTGTTGTAACCAAAAGTCTTCATCTCACTTACTGCCTCTGAGCCATTTAGAGAGACGTTTGATTGGCTGACATATGATCACCGTCGATTATGTAGGCCTTGTAGTAATCATGCAGTCTAGTCTAGCAACTTATAGTCTGCATGTTTTTGTGAACTGTAGTAGGTAAATAATCTTTAAATGATTAGCTCAAAAGAAAAAAAACACTAGTACTCAATATTTATGTGAACGTTTGTTTTTCAAGAGTGGCTGTGTGCAACCTTTACCCGTTTGTGAAGACCATTGCATCCCCCAGTGTGACTGTGGAAGATGCTGTTGAGCAGATTGACATTGGTCAGTGCACTCTTAATGGTTGTCAGGGCTGTGTGTATGTGTTTGTATGTATAATCAATTTTATGATGAGTTTCCAGTAAGGAAAGCTTATTAGCCGAGACAAAGGCAGTCCTGGGACATATTTTCTTATCTTAATATATTTTGCACGGACGAAAGCTTTTCATAAGAATTAACCAATTTTCCTCCCAAAAATTCCTCCCAAATTTTGCATGCAAAACATACATATTTATACAGATTTTTATCACATTTTTTTATATTCAGTAAATAGAAGCTTAATTTTTATTGAATTAATTTTATTTAAATGGTTGCATGTATTTTTGAAAGTATTGTTGCATTTGCGACCCAGAAAACCTCTAGAAAAATGTCAACTAACAGTTATTAGATTATTAATAGACTTGTCTAACATCTTCTAACATAATATTTTGATGGGTCAACAACATACTGACTTTGCAAGTATATGTTAACTTATTCTACTAACCCTAAAGTCTTCTCTGAGAGTTAGTAGAGATTCAGTTGCAAATTAATGAGAATTAGTTGAGTTACTTATAGTTTGTCGAATGTCTAAAGTGAACTACCAAAAGAGAGTGCAACCCAAATTTAGGTTCTAGTAATTTATTTAATTCTAATTTAGCTTTATTTGAATTATTTCTGTACTTCCACATTTTATTTCAACAAGCTTTCAAAGAAACATTTCTAAGTGTATGGAGTTACAAATGTTCATCTAATACTTAAATTTCATGTTATTTAAGCTTCCTGTTTTATTTAATAGACAATTTTGGGTAGTTTTAGTTAGTATGTATTGAATTTTGTCAAATGTGCTTAATTGGCTCATTGTTTTTACTTGAAAGATTTACCCAGTTAACAAATGTCCCTATTAAATCATATTTAGGTGGAGTTACTCTTCTTCGAGCGGCAGCTAAGAATCACGCCAGGGTCACTGTAGTCTGTGATCCGTCTGACTATGACGTTGTTGCCAAGGAAATGGAATCTTCCGACAACCATGACACCACCATGGAAACCCGCAAGACTCTCGCACTCAAGGTAACCATGGCGATCCTATCCGACCCACTGACCTTTGCACGTCCAAAACTCTATTAACCTCGCATGGCGTGATCTGAACCTATTGAACTCCAGAGAAGGATTTTCAACACTAATAGAATTAATTTTTCAGATGAACCGCTTGATTAACAGAACAGATTCATTTTAATGTAATACTGAACAATATCATAGGTCTATTCACATGAAATTGTGTCATATGATATACTATAATACGTTGCGTACTACATTATAATTCTAAATAAATTAGATCCTTTATAGATGCAAGACATGAATAGCTAGCGTTTTGTGGAAAATCGTGTTCAGACATGCACAGAGACTTGCTGTTAGCATTGAGCAATAGGCTTACTCATATCCAATTCATGCTTTCAGGCATTTTCCCCGAAACAAACGGTAAACTTGGACTATTAGTCATACTTAAACCTGCAGTCCATAATGTTTTAATGTTTAAAATACAAGATTTTAATTTTATAGACAACCAGTTTGAAGGAAACATAGTTTGCATTCTGGGTTAAATGAATTTCTTAATTTGAAATTTGCAGTTAGACTGTATATCATTTGAAATGTACATGCTAATACACACTATACTCGTAGTCATGCAGCTTTAAATAGCAGGGGCACTTTGTCACTTTTAGTGGTATTTTTGCATGATTGGGTTTCAGATGATTGCTGGAAATGGGAAAAGTTTGAGGCAAAGGTCAAGCATCTGAGTTCATCAATTGGGACATTGTTAAATAAAATGTTTTTTGTTCTTATGACCTTTTTTAAAATATTTTATTTGTACAAATATTGTAAAATGTAATTTATTCATGAATTTTTCTTCAGTGTCACAGTTCCTTTAGAAATTACTTAAAATAGTATAGAATAAAAAATGTAAATGTCAGTATTTTTATGTAACATCATAACATTAGCACACCTTCTCTTTAGTCATTTGCATTGGCCCTTGATTTTTTTTTCCTGTTTAGATCGACAATCGACCCCAATTTCATTTGTTCATATGTGACTGTTAACCTGAAGTGTATGTGTTTTGTATTTGTAATATCTCAGGCCTTCACTCACACCGCTCAGTACGACGAGGCCATTTCTGATTACTTCCGACGTGAATACAGTCGAGGAGTTTCCCAGCTGCCCCTGCGGTACGGCATGAACCCCCATCAAGCACCTGCTCAGCTCTACACTCTTCGCCCAGCGCTTCCTCTTACTGGTATACAAGATCACTTCTACTACTACCAGATCAGTATTCAACCACAATACATAGAATATTAATCTTCTTCTACATTTCTGACTTGGTCTCAGTGCTGAATGGATCTCCAGGCTTCATTAACCTCTGCGATGCCCTGAACGCCTGGCAGCTGGTGAGAGAGTTGAAGAAAGCTCTTGGGTTGCCAGCTGCTGCTTCATTTAAACATGTCAGCCCTGCAGGTATCCATGCAAACTAGCTTCTCAGATGCAAGTTCAGCTCATATCTTTTCAGGAAAGGTCTTAGACACATTTTCACCTTTCAGGAGCTGCAGTCGGCGTCCCTTTGAGCGAAGATGAGGCGAAGGTGTGTATGGTGAATGACATGCTTCAGGATGTCACCCCTCTCGCCACTGCATACGCCAGAGCCAGAGGTGAAACTTCTACCCATGCATCTTTAACTTGAGTAATAAAAAGAATAGATCAATGCATCGTCAGGTGTGCAGTTCGGTATGTTTAAGCCTAAAGTGTGGAAAAAATCTGAAAAATATCTTGTAGGTTCTGACAGGATGTCCTCCTTCGGAGACTTCATCGCTTTGTCTGACATCTGTGATGTCCCTACTGCCAAGATCATCTCCAGAGAGGTGTGTGAGAGCTTTTTAAATTGCATCTAAGAGTCAGCCTCTTATTTATTATTTGTACATTTTATAAAAAAAACTTTACTTGAACTTTTTTTTTTTTTTTTTTTAGGTGTCAGATGGTGTTGTTGCTCCTGGTTATGATGAGGAAGCACTGCGCATTCTCTCCAAAAAGAAGAATGGAAACTACTGCGTCCTTCGGGTAAACCATGCTTGTTTATTAATTAGAGAAACAAGAATTGTTACTTTACTAAGTTTGCATACACTGTTTCCCATAGCATTTTCTTTGTGGTCAATATTTCTATTTTAAGATGTTTTAAAATGTAATTCATTCATTTTATGGCAAACCTGAATTTTCAGCATCACTACTCCACTCTCTCGTGACCGGTGTCACATGATTCTTCAGAAATCGCTGTAATATGCTGGTTTGCTGTTCAAGAAACGCTCATTTTTATGAATAAGATTAATATTAAATCTAAAAAAAGTTTCACATTTTTATAAGTGTATTTTTGAAATACTGTTATTTTTGTTACGATATAAAAGTCCTTATCGTCTCTTTATTAATACATTTTCAGAAAATAAATTAATAAATAAATAAACCTTGCTGGCCCCGAAATACCCATGTGCTTCAACTCTAAGCCTGCATCATGTGCCTTCTGTTTTTTTTATTATTATTATTTATGTATTTATTTTTTAAGATGGATCCCGAGTATGAACCGGATGAAGAGGAGGTGAGAGTGCTGTTTGGCTTGCACCTCAAACAGAAGAGGAATGGAGCGGTCATTGATAAAGAGCTCTTCAGCAACATTGTGTCAAAGGGCAAGGTGAGAATCACTGTTATTGTTTTATTTGGTTGGGTTCTGAGTTTAATTGGGCGAATTGATCAAAATATTAAATATGCAATTGATTTTGTTGTTGCGCTTGTGAAATATACTTTTTTAAACTTTTTATTTTATTTTTTTTAACCATATTGTACAATGCATTTAGAGTGTGTGATTTTTATTGATTTATTTCATTTTATTTTTTCATTGTGATTTGATTGTACTGTGGAAAGAGAGCTGTCAATGTTTCAAATATTATTTTTATTTTTTTTGCCCCATTGAAAGCTCTCTGTGAGTGCCCTACGAGACCTCATTGTAGCCTCTATCGCAGTGAAGTACACTCAGTCCAACTCTGTGTGTTATGCCAAGGATGGTCAGGTAACCAAAAGCTATAAAAACAAAGTTGTAATTTTATTCAAATGCTAAAACATGTTAATGGTTCAAAATGAGTGAAATAAAACTGTGCTACGTGTGCGTTTGTGTTAGGTGATTGGCATTGGTGCTGGGCAGCAGTCTCGTATCCACTGCACTCGGCTGGCTGGAGACAAGGCTGATAACTGGTGGCTCAGGCACCATCCACGAGTGCTCAGTATGAAATTTCGCAGCGGAGTTAAGCGTGCAGAGATGGCTAATGCCATTGATCAGTATGTCAGCGGAACAATTGGAGAGGTAGTGCATCAAAAATAGTTTTTGTACTGGTCATATTGGGATGTCTTGGCCAGCCTAGTTAACTTGGCGAATATTTGGCCTGTGGAATATTTTTGAGACCTACATCAGCCAAAAGCCATACTTGGCTAGTTTCAAAAGCTACAGTACTTAAAGTGAATAATGCATATTTCCTTTTTTGTTTTTTGTTTTTTCTAATAATGTGCAAAAGAGATTGCTGATCTTGTTTGTCAGTTTGTGACATTTGGGGTCATTAAAGTGTAATATTTTGGGGGGAATGTCAAGATATGTGAATTATTTCACACCAAAATTCTATGAAATATTAAGATGATAAAGTAGGGATTTGGGTGGAAAATGTGCCTGTGGAAATGGTTAAGAAATTACTTTCATGTAATTGTTTGGGTGGTGTAATAAATGGAAGTTAACCTTTTAGAATTAATTTCATGCACAATTTTAGATTGCTGGGCTATTGAGGTTTTTCTAATGAAAATGTTTTTTTTTTTTTTTTGTAGGGTCCTGATATGGAGATTTGGAAGGGTCTGTTTGACGAGGTTCCTGAGACTCTGTCAGATGTTGAAAAGAAGAACTGGATCAGTTCTCTGCAGGCTGTGGCCCTCAGTTCAGATGCTTTCTTCCCCTTCCGGGACAATGTTGACCGTGCCAAACGGGTAAACACCGTCTACTAGTGTTACCAAGCTTAAATCATTGTTCATGTTTTGTGTACACTTGTATACATCTCATCAAATTAGCTTGTTGCTATATTATGCATTGCTTATGTTTCTTAAGGCGGTGTATGAAAGTGACTTTGCTGAAGTGGTTTTCTATTTGTTTGTGGGTTTTAGAGCGGTGTGGAGTATATTGCTGCCCCCTCTGGCTCTACTGCGGATGAGGTGGTCATCAGTGCCTGCAATGAGCTGGGTATCACCCTGGTGCACACCAAAATCCGTCTTTTCCATCACTGAGAAGCACTACAAAAATCCATTTGAAAACAAATATCCAACTAGTTTAACTGTTACAAAAGTATAGCCTTTCTTTCTTTTTAGATGCACATCATTTACTGTGATTTACAAGTTGCTACCCATATTTCCTAACTTGGTCTAATAGCTAGACTGTCCACTTTGACATTAACTCAGTTGTTTAATTGTTTTAATTTTGTACTTGTATCCTAAAGCCAAGAGCAAAGTTACATTGATTCTAAATGGTTAAAAACATCATTCATACACGGCTTCTTTAATACTTTATAGACTCATAATAAGATGATTCAATACTCTTCTTATATATCTTTTCTTTGCATAATTTCTGCTGTGCTGTCCTTGTTGGGAGCTGCTGTTTAACATTTGCTATGTGAAATTGTCCATACACTTCCAGATACATTCCATTGTGCTGCCTTTAGTGTCCATGAGCATTACGAAATAAAAACACAAATCAGATATAATAGATTGTCATAGATTCCATCAAAGGTTTATTTGCATTTGTTGACATGTTTTTTTTGCAAGATTTTTTTTTTTTTTTTTTTGTTTTGTTTTGAGAACCTAATTCCAAGAGAATTGGTTTTGCGTCACATTTTATAAATACAATTTGTCATGAGTCGTGCAATACATCTGAAAATGGATTCAACGGTAGTGAGAAGAGGCGCAGACAGTAGAACAATGACAACCAAATTACATTCTATACAATCCAGACACTTCTGAATGAAGGGGATAAATAGTCAAAAGAATTTAGAAAAAAATTAATTTGTATTGGTCTAAAAACAGTGCTGGCTCTAAATAATCAATGAGCCATGTTGGAAAAAAAATACATTTATATAAAAGACACATTGAGACTTGATCTTTGGTACCTCAGTGTACCCCCAGTGGTCCTCTAACATCCTTATAAAACAGTGCTTATTTTTACTACTCTGTCTCATATTTGACTCTATATCAATTTAAAAGGACTGAATTCCTCTGTCAATAATGGTAAGGTAGTTTATTGTAAATTTAATTGATTAGAAAGCTGTATACATAAAATCTCTTCACATATTAACAGAAAAAGTATACTTTCCCCTTATAGTTTTGGTGTCAACATGTAGACAAATGGTTTTAACTGACTGCAATAAGAAATATCTTGTTTTGATATTGCAGTGAATTTTTTGTATAAAACGCTAGCAAACAAAAGCCATTAAAATTCCTTATCCAAACAACGGCCAATCAACGGCTGTGAATGGATGCAGCTCTTGCGGTTTATTCTGTTGCTACAGCTGGACGCAATGGAGACATGACAAATAGGGAGGTTTTAAGGCAGTGTGTGATTAGTATGTTCTCATATAAAATCACATCTTTATTACATGTCACAATGAAATTATGGGTCAGAAGTTTGGTCCGAAACTGTTTTACTCTCTGGGTTTGGTGTTGACCACAGCATCTGCAAGAAGCTCAGGTCGGAGACATTCGATGGGGCATTGAATGTTCTAGAAGAAAAAGGGATATATTATGTAATGAAAAGCAGAAATATCTGTCTGCATGCATTCAAATATATGTGATTTACCAAAAATATAACTCTTGCCCTTTGAAATGCTTGCATGATTGAAAGCAGATACTTACTACTCTGCTTCCAGTGTTTAAGCGGACCGGTTTGAGCAGGTCAGAGCTTATCTCAGCACCAGGCCTTCTGCAGTTCTCGCATCGCCAGCCCTGAGGAGCAGCACACATATTTTCAATATGACTTTGAAACAGCCCCTTTGAGCTGCATTTTATTACATGATTAGAAATGTTCTTTCTCTACCTTGTCGTAAAATACACTTCGGTCTTACCTGCTGTCCTCCATAGCATGTGCAAGTGCAGATGGCCCCTAGGTATTCTTTCTGCCACTGGTTTCCAACCTGGTACATCTTTCCGTCATCGTAACATATGGAGTCATCTATAACCAAGTGCAAGATTTTTAATTCCACTGATTGGAAGAAAATTGACTATGCAGTTTGTTTAGAGGAAGCACTTACGTGGTTCGCACTTGAACTCTCCTTTGCCGTTGCCCAAGCAAGTGCAGCTCATCATGTGACCGTTTTCTGCCCTACGCTCCCACTTTTCACCAATGCGGTAGTTGTTTCCATTGTCATGACACCATTCTGTGTGAAAAGTGATATTTATGCACCGGTACAGGCTCATCTAATTCACCATTCGATCTCCAAGTTACTCACTGGAAGAGTCACATCTGAAATGTCCACTTCCCAAACCGAGACATTTGCACCAGAGTTTGAAACCGGTTTCAGACATGCGCTCCCATTCCGCTCCAACATCATGGTGAGTTGCTGTGAAGGTGTCATAACACATGTCCTTGCTAGATAAACTATCTCCTGGAACTGTTGATTTTAACGAGAACAAAATAAAGAAACGGTAAGACAAGCATCAAAAGCATGTTTATCTTTAAGCCTTTATCAACGTTTGTTGATCCTTGACCTGTGTTTCCAGCGGTGACCATTTCCTCCAAAATTTTGTGTTTGAGGGCTCCCTTTAAGGCCTCCACAATGACATTATAAGAGGCACCAGAGGTGAGACCGATCAGGGTGGCGCTTGTGGTTGTTTCTGGGACACGCAACTGCAGAACACGAAAGGGTGAGGAGAAGGTGAGACAGGAAGAATTGTGACCTTTTTCTTTTGCATTCATCATCTAACATTTTCTGTAAATCCTTCCTAGGTTCTCACCTGAAACATCTTCTCATCTGGATGGGTAATGGGCTGACAGGACACCAGGTAACCAGAACTTTGCTGGTAGGGCTGCCATGCGATGTTGGTCTGGGTCTGGGCCTCCTGTGGTCTTCCAGTCTTGTCTTCTGGAAAACCAAAAGGATTGCCGTCGCCAGGCCTTTCACTAACCTGAATAATTTGAGGCACACGGCCCCCATCTGGTCGCACGCTAGGGATGTAGATAAGGGTCTCCCCAACTTGAGGCACATAAGGCTGGGGTCGGGGTTGGTTAGGTTGAGGGATTGTTTGAGGATGGTAGCCTCGGTTGGGTTGACTGGGTGGTTTATTGAATTCTGTGTACTCCACATGCTGCCCGTGTGCATCAGGTGAGTCATGCCCAGTGGGACCCACTGCTTGAGCTCTGTCAGGCTCAGGCACATCCAACTTGTCTGGGCCACCATGGTGGGGCAGATCAGAGGTCAGCTCTGGGCGGGAAAAAGGTGTTAAAAGCAAAGCAGCAGGTAAAGAGGCAGCCACAGTTGCATCTACCAGCCAGTAAGGCACTAAAGATTCAGACAAGTAATGACATATTATTTTAAGGGACAGTTGGTCCAAGAATTCTCTCAAAATTCACATTTTTTTTTTTTACAATTAGACGTTGAGGATGATGTGACTCATGTAGTTAAACCAACATATTGAGAGTCAAGTTTTAAGTTTGTGAAATCTCATTTGTTCAAATTTCCAGATTCAGCTCTTTATTAAAAATCCAATATAGCTCACATTGGCTATGATTTTGTAACTCTATTAATGGAAAATTTTGCATCACATTTGATTTGGATACATGGTTTAGTATTCAGTCCAAGAATACACTTCTCCTCAGAGTGAAAACATGGAACCAAAAAGTCTGGACCAGCCCTTTAAACACTTTTCAGATGTGTTGATCATAGTAGTCCAACACTTAGTTTGAATAAATTAAACACTAATGATGAGCTAGCAGTTCAATCAGCGTGGTGCATAAATTAAGTAGCGGTAATTGCATTTTACCTTAATTTTGCATTTCAGTTCTGAGTGAATTTCATCATTAAAATGCTAAGCACTAAGAAAATGTACGGCTTAACCAAGTATACTCCTGAAATGCAAGCCAGTGCAATATCAAGCTTTTACAAAATTCAGTGTAGGCTAGTTCAACAAAATGTGCTGTATCTTTTTCAATTGCTTGTGCAGCGGTAGCTATCATGCTTGCAAAACATTTTTCGCTAGCTTGAACCATTCCGAAACAAAGCATGGGGGCGTACACCTTATGTCTCAAGATGTACATTAACATTCTGTATTTACATTTATCCAAAGTGACTTACAAATTAAGAATATCAATATTTTTATTTGAGCAAACACTTACGAGTTGTGGCCGTGCCGACCAGTGGCGTGCTTCTCTGGCTATTCAGTAGGACAAAGACCTTTATGATGTATTCTGTGCCTGGTTTCAGGCCTGTTATGAAAACATTACAATATGGTTGCATTATAGATTTTGTTTCACAAACCTAATTTACCAACATCTATGTATACATCATCTGATATTGTGGGTCTTACCAGTGATGGTGGCGTAGTTCTGGCCAACATTAGGGCGGGGTATAAGCTCACGAGGTGAACCACCTGATTCTTCATAAGTGATGTAATATCCTGTAATTTGTGTTGGAGGGGCTTGCCAAGTGAAGGTGATGGAATTGGGGGTCAGTGACGTGAACTGGAGGTTAGTTGGAGACGGAACAGCTGGCCGAGCTGTGACCATATAGGACAAATAAAGTTTAAGGTCATACTGGGAAATTTAAAATCAGAAATAAATGACTAAAATAATAAATTAGCATTAAAACGGTATAGTACTCTTTCCACTTTTGCAGATTTGCTTTTACCTGTTGATACAGTCATAGTGAAAGGTGGGCTTCGAGTATTTCCATTTAGTGTATACATGTTGACCACATACGTGACACCTGGCTGCAAACCTGATGCATGGGATACATTTCTTTCAATAAACAGCAATACTTTCAACATGTTTTTTTTTTTTTTTAAAGTCATAAAAGCATTGTAAACACTGTCATGTTAATAATATGGCAATCTTTAAGTAACTGAATACAATGTAAATACCATTAAAGTTTATGATACAAGTACCAATTTAATTTTTGAGCAAACAGTGCTAAACCATTTATGTTGAAAAAAGGTGGCTTATAACGGGGTATTTATGGATTGTATGGTAACTTACCAGTGACAACGTAGGTACGGCTGTCAGCAGGAATAGTGTGCTTGGTGGGGTGACCTCCAGTTTTGGGTGTGGCTTCAATAAGGAAACCTGTCATTGGTTCGTTATTGACAACACGCCATGAGAGAGTAAATGATGTGTCTTTCACATCAGAGATACGGAGTCGACGAGGAGGGGTTATATCTGTGGAGTTAATGAGATTATAGTTTCCATTTAATATAGGAAATCTACTAAACGTATTTTGAGTTTTTCTTTTTTATGTTGGTATTCATCTCTGTCCATAAGGAATAGAAATAGTCTGCAGGCTCTAGTTAGGACCTGCTCAAAAATCATTGGTATACCCTTGCGGAGTTTAGCAGATTTTTATGAGCAACAAATGCTAAGGAAAACCCAAAGTATTATGGGAGATGATTCTCATCCCCTGAAGGTGTGCTTTGAAATAATGCCTTCTGGCAGAAGACTTAGGAGCACTAGATGCACATCTAATAGATATAAATTCAGCTTTATTCCAGAGGCTGTTCGTTTATATAATTTAAAGTCCT
>JAUCMU010000001.1:3756885-3773782 GCA_032275025.1 Enteromius treurensis
TAAATGTGTGGTGATGTTACTGCCCCTTTTCAATTGCCCCTTGTGGGATTAATAAAGTTGTAAAGTGTAAAGTGTAAACATCACTCTACTGTAATACAAGACATGGGTAACCCACTTACTGTCAGCGGTGGTGCAGTCTCCAGTGAGAGGGGAACTGCTGTCTGAACCTCTCAGTGCATAGACATGAATCTCATAAGCAGTGGCCACCTGGAAGAAAATTGGGTCATGACTCAATAAATACCCTTTCTGCTTTTATTTGTGCCTACAAAGATTAAATGTATTTGCAAATTACAAGAAGGTAGACCTATTACCATAAGCCCAGGCACTAAGACTTGTGTGGTGTCTGGTGCAACATTCATTTCTTTGGCTGTGGCATAAGGGTTCTTTGGTGATACCACCACACGATAGCCAGAAAGTCTAGCATTGGGTGCTTGCCATGCCACGACAAAAGAAGATGGACTAATGTCGAAGAACTGTATATTGGTGGGAGCAGGGACAGCTGGGAAAGTAAAGAGACAAGAATCAGAACAGATTAAGACAGGGACTATTATCTATTATCTAATTATTATATTGACTAGCTTGATAACTTATGTTGAATTCAGATAGGTCATACCAGTGGGCTGAGTCTCCTCATAAGTTGTTTGCTGAATGCCCTCAAGAGTACGCATTGGGTTACGTCCTTTCATGGGAATGACTTTAATGTTGTAGGTGGTTCCTGGACGCAGACCTTGGAGAGCCACACGGTTATCGCGACCACTTGGGGCTGGTTGGTACTCCCTCTCTCCCTCCTCTGGACTAGAGTACAGAACCCTGTAGGAGGTCACTCCTGGAACCAGTGAAACATCCCATGTCACACGCATGGAGGTGGAGTCCACATCAAAGAAGTTCAGATCTCTTGGATGCTGCAAATTTGCTATAGTTGGAAAAAGAAAGTATATATTGGGTGGCATTGCATAGTGGCTAAAACTCAGCAAAGTTAATTGGAAGGTTGCTAGTTCGAGCCCCATAAGGAAGTGTAAAGAACTCTTCTAATTATGGACCTCTTGAGAAAGTCCTTAACTCCAAGTTGTTGATGGGACAATTATAACATGATGATTTTAAATGTTAAAAAGTTAGCTTGGTTAAGAAATCTAAAAACCACTAACCTGTTGTAGCTTTCTGGACCACTGGGGTGCTCTCTCCTTCTTGGCTGAGAGCGATCACATTAATTGTATATTCCACTGTTGGCACCAAGCCACGAATGGTCATTTCTGTACGTTCTGAAAAGGCAAATACAGATTATCAATGACATCAAGTCCAAGTACTGAACCAGTTCTTCGAAAATAACTTTAAGGTTATGGGAAGTAATAAAAGGTAATGAGCAAGTGATGTCTCACCTGGACCAACCAGCTCAGAGAATGTTGGACCTTGCCCACCCTTGGGCGTTCCACTGACTCTGTAACCTGTGATGGGACCTTTAGCTGGGCTCCAGCGGACAGTTAAGGTATTGTCTTGAATATCAGTAACATCTAAATCTGATGGGGATGAAACACCTGAGAATGGAGAAAAACAATATAGTGACAAAAAAAAAAAAGTGTGGTAAGCTAAAGGTCAGACGCTATAATAGTTATAGATGTCTTGTTGAGCATGAGTACTTACCTTCACCTGCAGTTCTGTGTGTGATGATGACTGGTGTGCTGGAGGCTGGGCTGTCCCCTCTGCCTGTCACAGCATACAGTGTGATGGTGTAATCGGTGTTTGGGCGCAGGCCCTGGATGGTGGCAGTGGATTGTGTTCCTGGAACAGTGAACTCTCGGGGTGCATCTCTTTCACCTAGAAGTCAAAGAGAAGGAATCAGATGCATTTACAAGTTCAAGTGAACTTCCAGAAATGGAAAACAACTCTCACAAAAACACTTTGCCATACCTGCTTCACCATGTGTGATCTTGTAGTACCGTACAGTGACTGCAGGGGCATCCCAGGAGATGGTGATGCTGGTGGGGGTGGAGGATGTCACTGCCAGGTCAGTGGGAGCATCAGAGACTACAGGAAGAAACAAGAGTTGCATCATTATACTTCACAATTATGACTTAGCAAATCCTCGCCTCTTTAACTTCTTACCAGTTGCTTGAGTTCCAGTAAGTGGTAGACTTTCTGTATTGCTACTGACAGCATAAATATAAACAGTGTACTCTGTCTCAGGAGCCAGGTTCACCAGTGTGAAGTAATTTCTTGTCGGGGGGAGTTTCTCGTCTTTAGCGCGCCCGCCACTGGTTGGCTGATAGCGTAAACGGTAACCTGTAATAACAGCACGTGGAGCCATCCAGTGCACGGTAAATGAGTTGGTGGAGACATCAGAGAAGTCCAGATTTGTTGGGGTGTCCAATTCTGTGTGGATGATGGGAACAAAATTAAATGGAGGAGTTAACAGACTAAAACAGAGAGTGGTAAGAAAACTCAGAGCTGAATACTATTTCTTATATCCAAATACGTACTTGTTTTCTGAATACCAGTTACAGGTTCACTCTCTCTGTCATCGTAGACACACACTACTTTTACCAGATACTCTGTATTTGGCAGCAAGTCTGATTTGAGAAAAATCAGAATCAGCAGGTGTAATGTGTTTAGACTGTAATATGCACATGGTTGAAATTAAGATCTGAAATGAATGAAAGCAACATATAACCCTTACTCTGAAGGAGGAAGTTATTGATCCCTCCTCCAACATTGACTTCCTGAGTGTCATCGTCATTTCTTGTGGGATGGTAGCGGATGACAAAGCGGCTAATTTCAGATGGCTTAACAGAAGGAGAAGTCCATGACACACGCATGGAGTCTGAGCCCACCTCAGCAAAGTTCAGGTTTGTTGGAGCTGGAACAGCTAAACAAGAGGAGATTGAGAGGCTGTGAACTTCAGCATACAAATAAATAGCTAAAAATATCTTATTTGAGATTTTCTTATTAACATGCAGCAGGGATGATTCTCCACCAAGTGGAAGTTGTAATAGTGCATTCCCAAAAAAATGCAAATGCAAAAATAAACGTAGAAATGCATCAATATTCAGATATAGGCATATGATTCATTCAAAAAGCTGCACTGAGTTTGGCAAATAGCAAATTGTTAATCTTCTCTAGCCAGACTTGTAAAGAATGAAATGAAGTGGCTTGAGTGAATGATGTTTAAGGGATGAGGGTCTCAGCCTCTTGTTTTTGTCCAAATTCTCCATCACTTTCCCTCTTCTTTTACCACTGCCCTCTGAAATGTAATAAGAAACCTTTGTAGAATAATTCACCAGTTTGGGTTTGCTGTGTGATCACAGAAGGCACACTCTCCGCCTCATCTGTAATGGTGGACACACTGATGTCATAATTGATTCCTGGCTCCAGTCCTCGAATGGTATAATAGCTGACGGAGGAGTTCACCACGTCCTCCAAAATAGGAAAACTCTGGCCGGTAGTAACAACCGTAATATGGTATCCAGTAACTGCCGGGTAATTTAGCGGGTTCCATCTAATTCCAATTGTGGTATCCGTGAAATCAACAAAGCTGAGATCACCCACCTTGGGCACATCTTTAATTGGTTTACAAAGTTGCATTTGTAGGAAAGGGAGAGAGAAGACAAGACACACAGAAGCAGTGACAATGACTAATTAAGACGAGCAGCAAATTACTGTTCTCATGCCATCAGTGCTAACAAACAATTAATCATCTGAAGAGACATGCACACAATTGTGGAAAATAAAAAGGGTATTGATTTGAATTAGTCATACTACAAAAAAAGAGAAATTACCAAGCTCTTAACTAGCAACTTATTTAAATTTAATAGATATTTTCACACATTTAAAATCAAAAGTGAAGCAGCCATGCTTGTAGAGAATTACACAATTATTTTTGCGATGTACATATTAAACAACACCAAAGTATGGAAGCTTGTTTCCCCTACTGAATGAAAAAAGGTTGTTGCGTTACTTTTTATCTCACAATTTTCACTTGTTTTCTCGCAATTACATGAAAAAATCTGAATTGCATGATAAACCTCGCAATTCCGAGTTATAAAGTCAGAATTGTGAATTTACATTTCAGAAATCTTACTTTATAACTCACAATTGTGTGATATAAAGTCACAATTCTGACTTTTTATCTCGTCTTTTTTCTCAAAATTGGACTTGGAATTGGATATGTTCTCAGAACAAAATATCTTACAATTCTGATTTTTTAACTTACAATTACAAGTTTATATCTCACAATTCTGAGAAAATAAGTCAGAATTGTTTGTATGATGCAATTCTGAGAATTATTTTTTTTTTATTCAGTAGCGTAAATGGGCTTCCATACCAAAAACTTATTGAAAAAGAAGAAATTACTGCATATTATTAGAAGTTAAGATTCTAATATATTACATGCAACTGTCTTTATGGATCTTTGCACGGTTTGTGTGATGCTTCTAAACGGATCGGTAGCATCTTACTAGAGCAGGAGCAGGATTATGTGGTGAAGTAGATATAGCTCCAGGATGGAGACTGCTCTTTGGGCTGGAGACTGGTAGCATGGAGAATGTGAGCCATGTGTTATCACCATTATGACTAACTAATACATTAATGTTGGCTTCACTTTTAATATTTCAGAAGTATACTTGTGATCAGCAGTCTTTTATTCAGATGTGCTGTAAAAGCAGCTATTGGCAAGTTTCTAAATTTATGGATCCATAATCAGGTGATTCTCTGGATCAGTCATGGTGGTTTTGATCCAGCAGAGCATGGCTTGAACTTACCTTTATTTATGTTTGAACTATAGATGGGGTCTTACCTGGTGTAACGGTGGTTGAGATAGGCTCACTCTCCAGATGGTTTTTAATAGTGTAGACACTGACATTGTATTCAACGCCAGGACTGAGGTTCTCAAGGGTACATGAGGTTTCATGCCCTCGAACATTCTCCTCTAGAGTATTTCCACGCTGCCCATTGGTTGGTGTGCATGTCACTCGGTAGCCAGTGATATCTGAGAGGATAAAGGAGATATTGCATATATAAAAATAGAAATGGACACCTTTTAGTATAATATAGTATAGCAACTGTAATAGGGTCCAAAGATGGTATTAAAACCTCATTACCATATTATGAATATACCCTAGTGTTGATCAATAAACTATGTCAATTGTGGCATTACCAAAAATATACCAATGTATAAAATTACATACTAGAATTAGAATTAAATTAACTAAATATAATAAACATCACAAACCCAAGAAATATATAACAGAAAAAGAACACTGAAAGACAAAAATGACTGGAAGAACTGATAATTTCATTGATAATTGACTGATAATTAACTGATAATCACAGCCTACACAAACAGCCAAGGTTCAACAGCATGCTTCAAAGAAAGGGTGAACAGGGATAAGAAGTGGGTGTACAGTCAATATTTACCCGGACTTTTGGTGCGGCTCCATCTGACATTGAGTTCACCAGTGGCAGGGTTAGACACCACATTTAGGTCAGTTGGTGGAGATAGGGCTAATGTGACAGCAAAGAGGAATGAAATCCAACATTAGAAAATGTATATGGTACATTGAGCTGTATGTTATAGGCTAGAAATCTCTTTATTTGCACTTTAACTGCATTTGAGTTCTAAAACCTTTCGGACATTGTCAAATTTATTCAAATTAGACCTATTAGTAACTTACATGTTACAGCTTTGTTTGTGATAGGGTTGCCATGCTTTCGGCTGTTGAACAAGGGTTGCAAACTGTAGATATACTCCAATCCTGGAGTGAGACCAGAAAAGTAAATTGTGCCATCACCAGAGGTCACGTCTCTGGGAGCCTCACCTCCTTGGCTGGGCCTAACAGACATCTGAGAGGACACATATTCTTGAGAATTGTTGGTGATTTTCTGGTGATAACAGCTTATGGTAAAATATGGTAGACGGTCAAAGTTGATTTATCAGCTTAAACAACAACTGTTCTTTGGGGTCTATGGTAAAAAGATGACTATTCATCAATGTCTTGCTCTGGAGGCAGTTTTTAGGGTCCCCAATGGATCCAAAACTGTAGATCTTCATTTTTATAAATGCTTTCTAATTTCATGACCCCTTTAAAGTAAGGTGATGTATTTCCACAATGCCTAAAAACAATATTGTTTCATTCACAACACAACAAACTAATAATGTGGTAACCAGAAAATGCTTATACCTTATAGCTGAATCGTGGTACTGGGCTCCAGGTAACAATGATGGCTGTATCGGTGACCTCTGTGCTGAATCGAGGAGCGTTACCTGTTGGCTGTGCTAGAGAACAAAAGCAAAAAAGGTTTTAAAATGGGCACACGAGAGCACTCCTGTTACTATATTGTTTCTGTTTAGGAGAAGCTGTTACACACATGTTCTGAAAACATCCGTGACTCCCTCGCTGAGCGTGTTTCCTTTATCTGAGTGCAGGGTGACGATGTACTCTGTGTCAGGCTGAAGGTCGGTGAGCTTGTATTGAGACACATGGCCGGGGATCTTCAGCTGTTTGGGGCTGGAGCTGCCCATGCTGATGAACAGACGATAACCTGTGACCTGAGCTCTGGGGAAAGACCAGATGACCAGAGCGCTGTCATCAGTGATTTCACTGAACCGCAGGTCAGTAGGGGCATCAGGCTCTGAGAAGGAAGCATGTTGAAAAGTTGACCGAGATGCTATGTATAATATAAACATAACAGATTGAGCTTCTTTTCTTAGGTGCAGTTTATAAAATAATCAGCTCAAAAACATACATATGAATGTCACCTACTTGTAGATTGCTCCCCAACCAAAGGTTCACTCTCCACTCCTCTGTTGACTGCATAGATATGGAAGCGGTAGAGTGTGCCAGGTTGCAGGTGTGTGAGCTCCGCATAAGCATTCTGCACTACAGGAAGCTGAAGAGGTCTGTGGGCCCGGCCATCTGTGCTTACAGGTGCAAAGGTCACGCGGTATCCTGATACCTCATTAGGAGGACCGGTCCAGGTGATTGTGATCTTGACATCAGTAACATCATAAAACTGCAGGTCTGTGGGTGCTTGGACCTCCTCTGTTAATGAGATGGAAAGTAAAATTACAATCTTTTAGAGTTCTACTACAAGGGGGATGTAGTAATGTAATGCAATGTAGTAATGTAAACACTTTGGGCAAGCTAGGATTAGGAGTCTCTTCAAGCCCCCATCCATAAGTTAAAGCAAGACAAATAGTAACGCTTGGTTTAGCAAGTACTCCTAAATATTTATTTAATTGGGAATGTCTATATCATCAATGCATGCTTTTGTGGAGTTCAATCGAGTGTTAGCTTCAAGAGAGAAAAGCTAAATCCTGCAAAGCAGAAGAGTTTTTAGAGTTCTCAGAAGGAAGTGTGACCTCAACTGTCAAGACAAGAGCACAAAGACACACTCAAAGCTTCCCAGTCCATCCTTATAAGGTTGTTTTGGCTCTGAGAAAGCACTAAATTTCCCAGCTCATCCAGAAGAGACAGAGAACTGGCAGACATCTTTACACGTGAATAAGAAACTTGGGCACTTTCACAAGTTTAGAGAAACGTGAGAAAAAGCCTCTTAATAAAGTTGTTTGAGCTACAGTAAATAACTAAGTGTGTGAGAGAAAAACACTTTGATGCAAGCCGAGGTAAGATAATAAAAAAAATGTATGCATCAATAAGCTATAAAAATAAAGCAGAAGGTACAGGCTGCAACCTTTTTCTCAACGTTCTCAAAAATGGATCATCTGAAGTCTTACCAGGCTGTTGCTCTCCAGTGGTGCTGACCTGTAAGACCAGAGGTTTACTCTCCATGCTGTCTTCCACTGAGTAAATACTGACATTGTATGACAGGCCAGGCCGGAGGTCACCCAGTGTCACAAATGTTTGAGTGTCAGGGAGGATGAGCTCAGTACTGCTGCCCTCAACCGGGGGTGTGTACACCACACGATAGCCTGTGCAAACATGTGAAAAAATAGTTAACACCTATCCCACGTTTATGCATCATCTGCAGATGTAGTATAAATGCAAATTTAAAGACAATCTTAATGCATGAATGTTGAATCCCAAATGTTACTCACCAGTTATAGGTGCTTGGGGCTTGGACCATCTGATTGTGATGGCAGTGTCCTGTACATTTGAAACCTCATAATTAGTTGGAGCGTCAGGTGCTGTGAATAGACAGATAGTTTATTTGAATGTGTAGTGCAGTCTGATCCTTTTAGTGGATGCGTGTTACATATGTAATTGTAGTAAATATTGATTTGAACATAACCAAACATTTCAATGGCAAAACCAATGTTAGCATCAAAACAACAGCAAAATAATCATGCCAGTACTGAACTTGCAATGGACATGAAATATTTATGGCTGTTAAAGGATTTTAAAAACTTCATTTTGGCACTTTGATGGATATCTTACCAGTGGTCTGAGTAGTTGTCAGGATGAGATTTTTATCTCCTTCTGGATTGACTTCAAACACTTGAACGTTGTACCTACGGCCAGGCATAAGATCTTGGATGTTTACTGATGTAGCTGTTCTTGGGAGGTCTGTGGGGAAAAAAGGGTAATTATGAAGTCAATAAAATTTTATGTTTGGACAATATTGGTATTATTATTAATGTAGCTTATCTAGCTCAGAACCTATTTTCAAGATGGAGCTTTTCATTGCACGGCTGTCCATTTAGCATTACTTTTTCTCCTATTCATTTTTTAACGATTTGCAGGTCTCTGATACTTACCAAGGACCTTTTGTGGGGATCCTTCCTCAGAGAGTTCATATTGCACTCTAAATCCAGACACGGTCTCAGATGCAGATACCCAGGAGATGACGAAGCTGCTTGAGGTGATCTCGGTAACGGACTCTGAGGTGTCTACTATTGGCGGAGGCTGGGTGGTCTCACCTTCAGTTTTTTCCACTGCACAAATGGGAAAATGCTAGTTTGATGTGTTCATGTTTTATTTCAATAGCAAAGTTGTTGTTTTTTCTGAAGAAAAGAAATGAATTGAACATAATAAGATAATCTACTTACGAGAGCCATACGTAGTGGTGAAGTCAAAGCGAGTGACTTCTCTCGGCCCGTAGCGTAGAATGCTGATCAGCTGACCTTCATAGGTCAAACCTGGTTTAAGCCCTGAGATAGTGTGTGAGTTAATGTGCCCAGGAATGGTGGCCTCCTTCCAGGGAGTCCTTGTATTTTTCTGTAAAAGGAAAACATTACACACTGAAAAATAAAGAAACCAAAACCCTTGTCTTGTTCAAAGAGGTAATTCTGTAGTAAAACTATTGTATGATTTTTTTCTTAAAAGTGTCTTGACATTTAGAATGAAGTGAAATTGATAGTACATTCAAAAATATTTTTCAATATACATTGGCCTGCAAAAATTAAACATTGTCCAAACACAACCTCAAATTGCAAATTAAAACACCCGGGCAGAAAATTTTTTTTTAACTTTCTTCTAGTTAAATGCTCAATTTTGCAACTTTCCACTGAAGTCAATGTTTCATCGAGACATGAAGAGTAAATGTGTGTTTTTAAGTTCAAGGACTGTGGCTTGTTTGTGTGTGATGAAATCTCATTCTGTGTTTTTAGCGCAGACGATCATCCCTTGCAGACAGAGGTACACAAACATTCAATGAAGGGACAAAATGTCTCTCGTTCCAGGAATCTGGCTTACAGTCGATTTTTTTTTTGTATTCTTCCTTGTAATTTGTCACTAAAATGAAGTCACCACAAAATGCCAGCTCTGAAAATTCCTCACGAGACTAAAAAGCACAAAGACTTACGACTCTCCACTTGAGAATATATTGCGTAATGTGGGCAGACGCAGGA
The DNA here is from genome assembly GCA_032275025.1 of Enteromius treurensis. Taxonomy (NCBI): domain Eukaryota; kingdom Metazoa; phylum Chordata; class Actinopteri; order Cypriniformes; family Cyprinidae; genus Enteromius; species Enteromius treurensis. Next base: position 3,766,685 of record JAUCMU010000001.1, read on the forward strand.
GGGTTCCATTGGATGGGATGGGAATTCGGCTGATTTCCAGCTTCTGTGATGATGACCCGAACAGGAGCTTTTGAGAAAAGATAAAAATAAATGATTGTTAATTGATTCGTTTTTATATCGTAAGGGGCATTTATTCTGCAAGTATATTTATACAGCATGATACAAAATGTGAAAAGTCTTTGACAACAGTCCATTTCATATTTGAAACAAAGTTTGGGTAAGAAAGTTGAATCTGCTGTCTGGCCATATCTGAAAAGGGAGCAAAATTACCCCAGGTTGTCAAGAGAGGGGCGGAGAATGATTGCATGGGTGCAGTGTTAAAAATCACACCCGGCCATAACATACTGCACCCACTTTACCCTTTATTATCCCCAGGCCTTCACAGAGTTTGGTTAACAGCTGCATGCAATTCAAGGCAGTGAGGTCATTTTGAACAATTCTAATGTACCCTTCACCCTTGGCAGAAAATATATCAGCCTTTGTGGTGTCAAACCAAAATTACACAAAACGGTAAGATGGTAACCCAGATACAAATTCACAGTGTCCCTTCAAAAGTAAGACCTACAGTGCTGAAGACAATCATTTACAGATGGGCTGAGTTCGGCTGTTCTTAGCTCACACTTTCCTCAAAAAGGGCCAAAAGCTCAGAAACGGCAACCTGTCTTACATTACTACAGGCCATTTGGTTGCACAGAGTCGCAAATGAACAGAAGACCATGGTGTTAAAAGCTATAGACAGTATTTGAGAATCACATTTGATATTTTGCACAATTGCGCCATAACCATAGACAAAATAAAAACTAACACCACGACAACTTACGGCTAATTTTATGGAGCTTTCTGAAGCTAGACAGCTTCACAGTTACTTCCTAGGCTAACTTCAAATGGTTAATGCTCCCCCTGTGGAGACATTAGAAGGAGGCTGACATCTGCTAAATTTCAAAGAGATTGTTGATAGTAAACGTCAGATGAGAAATCCTTCAGTGGGACCATTTGAGACTTTTAAAAGAAAAACAAACATGCATAATCAACTGTTATTCAAGTTAAATGGAGTAATTGCGGGAAAGTGACTTTTGGCAACAACAGATGTCCTGTTTCATTTACTGTAGTTCTGTCTTTTTTTTTAAAGCAGTGAGATCTCGTACCTGTAGACTGCAGAGGCTCACAGGCCAGTTCTCCAATGCCGTTACCATAGCAGGAACATCTATACTGGGTGCCTTGGATGACCTTGTTCCATGTCTCGCCAGTCTGGTAGAACACCTTTGTCTCAGGTTCCTGGCACTGGTCTAAAGAAAAAGAATAAATGGTTTGCGTAGACAAAGTCAAAATAGTCTTTCTTCCATAATAGCTCAACGACATGTTGACAAAAACTATTGTTTATATCAAGTCTGTTCGATTTGAATTGAAGGAAACATGGGCCATTCATGCTGTAAAATACTTTGAACATTTGGAAGTTCTGACATTTTGAGAAAAAGGTTAGAAAAAGAAAACAGAACAAAACCCTGAACATAGAAGCAAAATTAGAGAGTGCCGGCTTACCGATGGCATCACATTTCCAGCGACCGCGGCCTTGGCCAAAGCATGTGCAGTTCATCATGTAGCCCTGGTCATGACGCTTTTCGAAGGTCTCGTTAACATCATATGTCTGTCCATTCACAACACACTGATCTGAAATAGGGAAGTATTTTTTGAGTAACTTCACAATGACTACGAGTGACAAAAAGAGAGACATAGAAGCATTTTGGGAGATGTGTGTCCTCTATACTCCCAATGAGCATAAATATCATTGTAAATAAAATAAAGTATAAGTAAGTGTATATATTTCATGTATTTGTTTACTATATTTCTTAATTAATTTATTCTGTATGTATTTATTTATTCTACTATATATTACGTAAGTTAAGTGTGTTTGGGAACTTCTAATGACCTCTGAGCTGAGTGTGGGAAATGCAGTTCCACTCTCCACGTCCATTGCCTTGGCATGTGCAGCGCATCATGTGACCAAGCGTGTCATGGCGTTTGTCCCACTCATCACCCACACGGTACATGACATCATTAATGGTGCAGACTTCTTCATGAGCTGGATTAATATGAAAAAAGGGAATTTAGGATTGCATAAAACTCAACAAAACACTTAAAACATGCACATCTATTTTGAATGCACATAATGTCCCATGTTCATTCTGATCTCATTCTCTCTGGAACTCAGCCAGGAACTATGTCTGGTCTGGACCGGAGCCAGGCTTAAAACTCTGACAAGGGCGGACCCCATAGATCCAGTCAGCGGAGCCACAAATCAGTACCTCATTACATGGCCTTAAAAACTCGAACTCCCTTAATGGCTCTTGAATACATCTTGAGAACTCATTTGCAGTCCACTGAGTGTCATGGCCTGAGCACATTAAAGACCAATTAAGGCCAATGTAGCTATTACAGTCTATAAAACTCGACTTCAGCTGAATGCATTAATAAGAACCAATAATTTAAACACAAAAAGACATAGTTATACACTGTATATACTGTATAAATCTTTCGGTTTTTACAGTATACTCAAATTTAAGTTAAGTTTTAATGTGCAAAATATATATTTTTATAAATATGTATTTCCATTATCAGGGACCATTTCATCAGTTATCCGTTGAGGAAATCACTTCATATTGTAGTAAACAAAGCTTATTCTGCTTTAGGGGAACTACTACAATTTAGTAATTTCTAAAAGAGGAAAATTTGACCTTAAACAATTAAACATGCTCACCAGCCATGGGACAGAATCCGTATTTCCGTTCTGAATCATAGTCAGTAGTGGTACCACACCACTTCATGCCATCGCGACGGCCGTCAGATGTGCAGTCTGTGTAGTTGCGTCCATTATATTTGAAAGGAAACTGGCACAGAGCACCATTTGAGTTTCCTCCACGAGTCGTCACGAGCTCTGGAAGACCAAAAAAGGAGTGAAAGAGTGAAATCTTGATTCATTACACTAATCTGCAATCTAGACCATGCAATGTGGCTCTGCTATAGCATAAACTGGGCAGTTTCCTGGTTTAAGTCAATGTGTTTAAGATAACATAAAGAAAGAGGCTCTGAGATGCACTTACGGTTCTTTCGGGTACAGAATGAGTACAAGCCGTCGCTATCATAGTCAGATGTAGTACTGCACCATAACTGCCCATCTGTTCGGCCCTCAGAGATGCAAGAGTAGTGGGTGTTCCCACTAAAAACAAATGGGAACACACATGGCTGCCCACCGGAGTTGCCACCATAAACAAAGGACTGTCCATCTGTGTAAATCAAGGAGAGAACAACTTTAATAATGGCACTTGGGTATTTTGAATATTCTAAATGATGGGGTCATGTCACGCCAACATTTAAAAACTTGTTTACTCATTTGGGAGACTCGTTTTAGGCCTTTTTTACTGTAGCTAAAATAGCAGAGCATGGCGAAACTGGGTATGATTCTCAGGAAATGCATGAGCTAGTAAACAATAAATTGTATGCAATGGTATTCGCTTTGGATCATGCATCGTCCAAATGCATGAATGTAAAGGTTTTTGAGTTTTTATGTAGAGTAAAAAAAAATGACAACAAAGGGGGTTGTCAGTCACATGCCCTGCACGTTTTCCAAGTGTAATATTTTTTCCTGAATCCCTAAATGCAATTGAAATAGCTCAAGGTCACCTTGCTCCTCGCAGCTGATTCCTCCTCCAATACAAGTGCAAAGCATCTCCTTGCTGCCCTGACTTCTGATCCAACTCATGCCATTGGAATAGTACACAGCAGAATCAGTTTTACAGTTGCCTTCCTCAAGAAGTTCGGTCAGGACATTGACTTGGTCTGTCATTGGTGAAACTCTTTGAGTTGTGGAAGAGCCAGAACCTAGTCAAAGACATAACAAAGACAACCTGTTGAAGTTTAGAGTAAAAATCTCCCATAGGAATAAATATTCCAAAGGCTTCCTATTGGAATTCTTGATCATATTTAGGATCAATCACACTGGGATCATGAAGAAATATGATCCTACTGAAATTGCTTCCAAAAACTTTTGACTACTCTGTGTTCAAAAGATTATTGAGCAACTTATTGGTCACTTGGGATATATGTGCTGTAGATTATAGAATTGGTGTCATTCCTTGGAATTTTAATTTGTATCATCTTAGATTTTTTAACAACAGATTTACCAGTAGGTTTCCTTTGATTTTTGTAATGAACATCTTGGCTGCTACACACTTATGTTACATGTCATCTAGGCAAATTAGGCCTACACTTATTGCACCTTTCATTGCCTTTAGTTTAACCTTTGTTTGAACAATAACTCACCAAAGCATGAAGAATGTGAATGAAATAATGCAATAACGCAATTCCATCTATTCGAAAGCAGATTTTGTACACGTACCTTCTGCGTATGTTCCATGGGACACAGCATGTCTGTCACACTTCCATTCTCCACGGCCGTTGCCTGTGCAAAGACACTGCAGTGTGTTTCCATTGGAGTCAGTTTTGGTCCAGGTCTCACCAATACGGTATGAGGTTCTGGTATCCTGGTCATTACAGCGGTCTAAAGAAACATTGAAATAAGTGAATGTGACAGATGGCAAATAGCAAACATGGAAATGCCTTCACATTTATTCATCCAACCCTTTTCCCCCTACTTAAGCTTGGCACAAGATTGCTTAGGAAACACCTCCACACCATCACACTTCAGTAGGTTGTCTTTATTTATGACCCTGATGAAGTGTTTTCCGACACTTTCCATGCGGAGAAGGTGAAGAAAGTCGAGATAGTAATAGCGTTTGTTCAATCACTCCACTTCCTTTCACTGCAAGACTTCAACTTCAATAGCCCTGGAAAGTGCACACTGTAATTTTCCTTGTGCATGCTCACACCCTGCTATAGGGAGCTTGCATCTCTGCAGAGCTCCTTGGTAATTATGTAATAAGGGTGAGCCACGCCAATAACTACAAATTCATGAAAAGAGACATGGAAAATGGCTGTGCTTTGGACAAAAAATCAGGACCTTAGAAATAAGTGGGCGTCTACTGAGCAACAAACACATAAAAAAGGCGCCTCTACTGAAAGGAAGACATGCAATATCGAAAACTCTTACTTCTTGAGGTGCAGGTGATGCGTCCGTTGCCCTCTCCCAGACAGGTGCAGTCTACTATCATCCAGTCTTGATAGGGTTTCTGCCATGTCTGACCAACCACGTATGAAGATCCTAGCGAGTCATCATAGCAACGCTCCGCTGTGAAGATAATTTTAAATTTAGCATCTTGTTCTTTCCACTTGGGTGTGGCATGCCTAATTTCCAAAGAGAGCCACGTGTAATGTCCTCTCAGTGTGCATTTACACATAACCAAGCAACAAACAAACAACAACAATAACAGAGCATTTAAATAAATACATCCACACATGCTAAAAAATATGCATAACATTTTTTAAAAATTACAATTTGAAGAAAATTTGTTTTTTTTATCCTTAAACAGTTATACCTGCTCTGTAACTGTTTGCAAACCGCTTGATTAGCTTATTTTAAACAGATTTACAGGAATAGCCATTAGTCTGCAGAATGTTTGCAAAGACAAATGTGCAGTACAGGTAAACACTGACTCACCAACTGGTTTACAAGTCCACTCTCCCTTTCCATTGCCAAGGCACACGCATTCAAGCATGTAGTCTCCAGTGTCGTGTGGTCGTGTCCAGGTGTCTCCGATTCTGTAGGAATTTCCTCCTTCATGGCAACGATCTGTAAGCAAGAAAAAGGAATAGTTTAGTAATGAGGATTTTTAACGTGCAATTTTTTTCCCCTCTCCTTCTCCTTTCTTGGACTTACTTGCGATGGTGCAGCTAATTTTGCCTTTACCGGACCCAATGCATGTACAGTCCCATTTCATGCCATCCTTCGGTCGCTCGTAAGTCTCTCCGACTCGGTAGGAGCGCGCGTTGATTTTGTCATAGCACATCTCCTCGGCTACAGGTGACAAAAACAAGCAGGTAAACCATGTATATTTCCACCTACATCATACTGCGAATGCATCACCTAAATAAATCTTAACATTACACACAGAAAATGACCAAACAACCAGTTCTGCGCGCATACAGTGCGTGCGTAATTGCGCGTTCTTGCGCACACAAAATCATAGATGCAAACATAATCTCAGAAGCTCAGAATAAAAAATCTAGAATGATCTGAATAAATATCTGAGTGATAAAAACCTGCTCACCTGCAGGTTTGGATTTACACTTGACCCTCGCGGCCCCCTCACAAGTGCAGATGAGAGTGCTGTCCATGTACTGACGCTCCCACTGATCGTTCATTAGATAAAACCGACCGTTGTCGTTGCAGCCACCTAAAGTTTAAAATACACTTTTTAACAAACTTCCTTTGTCTGACACGGTGTTTTTTTATAGTATAAACATATAGATATAATGATTTGGTAACACTACAGCCTATCTCACAGACCAATTTTTCCTGTTAACTAACATGCAATTCTAGCATATTGGCTGTTTATTAGTAGCTTATGAAGCTCATAAGAATGCCTTATTCTGCATGGCTGTGTACTACATCCCATAGTCCTACCCCATAGCCTAGTTTATTAGCGATTATGGGGTTAACTGAGGCAAAAGTTAATATTTAGTAGTTAGTTAAAAGTTACCAAATAAACTGGTGAACTTACTTTCATGGATTGCCAAACTCCTGGCTTCCTCGTAGACCGGGTCCAGACGGATTTGTTGCTGCGATTGTCTTTTACTTTTCCCTGCAGATTGCGGCATACAGTGGACAGATCCCCCGATGCACAGCAGGAGCAGGAGCCTTTTTACTAAGATACGGGTCATTTTCACCCGCTACGGAGAACAAGTGTGTCAATGAGCAGTGTTTTCCGTTTGCGCACTAAAGAGGAAGGCGCGGAGAGGTTCGCGGAGGTTGTATTTCAACTGCCTTCCCCTGATTGTACTGAACCTCCGCCGTCCAGCTGATGTGGGACGAGTGCTCTTTTAAAGGGGGATTTTATACAGCCCAGTGTGGAGAGAGAGAGAGAGAGAGAGAGAGAGAGAGAGAGAGAGAGAGAGAGAGAGAGAGAGAGAGAGAGAGAGAGAGAG
>JAUCMU010000001.1:3773882-3812066 GCA_032275025.1 Enteromius treurensis
AGAGAGAGAGAGAGAGAGAGAGAGAGAGAGAGAGAGAGAGAGAGAGAGAGAGTTTAGGGGGTTGAGAGGAGGGATCTACCCTCTCCAGTCTCTGCGTCAGTGTCGGGAAATCTGGCACAAAGCAAGCATCACCTGCGCAGTCATGAACCCGCAGGTAACTGTCATCTATAGTTCACAGCTATTCATTTTTATCTGTTAACATGAGATATAGATATAGATAGCTATTTTAAATTATGCATTATATATATAACATTTAAATATGTTTTAATCCGTAAATAATATATTTATCTTAAATATGGTTTATGTATTTGTTCAGTTAGAATTACGTACTCTTTATGTATGCTAACATTTATATCAAATATCAGAGTACATTTATTAAAGTATGTAAAAAAATGCAAAGCATTAACTGAAAAGCATTAAAAAATAATATTTTTTGTAATATATTGCTTAATTGATTTTGTGTTTTAATTAAATAATTTACAGTTTTAGAACCAAAAAGCCCTTAATCAAAATAACTCATGACAAAATCAGGGTGAATTTAGAAAGTAAAACTGAAATATTGCTCTGTTGATGGTCTTTTGATGGTTTGTCTTAGATATACTCACATGTAAACAAATGTACTATCTTTTTTCTAAATCTTAATGTTTTTTTATTTGCTTAGCTTAAGATTTATCCTCGATGTTGAAGGTGGAAAGAGAGCAGAGCGATTCTGGGAATGCTGCTTACCCATCATGCCTGGTGTTCTTTTACATGAATGGAAAATATGCAGTGTTTCTGGTGCAAGTTTTTTTTCTCGTCTGGGTGATTCTGGAAGTCATTGTGTAGAACGGGAAATAGTTGCTGGCGACAAAAAAAAAATGAGTTAGTAATAGGCACACGAACAAACACTTATTGGAACTGATATCCAGCATGGTGTCCATGTTTAGGCATGTGACTCAGTACAAAACCTCATTTCCCACAATTGCAAGTTTGCTCAGTCTTGTCAAACATCTGTGAAACACATCAGAAGGATTTGATCATTTGAGAAGCTCATGTAAGCTTGCTGTCACTAAAGCAGAACAATCAAAACCAAACAAGACCAAAACATTCATAAACATTTTTCATTTCAACTTTTCCACTAAGAATATGTGATAATACAATTTGTAATAAAATTGTAGTGAATTATAAAAGACTGCAAAATAAGTTTTGCATTTGCAGCTCAGTGATGAATACAGTATAATATATCAGCATTGACATATATTACATCTTTATGACTTAGTGCTATGACTGACCAATCAGAATCATGCATCCTTCAATGCACATACATGCACACAATTTTTTATAAAACATTTTATTCTATACAAGTGTATTTATTGTAAATAATATTGTGTTTTAAAATACGTTATTGAAATACTTTATATTTATGTACTCCAGTAAATCACAAATTAATATTTTATATATGTTTTCCAATTATTATAAATTTCAATATCCACTTTATATATTCTAAATTTATTGCAAACATCAGAGAAGCTCATATTCAGTTTTACTTACACTTATTATTTAGTAAGTATCTAATTAACATATTTTAAAGCATAAGGAAAAGTATGTTTTTCCTAAAAAAGTATGCTAAAATAATAATAATAAAAAAAGTTAGAATTAATTGCAAAATTAGAGCATTTCAACTTGTGGTCTTCTATTATATATAGAATGCAAAGGAATATTTTGACTTCACACTGTAACTGACCAATCAGAATGAAGCATTCAAATGAGCAGCATAATAAAATGTTATTTGAGTTTATTTATGTATTTAAAAAAAGGCACCAATCAAAAATCGTGTGGTAAAATTGATTGTGCATTGAATTTCAATACCGTGACGAAGTTCGGCAGAGGTGACATGACCCTGTGTGAATTATTTTAACTTAAAGAACAAAATAAAATCAGGTTTCCCATGTAAAATATTACAATTGGTACAATGCTGTGCTTGTTAGCTGTTCAAATGCTTTTTCATAACACTGTATATGGCACATACTCACAAGCACTTCTCTGTATGAAGTCGTCTCACACCCCATATCCAGTTACAGTACAGCAGTGTTGCAAGGGACCTTCTGAATCAGAAGCAAACAGCACTCGCACAAACACCGCAGGCGTGGAGCAGAAGTACACTGACCATCTGACAAGTTCAAAAACCTCATGATTCAGAAGTGAACTGACAAGCCTTGACTCAGCGACAGACAGGTGAGCTCATCAAGACACAGATGCGGCTTCAACACGTTTTTGCGTCCAGCTATTTTTCCCCCTGTACATTCTGTGCAAAACTGCTGTCTCATCACATTTTTTTTTTTTTTTACTGTACATGCTGAAAAATCAACAGAGGATTAGCTATTTAAACAACATGTCACTGAGAAAGACATATAGTTGCATAACAGAGTGAATCTGTATAGGTTACATTTAATATAAAGTAATTTGTGATTGGTGTGTGCATCCACTCCATTGCTGAACTTTTCCCCTTAAAACTGATGCAAAACAGGACTTCACTGACAGGCCCGTCTGACATTCTCCAAAGGTTTACAAGACCTCTACTTCTATTAGTGCAACAAGACATTTACCTTCTCTTTAATGCATAGTGTAAATGTTGCAGTAGACATCTTTAGTGGTTCTGTGAATTTTTAAACACTCCTTTGCATCTTCTTAAATAAGTCTCCATAATTGTGGATGCAAAATAAAAAATATAAGATCTAAAAATTTATGCAAAAAAAATATGAAGCACAATTGCAGACGGTTCACTTACGTTTTAATTTGTTAGCATTTTAATCATAGGTTAGAAAATGTAAAACTACATTATTTATAAATATGATTTAATGGTAAGTACATACTAGCATTATTGTTAATGTTAATTATATCAAATATTTAGGCAATGCAAGTTTATTTATACAGCACATGTCATACACCGAGGTAATTTAAAGTGCTTTACATAAAAGGTAAAAAAAGTAGAATAACCATAAGAACAGTAATAAAACAAAAATCACAAAAAAATGAAGTAGAATAATCGTAAGAACAATAATAAAACAATAATCACAAAAAAGGAAGACGAAACAATCATAAGAACAATGATCACACAAAAAACGTAATAAAACAAATAAAATAAAAAACGTGACATAAAACATTATTTAAAAATTGATTTAAAATACGTTTAAGACAGTTAAAAAACAGAATGCAATCAGTTCAGACGAAGCACAGTGCTCATTCAGTAAATGCACAGCTAAACAGATGAGTTTTGAGTCTAGATTAAAATTTATTACAATATTCTACTAATTAAAGTTAACTATATTTATTATATTTTTAAAGATATAAAAATTATTATAATATTATATTAAATTATTTAATATTACTTAGAATCATTATTATTCAATTCATTGCATTAAAAATAATATATAATTGTCATCAGTTTTTTTTCTTAAAAAAAGGTTAATGTTATTGTTGGCATGCCAAGATTAAAATTTTGGGCTGACAAACTTATGCATTTTATGTTGAAGCAATTACAAATGTAAAGATTTAAATATAAAGTCTTAAATGTAGTTTGTATTTCCTATGTAACATTCTAGTTCTTTAAATGTTCCAGTAACACCTCTTTCTTACAGCGATGTTAGTGCACAGGCACAGATATATCCCAGACCACTTTGTTGAAAAATTACCTGCCATTCTCTATGATTCCCAGACAGTCCACAAGCTTCACTTGACCTCAAATTACTCTTTCGCCTTGCCTGAGATAAATTTCCCAAATATGATTTTAACTGATAGCATGCAGGTTTCTGCGGTAAGAGACTGAATTAGTCTTAATTGACTGTCTGAGACTGACCATCCCACGCTGAGCATTATTTCAAATTATTCACTACTTTAAGCATTATTAACTCATTGTTTAAATAATTTCTCAGCTGAAGCATTTTCAACTTATATGCAGATAGCATACTGCAGATAACAACTCTCATTTTGCAGTTGAATTTGCCAAGCCATCTGAAAAATGCTCATAACATTTCATAACAGGTTTGGTCTCCACACTTTTCATATTGTGTTGGCAGCAGAAGTATGAGTACTTAAGTATAATGGTCAATGCAGTGTACAACCCCAAGAGCTCAAGAGTTCCATGATGAAATATCTCCTCCCAAACACTTACAGTTCATCCCTAAAGTATCAGTATCTGTGCCATCGCCCCCTTTTGGCAGCGTTGTGTTCAACATATTGTAACAGTCAAAGAATCATGGAGCTGATAGTAATTTGTATAAAGCATTTCAGTATGTTAAAGTGATTTGTGAAAATAAATGTGACACTGAAAACTGAAGCAATGATGCTGAAAATTCAGCTTTGCATAAAAGGGATAAATTACTTTTTGAAATGTATCATAATAGAAAACAATTATTCAAAACTGTAATATATTTCACATTGTTTAAAAAAAAAAATTGTATCAATCTGACTTTTGAATGGTAATTTACATGTCATTCAGATTATCTCTTCTTGTTTAAATTGGTCATTCTTGGTCAGAAGAAGCTGCAAAGAGGACCCGACGTTAGGCTGATGGCAAGGCAATGCAAGACAAGCAAGTTTATCACAATTATAATTTATTTGGGAAATGTTTAACCCTCTGGGACCCGAGGTGATTTTTTCAGCTACTTATAACATAGTATTGATCAACTTGTAGATATGAGACCTAGATATGAGGTTAAATTTTTTTTTTTACTAATTGATTATATGCACCTAAGCAAGCTAAGGGCATGCTTTTCATAAAATGTGAAGGAAGATGCTCCAGGACTGAAGTGTTAGGTCATCTTGAGCTTCAGTCCAGAACCGGATTCGTGAAGTTTAATCTATCCGGCGCCCACGTGTGTCTGTGAGGTGGAGTGCTTTTCCATGTTTTTGCAGGAAGGAACAGATCCACTCACCTGGGCAGACAGTGATTCAGCTTCATTTTCACAATACAAAACAGTTATGTAAAAGTGATTTTAACCTCCTCCATCAGTGCTTCCCATTTGTAGCAACTTGTGGTTGAGATGTTTTCATACAATGTTCTTCCAGGACCAGATGGGAGTACATTTACTGTCAAAGTGATAAAGCCTAAGAGACACTGTCTACCTTTTAAGGGATGTTTGTGTTAGTTTTCTTTTAAACTTAAGAGATATGTTTCCTTGTAATCTCTAGAAAAACACAAACTTCAGCCAAAAAACTGCTGAGTCACATAGATTGGGCTAAATCAAATCCCAGACGTTAATAATTAGTACATAAACAACCAAAACTTATTCTATATGTCTAAAAAACACTATTCTCCCTGGATAATCTATCGTTTTTATATTACCTTTGCACAATATACTTTTTAATAGCCTTCTTATCTGTCTGTCAATTTCTTTAAAAGTAATGAGCAAAATTGCAACACTGAGCAGATCATTACCGCTATAAGCTTGACAAACAAACCATCATTAATATTTGGGTCAGTTCTAAAGTAGATAGAGATAAATTGTCCCTTTATTTGTATGTCTGGAAATGGCATTTCTATGTGTTTCTAAGATAATTTAGAAGTGGACTCAATACGGTTAAGAAGTTTCTCAGACTTCATGACAGTGCGTGATACGAATGAATGATTTTCTGGTGAAGTGAAGAATAAACAAGAAATAGTTACATTTCAGGGAGGCAACACGAGCAAAGGGCATCTCAGGAACGGCACTTCAGTGGTTTGAGTCTTGCCTCTCAGATAGGTCCTTCAAAGCATCTTAGAAAGGTAAAATGTCCAACATCTAACTACTGGGGTGCCTCAGGGCTCTGTTCTTGGACCGCTTCTATTCACTGTCTACATGGCATCACTAGGTTCTGTCTTTTAGAAACATGGTTTTTCATATCACTGCTATGCTGATGATACTCACCTCCACTCAACTCCATCCTGATGATCCAACCAGAGCTGCTTGCATCTCAGTTTGTCTAACAGCGATTTCTTGCTGGATGATGGAGTCCTAAGCCATCTTAAAGAATTAGCTAAAAACTCATCTCTTCCATCTTTATTTGACCCTCTAACTCTAGCACTTTCTATTCTAATTCTCTAATTATTTGTGGTAAAATCATCCTTTGTCTTTCCTGTCCGCCACTTATTCTTTCTCTTTTCCTTACTCCTCACCTTCATGTGAAAAGTGCTTCACATTCACACACAGAATTCCGGTTTCTTCATTCTAATCTCACAAAACGTCACTTTACCTCGTCTAGCTCATGTTCGGCTGACGGGGCTTTGACAACGTGCTGGATTCCACATTAACATGATGCTCCACTGATCCAGTTCCTGTTTGCGAGACTACCTTATCCTCAGGGAAACTCAGTGACTCAGTGCTGCTGCTCAGGTTGATGTTTGTTGACGGTGTGAGTAGTTATAGTTGTTCAATCACTCAACAGTGTCTCTGACGTGTCTTTAGAGCATGCATGTGTCTGCGAACTGTTGGTTTATTGATGTGTCTTGTTTGCTGCGTTCCTATGATGTCTGGGATAAATAATAACGTATTTCATAGGGGTCATTTACACTTCAGCTGTACCACAGTATTATTCAAGTGCACAATAAGACAAGCAAGATGATAGATTGCAACGGCTGTTTTACAACTGAATATGGAAAAAGCCATTTATTAGTTTATTTCCATGCAATATCCCAAATTACCTGATGAGTTGCTTAGTTGTTCCTGTCTAGACTGTGGGCCGAGGTTCTGCTAGTCACACAGAGCCAGACGTTCGACTATCGGCATGAAGTATTTTCACCTTTGTAGCTTATTCTTCACCACCAATACTGTATAACATATAAACATATAAAAGTGACCAACTACAGATTTGTATTTTTTTTTTTTTTTCAATGTCAGTCAGTTCTTTTTCAAGAAATGTAATAACTGAAGAAATGAAGCAGTCTCCACAAACACAGGTGAAAATACTGAAGATTTATATTCTTATAGACATTCTGCATATGCAATAAGAGAAGATTTTTATAATAAAGCCATACATCACACAAATACCATGCACACTGATATAGCTGGAACTCGGGTGCAAAAAGTTTCCATTGTAAGGTGCTTGCAAGATTTCAGATTTCAGCCAGCACACCTTAGTGAAGTCTAAACAGTGTCTGGAAACTGGCAGTGCAGGGCACTCACACATACACACACACTACAGGTGCAAGGTGAGAAAACTAGTGAAACAGCTGCCTCTACAAGACCCAAGAGGTGATGTTTGCAAAGGTGTCTGACTGGTTTCTTTTTCCATCTCTTGTGTCCACTAAAATGTCTGAATGAAACCGTGGTTCTACAGCAGTTTTGTTCTCTACTGAACCCAAAATAGTGAAATACTCTTTATATTTGCACAGAAATGCAGTATCTTATAACCACACATCTTAGCAAAATGCTACTTGAGATGTAACCACAATAGAAGAGATAATCTAAATGCAAATAATGAAACACCACCAACCATAACAAATAAAAGGTTATAATCTGTACTTAGAACATATGCACATGTCAATGTAGCAAAGTACGTTAACTTAAAATCCTATCTTAACAAATCTTGAGGTATATTACTTGGTGACAAAATGAATTATGAAAATGCATGGGACAATTAGAAAAAGTACCATTGCAAATGCCACTTTGTATCTGATGCAATGACATTTTGTATGTGTGGTTCATGTGTTCAAAATCTTTTCAGAGCCACTGTGTTATTATACTGTATATAGGCAAAGCAATTAACAAAATCTATATATACTCATTTCAGGGGGCGTAGCAACCATTATAACCTTTAAAAAAGTCTATGTTTGTCCCCTCACGTTTTGACTCATGCGTCCAAGTCATCCCACCCACATTTTCAAATATTTTAAACGCCCTCATTTTAATTTGCATTAAAAAAATCTAATCCAGTGCAACATGAATTTCATCATTATATCTTCTGAATAACCCATGAGAATGATAAAATCTATTGTACAAAGAATTCTTTGTTAGCAGTACAGTCTATCCTTGATGTCCCTCCTGATGACTGTAGTCTCCCTATTTGGCAACGTCCAGACATCCAGGTCCTTTTGCCCAAACCAGGCCACAGTTTCATGCTCATGCAGGCGATGTTGATTTAGTGGGTGATGATAGTATTACCTGACCATCCGCTGGAAGTAGTAGTGTTCTCTGTTCTCCAAATGTACAGACACACACACACAAGGTTGGGTTGAAAGAGACATGCCTAAAATGGGCAAGTGTTTTCTCAGCTAGCCAACAGCAAATATGTCCTGAGTCATTTCATCCAACCAAAGGCGAGTTAATAAATGCAGTCGTTCTGCTGTTTTCTTGCTTTATCATGTCGTCTGGTTGAAGTTGTATTAGTGCATATCATCTTAAATAACCTGCTTTAGTCAAGCTGGATTGTACATCCAATACCAATAACGCTTTACGCTTAAATGCTGTAAATTAAAACATTCAAAAGATTACATGTGTTGTTGAAGCCCTAGTATTTCAGCTTTCAGGCTGTTGAAAGATAACCAGTTTCATCCCATTCGCAAAAACTTCCACATGTTTATCTAGAGAACAAAATTCAAAGGCTAGTAAACATTTATTTAGACCGAATGCAAGAGCACAGAATCGGTCCAAGACTCCGGCAGAAATTAAACATTTCATTGAAGTAAAGCTTCAAAAAGCACATTTGATAAACAGCCAGTCTTCTTAAAGCCTAATTTGAAATAAGCAAATATTAACTTACGGACCACACAAAATGCTTGAAAGTAAGGTTTAGACATCCGAATCTCTTCTAGCCAAAAACAGGAAACAATCTGTACCAAACACATGCTTGGCTGTGTTTCATCAATAGCAAAAACAAGTACTTATTGCACAGCAACTTAAAGTACAGTCTCCCTGCACAGAGCTGCTTTCCCAAGGGTGCAGTGGCTTCTCTGTAGCTCTTTAAAGTCACAGGTCACTCACAGTTATAATCTTTATGTTGACAGCTTAAAGCTTTTAACTCTTGAGCAACCAGCACCCAGACACGATCACATCTTTCAGCCCTATACGGAATACTGGGTTTATGCTTCTTTTTCAATACCCAGGTAGCTACAATTTTGCTCTGAATATTGCTTTGTCTTTAACCTAATAAAAAAAGAATTTCATTTTGATTTCTGACCCTATTCAAGTCCATTCAAGTCATAATTCATGAGTGGATATTTCTCATTGGAACATATGACACTATATACTGGCATAATGGCTGAAAAAAATTCCCCTTCATCAGAGGAATACATTTAATTTGACATTTTACTTTTATTAAATAAATGCACTCTTGGCGAGCATACATCTTCAAAAACATCTTTTAAAAAGCTTACTGACCCCCAAATGTTCTTATGGTATTGTACAGTATTTGTATGCTTGAGAGGTTTACTTGCTTTACATGAAAGGATTTACTTTTCCTACCATAAAAAACAACAAAACATTGCATCAGTGGTAGATGGTATCAGATGGCCTTATGCATTTACAAGGTACTCAATTGTACATATTCACAAACCAATGTATATGTTCAAATATAGTATTACAATAGTACTATCTAAAAAAATATGCACTTTTTCTTACAAAACCTAGACTCAAATACTCTGCTTGGCACTGGTTTGCTTTCTTAAGCCAGGCTAGTTTTGGAGAATGTCAAATGCACATTCCAGTGCCTTTTCTCTCACAGGTCACTCTGAGTCCAGTGAATGCCTCGGAATTGTAAGTGTAGTAGGCTTTTGTTGCAGAACACATTTGGGCTGATAACTGCGTCTCATGAGAGTCACTGGCATGTTGAAAACAAAGCTTTTTCTACAGGACACAGTATTTAACATGGACCTGTCTGCTGGGTTCAGCAGGGTTCAAGATCTCACCATAGCTTCATCACAGTATTTTAGGAATCTAAACCGTTCAGATGCGGTATATTCACACACTTCCAAAATGAAGAAGGATATTAACCGCACCCTGGACTCTCCTTTTAACACAGGAACTCCAGAAGGACTAAAAAGGTGAAGTGCAAACACTAGTCAGCACGCTGGCTTTTGTTGGACTCTAACTGTGGGGTGAAATTTTAGTTTGGAGCAAAGTCATTTCTGCTATCCTCCTCATGACTCAGACTGCCAGTCAGAGACGTAGACTCGGTGCTAATTAAGGTATTTCCCAGCAACCATAATTCCTGCTTTGGGAGGGAAGAACTGCGGGGACTTGTTTGGCATTTTGCATGAGCCCATTGCCAGAAACTTTCCATAACTGGATGCTAGATAAATGGTATTTTATAATTTCATCATACCTCTTTAAAAGCTGTGTGTGGTATTTTAGAGAACTTGCTGATAATAAACCTAAGGGAAAAAAAATAAAATAAATAGTTTAATGTTGATTTAAAATTCATTTGGTAATTATGAACACCAAATCTTGGTTCTTGGCTTACTCGTACAATACCATAAATATATTTTTGTGCACAATATTGATAGTTTTTCTGCCAGTTATAATCTTTTGTCTAACAGAAGCACTGCAAGAAAGGGTTTATTGGCAATAAAAATATTAAATTTTCAACAGAGCTGGGTAGTAACTGATTGCATGTAATCTAGATTACATAATCAGATATCAAAAATGATCAGTCAGACTACTTTTAATATTGATTGCATGATTACATATACATATTAATTCATGTTTCATTCATAATTTAACTGCTTGTTATTTAATAATGCATTAATACATCTTTGAAAGGCTTTTGTCTTTCAAACACATTAAAATGCATTAAATATTTTAATAGGATCACGTTGGCGCTTTTAAGGTTCTCTGACATTGAATAATGGTCACTTGACATGAAGATGTTACATTTTTTGTTTATTAGTTTTACATTTTATGATCCAATGAATTCATCGATTTTTATTGAACTCACAAACAGCCTACAGTTTCCTTTATGAACCCCAGCTTGGGAAATCTTGACATAATCCAGTGGTTAATGCACGTCAGGTTGTTAATTACAACAAATTGATTTTTTTTTTACTCTTTATTTTTTTTTTATATTAATATGGTACAAGATTATCCTATTTAAATCAATGTAATAAAGTCTGTCAAGTTATTGTTTGTCAAGTGTAAAAGTGTGCAACACATCATTTTATATTTACATCAGGGGATTGACAAGTGTCTGTCTGTATGAGACAATTTATGAAAAAGTTTGACTGTCTTTGTGAGTCATTAAATAATTAAACTGACAAATTACAAACACTGATTGTCCCTGGATGATTTAAACAGTGTGAAAAAAAATCTTTTTTTAGCGAGACATTACATCATTTAACAAATTTGTTCAAATACAGTGACACCTATACTGTTTTTTTTTTAGTTTGTTTTTGTTGGAGAAACAAATAAATCAAGAGCAATATTTTGTTTAAAATATATCAATATTAACCCCTTGTCTGTTTATAAAACCAGTTGATTCTGAACTGGATGCGATAATAATAAAAGGCGTTGGTTTATGATCTCTCCATATAGTATAGAGCCCGCAGGTGCTGTGTTGTGTGTATCACTCCGACTTTCTAAAGGAAGGGAGTCTTACATAACCTAATAAGCAGACTGAGTGCAAACAAGTCTGGTTTTGTTAGACGAGAGCCAAGAGAGGAAATAAATACTTTCCGTCTCTTCGTGGTTCTTTAAAGCATACAGTATGTGTGCTTACAGTGAGCGATGGTCAGACCTCAGACTGCGACAACATTGGGTAAGACTGTAAACTGGCAGGACAAGGCCGACCAAATAAGCCCGCTGTTTAATGTGGTTATGTGAGGTAAAGTTTGTTTCCCCCAACTAAACTCAGAGTCGGAGAAGAGACACGGGAAGTGCCACGAGACTTCCAAAAGGTGTGACATCATCGCGGGTCTATGCAGTAAAATTACCTCGCAGCTGAACATTTAACTATTGAACGTCTCATTTGTGACTATCTTACTTCTCCAAAAGAATTCTAGGAAAAACATTCAGTGTTAAATTCTACTTGTTCATTCACACGCTTGTTTTTATGGGAATATTTAAAGGCACAATACGTAAGTTTTCGCCACTAGAGGTAAAACTGAGGCAAAGTTCTATAATGCAATGTGGAGAGTGTAATCATGATAAATGATTTTGGAAATGCACAATAAATAACTACCACTTCCGCATTTGTCCATGAGTGTTGCCGTAGTATTTATAGGTGCGGATATTGCATAATTGATCTGGAATTTCTTTAAATTTACAAATCCTACAGAACTTTTGAGATAACGTAAGTACACAACTGCATGAAATATATAGCACTGTGCAAGTGGTTTCTGGATATTTTATAATAAAAATCGTACATATTGTGCCTTTAAGGGAACGTTTATGGTATGCATGGTGATACAGAGAGATTGCAAATATCTTTTGAAACCATCTGCTTGTAATGAATTGATTGAACAGCTTGCCACCATTCTAATCTATAAGCAACGGTAATATATATATATATATTATAAACCATATTTCTCACATTTGAATAAGCTAGCAGAACTACTCTATTACAACAGAACTGACTTGGGTCACAACAGAAAACAGTACCTTTTGTGCACTAAATTAATCACATAATTCCTGATGGTAATATCTTTTTTGCCCCTTCACAGGGGCACAGTTTAAATATATAAATGATTAAAATATAAATATATAAACTTTAGTAAGTGACATGATAAATATAGACAGTTAAACAGATAGATAGATAGATAGATAGATAGATAGATAGATAGATAGATAGATAGATGTAATCTCCATCTGGAGGGCTGTTTCTTTAGTTTCTCTCTCTGAACAAATAGTGATGCTTAATGACTGTCTTTAAATCTTTAAGAAGACCCTTTACCCCCAAAATTATATAATGAGTGTAAAAACTAAACATCCCCAAGCCACAAGAGTTCTTCATCCCTTAATCATGGTTGAAAATTACAGGCCTCAATTTGTAAAGAGACAGATGACATCACAACACATGGATGTCATAGGTGGACTTTTTTTTTTGATTTTCTTAAGTACTTATAAGGACAAAAATAAGGTCTTTTTTAGAGATCATTTCTCCATGCCCTCCCTATTTTTAAGAGGGATCCACCAAATGAACTCACCATCTCACTGAACCATCCCAACAGTAGATATATTTTTCATCCTTATCCTCCATTTTTCATTTCTCTGTGTCCAGCACAGTCTCGGTGATCATGTCTGACAATAAGCAGCTGTGTTGTTCCAGTCCAGCCATGTTAAGAAAGCATCTGCTCAGAGAACTGCCTGTTCCTCAGGGCTTGAGATCACTGTGGAGATTTATGACTCGAGATGTCGATAAGCAAACAAAGACATTTTTACAGGAACACTGAAGTCTTAAAAGGTTACTTTAAAAAGTCTGATGTGAAATAAATTTGATTCTTTAACTGTGTGTCAACAATTGTCTCATTTATTGTGTCACTTACCTGCTGTGTTATTAAATCCACCCTCCGGGGTTTGTGTTCACTTCATCACGCTGTCTTGTCGTGTTCTCTAGCGCCAGGATTCACAATATATATATATAATTGAATTATTTCATTAATTTAAACATGTTTAATTGGATGCCTTTCATGAAACAATTATATTGCACTGTATTATACTGAAAAAAATATTCTGGATATGAGAATGTATCCCTCTCAATGTCTAGAAGGGTTTGGGACATTTACTAAAGTAGCCTTCAAAAAATACCTTTACAGGTTTATCCATGTTTCTTTCATGGTTAATTTGATGGTAAAATCATGTTTTTTTACTTTATTTTCCCAAAAATACAATAAGGGAAACAACAAACACAATGCACAAAACTATGCAAACAAGCAATACTGATTAACAAAGCTTGTTAAGAGAAATTGCTCTCATTCACAGTAAAACAGCAGGAGTGGCTCTGTTTCTTGTCGAACTGCAATGTGGATCTTTTTCCAACATACCAGACACATTACGCTGACCAGACATGATATAACTGCCATGCACAGCTTGTGTAAGCAGACAGCTGGACAGATGCTCAGTATTGTATTACAGAATTAATTTAGATACTAGTTTGAAACTGCAGCTGTGGTCCAAAACATAATTTAACATTGTATTAATATTCCATATCCCGTATTCCATTTTTTTTTATAAATATCCTTGTGACCATATGATCTGCTTGCAGAAATACTACATATATTTCATTTCTTTGAATGAGAATTTTCTTTCATTTTGTTATTTTCTATGATGAGATAAAATCAACATTATACCAGCAAATGCATTCCTCCCAACTTGAATCAGGAGAGAAATATGCACAGCAAACATAAGGTTCTCAGAGAAAGTGCTTTTATGGACTCATATTTTGTCCAGAAGCAATGGTTTAAAGTTATAATGCTTTTACTGATGGATTTGGTTCTTACAAACATGCATTACTTCAATTTAGAAGACGTTAACTGATGGAATGGAGAGATGTGGATTGCTTGGGTATTGTTGTTTTGTTTTAATCAGCTGTTTTAATCAACTTTAATTCTGACTGCACCCATTCACTGCAGAGGCTGCAACAAAATATTTACAAATATTAAAACCAAATTCAGTCATGTATGTGGACTCCAAACACATCCAGTAAAAATTGTCATCTGAAAATAAACTGCCACCAACTTATACCGAGACACTTCCTGTGAGGTTACAAAAAGTGTATTTAAGAAAATAACAACTAACATGTAACAACGCATGCAAAAATGCATGCAAAAACACATGTTCATCCTGTGTATTCACCCTTTATCTTTTCTCTACACAAGTGGTGCTAAAATGTTTGTGGTTTCCTGTGTATATTTTGGTGCATAAACAGTATTCTATTAGTCATTCTACCCAACAACACCATGTTCAAAATGCAACACGAGGCATAAAATGTGCAACACAAAGACAAAATCAGCCAAAGGCTTTATTTGTACTTTGGGAAGAGGAATTTATGAGTGTTAATTACAGTGCAACAAACTAAACTAATGGACGCTAGCCAATAGCAGTGCACCTTTTTCCACACTGTCTAGGTTCTGTCAGTTACATTATATTTTTTATCTGATCAATGATGATGGGATCCTGACACCCAAATTAGACTTGCTTTATGGCAGTTGTTCATAAATCTGGTCCCCAGGACCCCATGCTTTACACATTTTGTATGTCTCTCTTATCTGACACGGTTCAGTTTGTGGATCTCTCTCCTAATGAGCTGAATCAGGTGTGTTCAATAAGTTAGGCATGCAAAGTGTGCAGCACCAGGATTAACGCTGCATTCCAGGCAACCCGTAACCTGTGTGTTTCCAACCTTCTGCTGGTGAAATTGCACTGAAACGGCAGTCAAACCCGTGACTTCCCACCCTTGAACTTGTACTAGATCGATGTACTCCCAGTTTCGAGTTTTGACGTCACATAGCCCTCAAAACATCAATGGCAGCCCCTACGAATGCAGTGTTTGCACTGTAAAATAAAAGTTATAACAGCTTCTCTTGCCTTATGCAAAACTTTCCCTCAAATAGTTAAGGAAAGATAGAAATTAGGTTTGTTTACATCTAGCTACCACAATTCCTTGTGCTCAAGCAGTTTGGTGTGACTTTCTTGAAACGTTACAAAGTCGTGGTTTGAAGTCGTGACTTACGGGCCCAAAAACCTGCCTGGAACGCAGCATAAGAACCACTGCTTTAATTAGCAGTTTTTTTATTGTCTGTACATCTGTCAGAACTGCATGTTGTATTTTCTTTTAAAACTCATGGCGGATGAAAGTTTGTCACATGCTCTTCTGTTTTGTGTTGTGTGAGCACATATGGCTTCTGTCATGTTTCTTTGCCATTTTTGTTTGTATGCCATGCGCTCTTCCGTCAGTCTCTCGCCTTGGCCCCACCCCTTGCTGTGTTGCCAGGATTGCTATCTTATAAAAATGCAGTCATGGTAAAAATTAGAGAGCCACGGGTTATTATAAAATATCTGTAAATAGTATGTATATATTAGAGTAATTTTAATTTCAGAAGAATTTGAGTAAGTTTGGGGTTGGAAATTTTCTGGGAACTGAACTTTCACTCCTCAAAAAAAAAAAAAGCCTTCTGCTTTTAGTCACCTCTGTCTCCATCTAGTGGTTGTCTTCCTAAGAAAGCTATGATTACCAACAATGGCATGTGTTTCAATTGTCAAGAACATGTTTTATTTGCAATATACTTAGCTTTTTTTTTTATAATGTAGCTTAGTTTTTAAGTAAGTTTTAAATTAGATTTGTGATTTCATTCAACAATGCATAGACCTCTTGATTTAATGACAGCAAGCATTTATTATAGACAAGTCAGTAAAGTAAAAGTATTAATACTATAATAATATAAAAAGTCTTAAATGCAACACTCGTGACCTTTTGATCATTGGACTGCTTCTGTGTAGATGTCATATAAAATGGCAATAAATCATAATAAATAGAGATAATCTTCAGTGCTAATTAAATCTGCCAAGCCCAAGGGAAATACACATTTCTGCTGACAAGTGATATCATTAACGATGATGTGAGCTGATTGTTTGTGGTTATAGTGCACCGTTTGAACTTTTCACACACAACAAATCTATTAAAATAACTAAGCATCAGATAAAGTAACTGAGACAATTGGACAGTAAAGGTTTTTCCATGGATGTTTTAATATTTATTGTGACCATGCCCTGATTATAGGAGGATTGTCTTTGTAACAGCTCAGAGTGTTAGACCAGATTTATGAAAACTTTGATGCTAAATAAATGTCTTTGGTTTATATATTAACAGAGTTGAGGTGGTTTCTCTGTCTCTCAATCAGATCAGAGCTCTTTATAAGTCACTGTCAGGCTGTACTTGGTTCATATTGTCAGGTTCAACAAGCCTGGGTGACAAACAACCATGAGGTACTCAGTGATATCTGTTTTGGTGGTCTTGGCACTGGTGGCCCAAGTCAGGTAAGATTTCAGAGTTACGATATTGTCTTAACTGAGTTAATTATACCTTTGCATTAATGAAAAAAGATAGTAAAACTGCTTTTATAATATGATATCCCACAATGTAAGATGGGATGCCCTTTGAAAACAAATAGACTTCAAGTAAATCAATTCAGTGATTTATAGTAAGGTATTTTTATACAATACAGCTTGAGTGATCGACAGGAGGAGAGAATGTATGACTACACAAAGTACCACACCATGGAGGAGGTGAGGTTATCCTGTACTAGCAATTCATATTGATTGATTGATTGTTTTAGTGACCTGGTAAATCTCTCCAAACAGATCTTAGCCTGGATGAATCAGATGGAACGGGAAAACCCAGACGTTGTGTCCAGCATGATATATGGACAAACTTATGAGAACAGGGACATAACATTACTAAAGGTACTACTCCTTATCGGTACAGCTTATAATATATATTTCAAATTTAATGAATTAAAAATGTAAATGGATCAAAAATCATATACCTACTTTAACTCGAATTGATATAAAGTTTTTAATTTATAATAAACAAATATTCATTTCAGTTCCAGAATTTAAAATCTCTTATAACTAATAATTATGTTGAAATTGGTCAAATGAATTTGATGATTTAAAGTAATTGAAAAACATATGAAGAATTTGCAAAAACGGATAACTCCATTTTTAATATATTTTCAAAAACCAAGTTTTTTTTCATTGTGCATTGGTTTATTTTGATTATGTTAAATAATAACTAAACTAACACAATAAGATAACATTAAAAAAAATATGATTTTTGCAAATAAACTCTTCATGTTTTCATGACTTACTGATCATTTTTTTACAATAAAATTGCAGCTCAATTTAGATTATGCTTGCATCTTCTACTAACAGTTCTGTTATGCTGTTATGATCTGATATGCAGATCGGCTTCAACAGCACCACACCCAAGAAAGCCGTTTGGATGGACTGCGGGATTCATGCCAGGGAATGGATCGCTCCAGCTTTCTGCCAGCATTTTGTTAAAGAGGTGAGACTTTACTACATAAAACTTAATATTATATACATATAATCTACTACATCTGTCTGTAAATGCAATCCTATGCTATTTTGAATTGATATGTGCAGAATTTACAAATATTGGTACTACCATTTTAATGGATGTAAAGCTCATATTGTAGCTTCACCCTTAGATTCAATATTGATATTTAATTGATTAAATTTTTGTAGTTGTTTCTTCAAATATAAAATGTTATATTTAATCTGAATGATATAAATTTAATGTAAAATGTATTGAACTGTTTGTTTTGTTGCAAAAGATCCTGAGCTCCTACAAAACAGACTCGAAAGTGAATATGTTGCTTAAAAACCTGGACTTCTACATCACCCCAGTGCTGAACATGGACGGATATATTTATTCCTGGAGGGATAACACAGTGAGTTTCATCCTGTGAAGTATTATGTAACATACATTTGATAAAGGTTACATATCTGCACTTTGTATATGTTTAGTATATATATGTGATATGTTTTAAAGACTCGACTATGGAGGAAGTCCAGATCACCAGGCACTGAAAACTGCACATGTTATGGCACTGATCTTAACCGCAACTTTTACGCTAACTGGGGGAGTAAGTAACTAATACTGTAAAGTATTTGCAAAAGCTTGTTCACCCATAAAATGAAAACTGGGCTGTGTTTTACTCACCTTTGAAGAATCCTAGGTATATGTGACTTTCTTCTTTCAGACGAATCCAATCTGAATTAAATAAAAAATTGTCCTGGCACTTCTAAGCTCTATCATCACAGTGGTCGGGTGTCTCCTCTAACAGTCCAAAACACGTTAAATAAAGTGCACGCAAACCTCCTGTAGCAAATCCATGTTTTTTTGTAAGATAAATATCTATATTTCTGCTGACTGTGGTAACTGGAAGCAGTCCCGGCAGATGACGTACTGCAGGATGTATGCGTTGCCCACTTGCCTCTGGCAAATTTTGGAGCAAAGGAAACAACGGTTTATTATACTTTAGCAAAGGAAAACCAGTCTCATTCTTGGCTTAAATCAAAAAATAAATGACAAATTCTCTGTTTGTGCTAATTATTTGTGACTGGCATTATGTTTTATTCTTAATATAAATTAATATAACTCTGACTGTATTTGTCTGAAAGAAGAAAGTCACATACACCTAGGATGCTTCGAAGGTAAGTACAACAAAGCTTCATTTTCGTTTTTGGGTGAGCTAACCCTTTATGCTTTGTTATAAAGTTTGTTATAAAGGCTTCCAGTACTTTTTAAAGGGGGTGATGTGATGCAAATTCAAACTTTCCTTTCTCTTTGGAACATTACAAGCTGTAAGTGCATAGATAAGATCGACCCCTAAAGTTGCAAAGACTTAAGTTTCAAAACCAAAGAGATGTTCTTTATAAAAGCTGACTCGTCCACACACCCCTAAAACATGCCCCCATTTGTGGGTTTATTTTCATAGGCCGTCCAAATGTTTACGCAAAGAAAGAAGGTGGAGCTATTATTCTGGCTGTAGTGTTGCTGTGGGTGCATGTTCAGGAGACACTGTGTGTCGTTGTGAAAGTGAATCTACTTTGTGCTTCCAAAAGAGGAAATAACTAGAAATCAGTGGTCAACTTTTATTCACAACACTGTTCCAGAGCAGTTCAACCCAAATAGTGTGTTCAGCGCATTTATGGAGGACTATTTCCTTAACCTGGGAGCAATCTATGCTGTTTTTGCACAGAGATTATAAAGTAAGGCAATTCTACCTCTGCAAGAACAGTCTGGTGCTTCTAACTCACAACCTTTAAGTAAGTTGCGTTTTCTTAATAAAAGTACCTGCTACTTACTACTCAAACGTGCAGTGAGCAGTGCAACGCACCATGTAAAAAGACAGTACTAAGTCATGATAACCACTACTTCCACTACTTTAAAGCTCATACAAGCTTAGTCTGGCCAAGCTAACCTGCGTCCATCAGATGCCTCTGTATACTACTGGACGAATCTACAACCAATCAGACCAGTCATTCCGATGACGTATGCGTAGCGACGAAACCTGAAGCCACCATAACCAATTGTAGCTAGCTTCATTAAAGCAGTAGGAAAATGTATTACTTACTTGAATTACTTCTGCTCCGTTTTCAAAGAAAACCTGTCATGAAAATTTCTCAAAACAGCTGCAACAGCAGAGTCCAACGATTGGTGCTGCTCGGTACACGCAATGTTTGAACGCTGCAGAACTACTGCGTCATCGCGTTATGGGGTGAATGGGGAGCTCGTTTCTCATTGGTTCCCATTTTTGGGGAACAGAAATGCTCTTAAACGGCAGCTTGGCCAGACCGACTTTGCTCGCGAAATAGAATGTAGCGTCATAGGAAGTATGGGCGGGCCCAGGCTATTGGTTAATGTGATGAGAACGTCAATATCTATTGATTCATAAATCATGGACTATGGTGAAAGTTTTATCCCAGGAACTGAATGAAAATAAGTATATATTAATCTGTAACATTAATCAATAAAATCACCATTGTTCACTTCAGCTTGAAACTACAGTAAGTTGTATAGGTATGATTTTGGAGTTTAACAGAATAGGTAGAGCGAGCCTGGGTTGCTATTTTAATACGATGGCACAGAAGTAAAGACCAACCTGCAATGTGATCAGACACAACCCTCTGGAACAGATATTCTGTCTGGAAATGGATTTCTTCAGCCTAGATCCTGTAAAGTACCATTTTTTTATTGAAAAGAATTTCACCTCCGGAAACCGATGTTCTTATTATTCTCTCAATGGAGTGAAGTGATCCCACAGGGGCAGTACGTGGGGGGAAAAAAAGAAGGCAGCCTGAAATTGCTCCCTATGATACTTCTGCAATCACGTTGTGTTAATTACACAGTGTTTGGCTTGTGGTGAAGAACACATTCCATCAAGTCTGTGCGTTTGTGTTTGTGAGGGTTTTCTTTTTTCTACCCTGACATTTTGGTGCCTGAAGCATTTCCACAAACTGAAATAACCCAGAATCTCACTGACTTCTGATCATTTCCTTTTCTTAAAATGGCTGCCTGGCCCTTTCTGCCTGTGGGGCTTTATGGGTTGTGGTTAAATGACTTTAAATGAAGAACTGTATATCCTTCAGTGCTCGTTTGTGTGAAACTTTTTTTAAGTTGACTTCCATTTTTATACTTGAAGCCTTACCAAATAATTACTCATCAACTCTTTTTGATGTCACCTCAAATACATCAGAAATGTTCCCTTCCCTTAATTATTTAGGAGGTATCATAACAGTGCTTCCTGCAGCACAAGACAAATACATATTACACTTATATACTGAAAATGTATTAGTAGTAGGGAAGGTCCAGTGTTGTTTTAGACTCATTCAACTTACTAAAAATACTATCTTTGATACATGGTGCTTTGACTAAATCAATGCTGTGTTGTTTTTTGATAGCATTATTGGCTTGCGGCACAGATTCCATCATTAATACAAGCCATCATCTTATTTTTCCACAAAAATCATAGATTTTTTATTGGGTCCAGTTTTCTGTCATGGTCTTGGCAGCGACTGTGTGTCTCCAAACATCTGCTAGAGTCATTTAAATGCAAAACCATTTAAGACCCAGGTGAAACGAGCCAGCAGCGGCCGAACGTATTATTACCCGCATTATTGCTAGAAAATTGAGGTAATTTCACACACAAAAGAAATGTAACGTTTCATTATATGCATTTCTTCCACCAATCATGTGGGTGATTTCTAAAGGGCTTTTGATACATAGTGCAGATCTTCTCGTTACGGGAAGTGTTTGTCTTTTAGCCAGCTACACAACCTCGCACGTTGTACATGTTGACAGATGAGGGACCGATCGCCCTGTAGTTCTGCTTTTTTTGGTAATATTTAGAGATGATTAACGCTTGAGGAACAACTGATGAGCATGAGAATAAACTTATCATACAGCACAAGCTCTGAGCCGTGTAATGTCTTACTCTCGTTCCCAGCACTTGAATGAGAGCGCGCCACTCGAGAGGTCATGAATGGAGGGGTTGTGAATGTGTGGAGGGAACAGACTTTTAGGCGATTGGCCCACCACTGTCCAGCCTGTGACACGCATCAGTATTTTTGTCTATGTGCTATCAGGGTCCAGAGTTTCTTATAACCCCCCTCTCTTTTTGTCATCCCTCCCGAGGCTGCACTTACCAGCACCACCCCCCCGATCCTTAAGTGCCGCTCATTGGGAAGCGAACACAAAGGGGTGTTAGTATTCATTTTGTTTGTTTGCTCTGGACCTGTCAGCCTGTCACACAAAGCAGGCCAGATCAGAGAGGGCTGCTCCACTCTCAATGGAACCCGAGGGGGTCCGCCGAGGGGAACGGTAGGGGGACGTCTCTTCCCCAGCGTTGTTCCCACAGGGTAGGGTGGTCTGCTGTAGAAAAGGGGGAATAGTGGAGGGGGTGCGAGGGCAGGACCGGGGTTTACTGGGGCAGAAAGGAGGGTGTAGGGTTGTTTCAAAGCCAAGGGAGCCGTGTGAGGATCATATCAATCACTCGCAGTTTTTGGAGGGAATAGTTATGAAAGAAAAGGGGAGTTTTGGTGGGCTTCGTCTCCCTGTTCCTGTCTCTGCTCTGTCCTTTCTCCTTAGTACATCTCCCTCTCCTCTCTCCCTCTCTTGGCCTCTTTGTGCCGAGGCCTTTCTGGACATCTGCCCGGACCTATACACAGGAAAAAATGAAACACTCAAACCACCAGGTGTTTTGCCAAATAAAGGGCTGCAAAGAACTAGCTTGTGTGAGTGTTGTGTGTGTGTGTGTGTGTGTGTATGTGTAAGTGTGTGTGTTTGTGCATGCATGAGCATGCAAGAGAGAGAGAAAGAGGTAGGGTGTGTAGACGGGGAGATGTCAAAGTGTTTTTTTTTTATTCTCTAGATTTGGTAGTTATGCATATATATATATATATATATAAAAGAAGTCAAATGTAAATGTAACTTGTATAATGCGCTCTTTGTATTTATAGATTTTATCTAGTACTAAGTTTACATTCATGGGCTGGATATCGACAGTAATAAGTCCTCCCTCTAGTTAAAAGCTAATCACTAATTGGTAAAGTCATCAAATCACTGCAACTGCTGATAGAAATTTTGGTTGCCATAGAAACATTCAGTGAGATGCACACATGGACCTGTGCATGTGGATTGACTAGATCAATAAAAAATGGGTATTTGTTTTATTTATCTGTACTTTTGACTTTTTAATTTTATTTTAAAGTGAATTTAATGTAACTTAATTCAGTAATGTAAAGATGTTAGTGTTATTTAATTTTGTACAATTTAGTTTTAATTTGAAAACATTGTTAATTTATGGTTGTTGCTGGATTGCATTATTAGTAATATGTGTGTGCATTTTCCTCCATAACAAGCAAGTTGAGTCATACCACTTGTTTATCGTGTTGCAATTTTTTTTACCTTAACAATCACAATGTGACAGTACGTAACAGAGTGTATTGCTACAATATTGTGAGACGTGTAACGTCACAGAATTGTCCTTGCAACAACCAATTAATGCAGTGAATGAGCGATGATCATGTTTTGTTTGAAGAAGTAAAAATTTGTTATATGTATGGTTTCATTGGTCCTCGCTAATCATCAAAACTAGTCGTTTTAATCGGTCTATCTGCATGGCTAGTGTTGGTGATTTACTACCCGTCTCCCTAATGGTGTTTAGTCTGGCTGTATCTGATCAAGCTGGTAAGCGGAGGCTCCCCATCTTTATACTGATCAAGAACCTTCCACCTACCCAGCGCTCCCAACAACAATTTACATAAATTTCCACTTAGAGTAAAAATCCAGGTTCTGCGTTGTAGATGATGGAAGTGAGCTACTGTAGGTATGGTTTTCATCAGGCCTTTGCCCCTCACTCTCCCCCCAGACCTCTCCTGCTGCACTCCCCTCTCTCATTCCTGCAGTGCATTCCACAAACAGTAGAAATGCCAAATGGAGGAATTCTTCATCTGGATAAGGGGATTTAGTGAAGTGATCTATTGTAAACAGTCTGAGACTGATTGATTTTTCTGAAAGCACTGGGGTGATGACATAATGACCTCTGGCTATATGCCCCAAAGTGTGTCAACTGCATGATGCTGAAATACATCAGAATGTAAGGTCAACAGCTCGTATTTTGGTTTAGGAGGCCTTTGAAACCTATTACACTAAATATTAAGCTTCGGAGCGTAGTTTTTCTGCCTCCATTTATGAATAACGTTCGGGGTCATTAGGCCAAATTTGTATTTAATTTTTTGAAAGAAACAAATTATAATTGAAAGAAACATTTTACAATAATTTTAATTTTCCATTAAAAATAAATGTTATTCTTTTGAACTTCTTCTGTATTTGTTTCTTGAGCACAAATCTGCATATTAATGATCTCTGAAGGATCATGTGATGGCTACTGAAAATACACCACAGGAGTAAATAACATTGTAAAATATATTGAAAGAGAAAACTGTTATTTGAAATTCTTATAACAATGCACAAATAGTTTTCACTGTATTTATCAAATAAATAAGGTGATCTTTCAAAAAAAAAGAGTGAAAAAGTCTCCAGAAAGAACATTAACAACCACACAGCTCCACCTTAGCATCACGTTTTTTTACAGACAAGTGACTCTTAAACTTCACAGTTAAAAGCGTCACACTAAAGCAAATCTAAAATGTAGATGTATAAACCATTGAGCGCTGAAGCTTAGGTGCAATTAATTTGCCTTGTTACTGTGAAGCACATTTCTTTAACTCTAGCAGTAAACAAACATTTTCATGCCACATATGGAGGTTAGTCATAAAGCCCGAAGAGGAGAGTCGCAAACTGAACGCAGCTGTGGAAAGACATTAGTCACGGAGCGGTATGATTCCTGCTAATGACCCCTGCTGACTGCTCTCATTAGTGCAGGTGGAGGATACTTCATTTTACTGACGTCCTGCTTGCCGTGTTGCCTCATTTTTTTAAAAGAAGGGCCGAAAAACTACGTAAATATTTTGATTTCAGTTAACAGTTTCTGTACAGTATTCCTGTGAATTTGGACATTTTTGTAGACCTGGCACGCTACACAGCTTAATAAATCCATTGGTAAACGTCTTTTGTATTATGAGTCTATCTGTCATCGTGACTCTGCCCCCCTCCGCACAATGGTCATGAACCAGTAAGGCGGCACTCAATGGATTTCTTACTATCAGCCACTGTTAAGAGTGGATTGGCTTCGAAAGCAGCCATTAAACGACACAGATGTTTCTGGAATCTGAGCGTCTTCAGTTGTTGGCATCTGGCTCATGACAGGATGGCATCAGAATGCTGCTATGTCCCATTATCCTCTATTCAGGTTACGAACTGCCACAAACGTTTCATTATCCATTCACGTATTCATGCGGCTCCTCTGCTACAAACTGGGCGCTCTGTTTAGTGTGTGCCAGATGCATTGTTTAGGCCGCAGCTTTACTTAACCGTTGACGTTTCATAATGGGACTCAAAATGGGCCCATCTTCTCCTCTCTTTCTTTGACTGTGAACAGCCATCACCCAGATGGGTCTTCTTTGAAGACGGGGGATCTTGCACATATTGTGACGAATGAAAAATACCAATCGCTGCTATCATGGCAACCAATAGACACGCTCTGGGAGGAGGGTGGTCGGAATACTTTCTTTTATTATCTCTCTGGCGACGCTGGCAGTTTTATCTCTTAAACGTTAGAGGCAGATTGAGCGCTCTGCTGTTGCTGCCTACGGTCTGTTAATCAGTCAGAGTTCAGAGGGCCTGGTGGGACTGCACATAATTAATTATTCCCCACACCAACAAACACACAGCGTGACTGGAACTTTAAAGCCAATTGCGGTGATTACGGAGGCTAATAGTATTAAAAGCCAAATTAAGAGATGAGAGAGTGCTGCAGTGTAGCCAATGAGAGAGAAGGGCTCGTTTGTGTTTGACCCTCTCCTCCAATCAATCTAATTCATCATTGAAAGCATTAGACTGAGAGAGTGTGCGAAATTGAAATGGCTGCTAATTGTTTCTTTTGTCAAATAGCTCATTGTCATGCTAATTCTGATACATTAGCAAAGAGCGATGGTGACGTGAACCAGAAGTTAAACGTAAAACATTCCTCACCTGCTAACGAGAAGCGAGTTGAATATAATGCCATATTTTTCAGAAAGCAGTAGAGCCTGATATGTACTTGTTTTCAAATACCGTGAAATGAATGTATTGAATCTCTAACTTTTCTTAACTGTACCATGTGACCCTAAGTCAACATAAAATGACTGATTCTTTTCATTTTTGAATGCATCGTTCCTAAGCTGTTTGTGAATAAATGTGGTTCCCACAATTGTATCATAAATCTTATTCCAGTGTGATATCATCTGGTGATTGACTTTCAAAATTCAAAATCAAATGACTGGCACTTCCTTCTAAACTAGTTTACTGTTGATGGGTAATGGATAATCGTATTCAATATCTAAATAGTTATTTAGGCATTGTAGTAGCAGGCTCTTGTGTGCAACGTGAAAACGATAAAAGCAAAACTTTCTATGAAGCCTGCATTTATAATAGATTATAATAATATTAAGGCTAATGTGAGGTAACTAATACTTTAAACTGAAAATGACACGCAGTTTCAGAGTTACTTATCAACAGAATAAAATTCAAAGCACATGTGTCATAGTACACATTCATCTGATCTGAAATCTGATCTAATGGCTGTTTGAGAAAAAAATTGTATTGTAATTATTTTTAAGTGGTATTTGTCAGCTTTAAGTAAAAAAACATCAGTAAAATGGCAAGATATGAGACTTATAATGCATAATAACTATGCATTATGTATTGTATACATTTTACTATATAATCCATTGTAATCATGTTCTTATATGTGTTAGAAATTGTCATACTCTTGAAAAAGCTATAACCACAAATAAGTAAATGTTATATTTATTATAACACATTAAAACTGTTCTGTAAACTGTTCATAAAGCTATTTATAATGCATTGTGCTTTCAATATAATGCCTTAAGAATACCCTTATAATTTATAATAAATACAGGCTTCGTAGAAAGTGTACAATTGAAAATGAAACGACCTATGTTTATACGTGAAATTCAGGATGGATCGTCAAGATGGGGACATAATGACATCTGCGATTAATCATTTTATGTACTATTATGTAAAACAGGAGCATGAAAGGAATATTTTAAAAGCAACTCATGTAAAAACCGTAATTATAAAATTGTCTTATTTAGAATAAGGTTAATAATTAGATTACTGACATAGTCACTGACTACGTCTGCATGGGCATCACTAATCTAGCACGAATAATGCTATTATTTCCAAAAATCAGAGAAAGGAATTTAGTGACTGTAATGGCATAACGATGTTTGTCAAGAGCAAATCTCTTCACTCCAGTTTGAAACGCAATTTCCATTATTGGTATTATGCTCTGGGAATTGTGGCCATTAGTGACACAACCCACTGCACAGCAGATATGATGGACTCATTTATTTACATATAATGCAAAACACTTTTATAGGGTTGTATTCCATGCTATTTCGGTGCCATAAAAATGTAAAGGCAGTTCACCACCGAAATGCGATGCTTTCTTCCCTGTCCTCATTTCTAATCTGCATACTACTGCAGGTGTGTGTCATGTCATTTATGTGCGTCATGAGCGCACAGACACTTTATACAAACTGCCACTGTAAGCTCTTGTCTGAAGTGTGTTATGTTAAACGGATATTTGATCTGTTGATAAATTATGAGACTTAATTAAAATTAGCATTACAATCATAAAGCTTTTGTGAAGCACTACTGATAACATTATTAAATCTTTTACGGTAGATTTGTTTCAAGCAGTCCAATACGATTTTTAAAATCTAGGCTTTGTCCACACACACTCTGTTGACTTTCCTACTTTGTAATCAAACGAGTGGACATTTTGACTGTGGTAGGATGGATTTAAAGATGCCTGAAGTCCTGTAACTAGAGCTAGATTTTCCAGATCAGGTGATTGACACTCTATCCAGGTGTGTGTTGTCCTCGACCGGGTGTCACGTTACCCAAGGCCACCACAGCATGAGGGCTGTCTAACAAGTCAGAGCTGGCTTTCACTAACCAATTCAGAAAGTGTTAGTGAGACCCGTCACAAAGACTGCAATTTGACCAATTAGCCCTGTGGCTAGCACACTGCCGTTTGGTCAGAAAACAAAGCTGACCTGCTGTCATGTTAATCAAACGATAAAAGCTTGTGGGATTGCAGGGATCAGGTGAATGGAAGAAATGACCTCACACAATATTGCATTTGTGCTGTGCTGCTTGCAATTTGTGTAGGGCTCTGCTTCTACAAGCTGCTCGAGTGTTATTGCATCATTTGTCAACGTTTGGAAGTGTCCGAACTTCCAGAGTCATGCCAAGCTGTGTTGATCCAGCATGGGACTCGTGGACTGCTCATCTGTCAGTCTGAAAGGCAAACAGTGAGCTCTTGCACCAGGACAGGCAGGATTTAGTGGAGGGTAGAGCGAGTTTGGCCGGGTATCAATCGGGCAAAGTTGCATGTTTGGCCTGCTGCGTTTCTGTCTATTTTCGGTGGCTCTGACTCACAGTATCCCATGGTTACCAAACACACAAGAGGCCAATGAGGTTTTGGCTGGCCAATTACCATGGCAGTGATGTAGGGGGGAGAAAAATGAAGAGAACAACAAGAGCTAGCGAAAAAATGGACGGGGGAGAGAAGGGGTATCGAGGGCACCGTCAGGATGCCAAACCTAGCTGCTTATCATGCAAGGGACTCTGTAATCTCGGCTGCCTTCTCCCTGTCTGTTTATCTGGTCTGAGACTGACTCGTCTCCTGCAGTTCTGGGCTTTGAGTGCAATGGTGTCCGCCAGGATTTGGTGCCTACTGCGCCAGACTGCCCAGTGGCCCTGCCAGAACTGCTGCTCTGTTTACAACAGATAGGAAGTGCTCATTAGAGGGCTCATAAGTCATTTATGACTGCAGAGATTTTTAGTATCTGGTGAGGGACTCACTGACAACACATTGACACAATATTCGGTGGTGTATTTACACCAAGCAATGGCATATTTGTAACATAAAAACTCCTGAACAAGGTCTCTGGTTTCATTCCTTTCATTTTCTGATATATACTGCATGTTTGACACTTGCTGTTTTAAAGGAAACCCTATTTACATGTCGTGTTTAAATTATTCTGGTGAAAGGACTGGAATGTGACAGGCAAACGATGAAGAAGACGGTTCCTGGTTTTGAGAAAGCTCTTTCTTTTTGCTCTCTTAGTCTAATATTGAGTTTCCCTGTGAGTTTGTAGAATAGCTTTGACATCCCCAACGCAGAGGTTATGCCATATCCCTCAGATATTGTTTTGGAGACAGGGGGGAATATAATGCCATTTAGGCAAATTAAAGGGCGGCCAGGAGACTTGGCATTCAGCAGCGGAGACTGTATCCTGTGGGCCGGGGGAGACCGCAAATTCCTCATAGGATTACAGGATTAGGAATCTGAAAGGTGATGCAGTTTCTCACAGATGGGGGAAATAAAAAGGACAGGGCTGGCAAAGGAGTGATCCCTCATTAATGTCTGCTTCCCTTTAATTAAAAACTACTGATTGAATGATATTGGAGAGGATTAGGCTGAGGAATGACTCCTGAAACACACACGCACACATGCATGTCTTCCCAAAGCATGCTGGGAAATCTTAGGTGCTGTGCATGGTAGATAAAAGTCTTGCCTGCCTGGCTTTTTCAAGAGCTGGTGAGGACTTACGTGATGCATTACTCTTGGCTGATTAGAGAAGGAACAAAAAGCGCTTCCAAATAGTGTGAGGGGTTGGCAGGTCACCATTATAAGGTTTGCCAATGGACTGCATAATTGTCTGCGGTCATTTAACCTGTCAAAGGTAGCTCCTGTGGTTCTCAAATTGGTTTTATGAACAATAAATTAAAAAGACAACCAAACTACAGTCCTGCCAGATAAACCTTTGCTTTTATAGATTTTTTCCCCATGTATTTTATGGCATTACTATTAATAATGAAGAACAGGAAAATTAGGGGGTGATGAGAGAGAGAAACAGAATTGGGAAATGTTACAAGCCAGGTTTGAGCTCTCATTGCCAGGCTCAATAGGTATTAAAGCACATGTATTGGCACATTAGAACAACTTAGAAACCACTTAAGATTGTCCTGAAAATGACCCACAACACCCTTGCAGTGTGGTGGCAAGTTTTACAAGAACAAGTACCACCCAAAATCTAGACATATCGTATATAAGATTTTTAATCATCAGTTAAGTCATTATTTAATCATACCTAAAGTGACTTAAATTTTACATCAATTAAGACATGCCATCATGGGTGCAATCTCTTTTTCTTTGTTATATTTTGTTTAGCTCAGTTCATCTCACTTTCACTGTTGTTTGGAGATGGGTCTTTCATCACTCCAGGATGTCATCTTTCAAGGGCACTTACATAAACTCTTCTAAACTCTATTCCCACATTTGTCTTTCCATGCATTTCTTTGGTTTATGTAAGAAATCCTTTCATTCGCTGTGCTCTGACCCAAACAAACCAGACTCCAGGAGACTAAATTATCTTCTACTGATGTAATCAGATGTGCGAGTGCCAGAGTAGCAACTTATTCCTACAACTTTCTACAAAGCTCTTTAAGCTTTAAATATTTAAAGACGCTTGCACTGTGTTTTGTTTTTTTTAGCCGTTTCTTTGTTTTTCATCTTTTATTTTATGCTGTAACGTAAATAAGCTGTGTTTTCTAAAAGTGCATTTTGCATTCGGGGTTTTTTTGTCTCTTTCCTGTTGTGAGCCTGTTGAAAACACTGGGACCCCAGATGTAAACTAATCTGAAACCGCAGCATAGACTGTCTTAGCCTCAGCTGCAGCGCACTGAAATGGAAGTTGACCTGCTGAAAAACAAAACTGTGGTTAAACTTCATTACCGCCTGTAGCTGTTGGCTTTGAAAACAGGATGGCTTTACAGAACATATCCTAGTATCAAGTGCTGATCTTGCAATACGTTATTTCTAACAGACCAAACCACAAGTCTCAGAGGCTTGCACAATAGTGCGCAGTATTATATGCTTTCAGTAGGTGTGGCCCACAAGCTGAGAAAACTTGGCAGCAAAACAGTGGTTGTTATCAGTAACAACTTGTAGGTTCCTAGTTATAGCTTTTTTTAATATGGGGTGTGAATGTTTCTCTGTCAAGTTACCTAGTGCAAGAATATGAAAAGCATGTGAATACTTTTAGAATGTTTGTCCCATTTTCTAAATTATTTCTTTTGTCTTTCATTTTCAGACCTACGAGAGGCATTATAAACTTGTGGATAAAACTGACAGTGTGATGACGGATAACGCAAAACCAAAGCATGAGTCTAAAAGCAGTGACATTCACCACCTTGACTGGACAAAGCCGTTGGATACTGTTGAAGATGCAGCGTCCCAAGAACAACACAGGATAGAACCAGAATCAAAACGAGAATCAGTGTGCACCAACAAGAGCCCTTTGTCAGAGCCTAACACCCCATTCCCAAAATCGCAAGTTAAAAAGGTCACAGACAGTTCATCTGGAAGTGTCTTTGCTTCTCCCAAGTCTTCCCCAAGCACTGACACACTAGCATCATCTCAAGTTGATACAGTAATGAGTCCACCAGCTGACTCAAGTCTGTTCTCTTTTAGTAAAGACAGAGGTTTGCAGCAAGTCACTGAGCATGTTTTTGGGAACATCAAACGTAAATATGGAAGAAAAGACCCGATCAAGACCACAAATAGTTTAGGGCTTCAGTGGACCAAAA
This sequence comes from Enteromius treurensis, assembly GCA_032275025.1. Classification (NCBI taxonomy): domain Eukaryota; kingdom Metazoa; phylum Chordata; class Actinopteri; order Cypriniformes; family Cyprinidae; genus Enteromius; species Enteromius treurensis. The sequence continues at coordinate 3,805,644 of JAUCMU010000001.1, forward strand.
AGACGGACAGAGATACTGAAAACCAAGATGCTAAGAATAAGCAAGCATATAACACTTCTAAAAGTGAATTTGAGGCAGAGGAGCCTGAGAAGGCAAGCAATAGACCAAATGAGGAGAGTAAGATATCAAGCTGTGCCACTCATCATGCAGATGAAGCTAGAAGTAAAAAGCGAAGAAACAGAAAAATAGGTGATGATAACAACTTGCTATCTGATGCACAAACCACACAGCAAGCTGAGAGGACTGATAAAACTGACCAAGGGAGCACACAACCTAAAATTACAAAGAAAACAGAATTCAGTGCACCAAAACAATTTGGTGTAAATTTACGGGAGAGTGAGGAAGACGGTGCTGAGACGATGACTGATGATGTTGAGATGTTTCAGAATAGGCAGAGGAAAACACCAGCTGGGAGACAAAGATCAGTGATTGACAAGAAAACAGAGGGTCGGCAATCAAAGGTCAAGGACAGGTGGTCTTATTTAAAGTCCCAGAACTCCTCTCCTCATAAAGACTTGAATCATTCTCTGTCCATTGAAGAGCCACCCTCTGCCTTCCCTATTACCCCATCCAGTCCACTCTACACAAATACAAACAGTTTGACTGTCATTACCCCAGTCAAGAAGAAACGTGGCCGGCCCAAAAAACAGCCATTACTTACTGTGGAGACAATTCACGAAGGAACTGCAACAAGTCCCATTAGCCCAATCGCCCAAGATTCATCCAGTGCTTCAAAAAGGAGAAAGAAGCATAATATATCAAAATTGGTACAGTTGGCCTTCAACAAATCCCCTCCTGCACAGCAGTTAAAACTCAAGAAAGCAGGTCAAGAAGGTGTCCTTAAAAAGAGGGCAACTAAGAAAATGAAACTGGTTAAGATGCAGAGCTTTTTGAATGAGCTTTTGACCACTTCTAGTCCTGGCAATCTTGCCTTGAAGTCCAGTGTTCCGGTTTCAAATGCCATGTCGACTGTGGCATCGACAATCGAGGCCCGTTTTGGCAAGCAAATCAATGTCAGCAAGCGTGGAACTATTTACATAGGCAAAAAGCGGGGAAGGAAGCCCAGAAGTGATATTCATATCCAGCAGAATGAGCACAAAGCCAGTGATAAGCACCCGTTGCCTATTTCCAGTCTGTTTGAGAACCCTCTAGTGCCTTCTAATACATCATCCACAACCGGAATGCCTTCTCCCAGGGTCATGCATTCTCTTTCTTCTCACTCTGCAGCAGGTGGGACAGCTCACCCTGCCACCACGGATACCAGCCAGCATGACCTGAAGACAATGCCAAATCTACAGCCTATCAGTGCATTGCCCACGAAAGCGCATAAGGGCTTGCTTAGTAGTAACTGGAAGCTGTCTCCCCCGAGACTAATGGCCAACTCACCATCCCACCTGTCTGAAGTGGCTTCCATCAAAGAAGTCACCCTGTCTCCAGTTAGCGAGTCCCACAGTGAAGAGACAATCCCTAGCGATAGTGGAATTGGCACCGACAACAACAGCACATCAGACCAGACTGAAAAGGGCCCGGCGTCCCGCAGGAGATACTCATTTGATCTCTGCAGTTTTGATGCCGCTGAGACCGCTGTTTTAGAGGCAAAGAGTAAAGCAGCAAGGGGGCATTACCAAAAGCGCGTGACTGGAGTCGCTGTGGAAAATTTCTTTGCTCAGGAGAGCATGAAAAAGCAGAAACATCGGAGGAAACGCAAGGCCCTCCAGAGCCGGGACGACCTGCAGTTTATGGCTGACCTGGAAGAGCTGGTTAGCAAATTCCAGCTCTTCCGAATCTCCCACCGCAGCTACAAGTTCTACCATGAGAATTCCTATCCCAGCATATTCCGTCTCAACTTTGATCAATGCTATCCTATGCCATACTATCCCTACGACCCTGTGCACTACCTTCGCAGGAGCTCTGATAAGTCAAAGAGGAGGCGTGGTCGGCCAGCCAAGTCAAATGAGCCAATATCAAAGATGCCTTTTATTCAAGGGTTTGGCTGCCCAGTGCCTGGTGGCAATTACTATGCACCCTACGCGATGCCTTACACATCCATGCCTCTGGCCACAAGTATGGTAAACATGGGCTATTACGGTCAGTACCCTTCACCCTTGTACTTATCTCACGCACTTGGACCTTCAGCCTCTCCTCTCATGAGGCCACCAGTCCCTCCACCAAAGTTCCACCCTGGTGTGTCCTCTGGTCTTGCTGCTCCTAGTAGACATCGAGTGAAGAATATGCCACATGAGATGCCTTCATCTAGAATGAGTGACCCCCATCACCCTTCAAGCAGCTGTATGGAAAGTGTCTGTCTCCACAAACGCAAGCACAAGCACAAGTACAAACACAAAGAGGATCAATACATCCAACAGAGGGAGGACCTCGGCGGGCTCTTCAGTGGAACCCAGAGTCCTGCCTTCCTCAACCTCCTGAACGAGAGACTCGAGAAGAACTCTCTGTCCAAACTGAAGGACAAGCAAAGAGGCAAGCAAAGCACAGATGCTTCGCCAAAAGCTTCCAGGAACTACTTTGAAGTAGACACGCTCTCGTCATTATCCTTATCTGACTCTCAGCATTGTAAACGCATTCGAGGAGAGACACTGAACAACTTCCTGAACATCTGCACTAGACAACCGCACGAGCGCCTGCGAGCCAGTCAGGACCAGTCGCTGGACTTGTTCAAGGGGCAGCACTTAGGGGATGATGACTCTAGTGTTCACATCAGGAGGCACGGCTTGGAGGACTTTGCAGCATACAGAGAAGGAAGCATGGCATCTTTCCAAATAGGCAGAGAACAGAGTGCTGAGCAGGTATACCAGTGCTCCAACACAGCTATAGCAGGTAAAAAAAAATAAGTAAAAAAAAAATATATATATATATGTATTTGTGTGTGTATAGATTTTATATATATCAATGCATGATCAATATGAGACATTGATTCAGGTTTTGTTTTTGGTTTGCCATGCAGTGATTAGTTGGATACGAATGTGCTTTTTGAACACTTTGCATGCTGTTCTCAGTACATCTGGCAAGCAAAGTGTAATGCATGGATGGAGACAACTATAATTCACAAATTTCTCTTTCCTCCCTTTTCACCCCTGCCTGCCAGTGGTTTTTTTCTTAGAGATATATTATTCACACGTTTTGATTTATATTCTACAGACATGCAATAAAAAACCTTGCCTCTTGTTAAAAGAGCTGGAGAGAAGCCAGAGGTTTAATGAATCCAGTCTACTCCACTGAAGGGGAATTGCAAGCCCTAGGCACAGTTAGATTACATTTTCACTCCCCTAGGGGAACTATGAGGATGACTCACATTCTGCCTGCTACCACCCACCTCCATGAATTAACTCGATGCTTCAAAGAGCTAGTTTGTTGTACTTAAACAGAGAAATATGACATACATCCCACCTAAGTGTACATCTGTGTTGATTTCAAAGAACAGATTTAGATAAGCATGTTTTGACAGAATTGCTTTTTTATGGCAGTCACATTTTTTGCCAGTGGCACTGTAGCTAGCATGCAATAAATTGCAGCAAAATGGGGGTTTTATATGCTCAAATTTGCATTTAAGGTCACATCTCATTTGCGATTAATTAGTTCTATTTGCTACAGATTCATGGCATGACGACAGCACCTTTTTTAGAATAAGGCTATTAATCATTGTGATGGGAGTGTCTAGATTGGAGCAGATGTTTTTTCATAAAAGCATTATATCATGTTGCTTAATTTTACTCTGTCCCAGTAAAAGCTACAAAACAATCAATGTAACATGTATGCATGTGTGGGTATAGATTGAACAAATGCCTTTAATTATAGCAATTAATTACAGTATGTCTGGGTTCTCATAGGTACATTCCACAAACAATAAGGTGATGCAAAATGCTAAATAATCGTCTCCATTAAAAAAATCCCTCTCTGACAGGCTTTTGAAAGTAATTCATCATACATCAGTGAGCACATATGGTACAGATTGAAATTCTGACGGGGCTCTCAATGTACAGATCTTTCAACTCTCTAAACCCTCTTTAAGTGAGGCAGGCTTTAATGTAAAACTTAATGCCGCTCATTTGCTAGCACAGGAATTACACAAAGGATTTCCCTTTGATCGTACTGGTATGGCGTTTCATCTTTCTTTACACTGCATATAAGTTGTTCTCCTACTTAGACTCCAGCAAAGCAAGAAAACCCCTATTAAAACCATTGCTAATGCCAGTGCATGATGGGTTTTCAAGCAGGTCTGCACTCGCATTTGCTTAACATAGATTTAGTTTATTAAACAAGTAGCTTGCCATGAAAGTCGACTAGAGAATTTGCAGGGGCAAAAAATGTGATCTTACACCACTGTATTTTTTTGTAAATCGCTTACCTTTGAACTGTGGAATTTGGTTGCCATGGCAACAGGAAGTAGGCCTCCACTACCGTGTAGAGCGGAGCTGTGGGGACAGCGGCGAGGCAAGTCCATAAATTGCTCCCTCTAATGAAAACATTGTGCACAGGATGCAGGTAGAGATTTCAGGGAATAAATGAGTTGTGACACTCCCTTTGAAAATGAATGTCTCTGTCCAATGATTTGTTGGCACTTTGGAAGACTCTGTAAGTTTCCCAGTGATAAACTGAGGCCAGAGAGGGAAGAGCTCATGTTTAGTCAGGCACACATTTTACTTTATTGAAACCAAATGGGCTGAAGGAGCCCATGCACAGCTGGTTAGTGGCCCATGCACCCATTTTTTGATTGTTTTGTTTTACCTTGCATCCAAAATAGCCCTAGTGAGCTCTAATTGAATAAAATTCACTGCTAAAACTGAAATGCGTTGTTTGGAAAGTGTGTTTGCTGTTTGATTTAGCAATGCGCTTAAATGCTAAACGAGAGATTTGATGATGGATTATGAATTATTACGGTGCATATCCTGTTTTTGGGTCTGCGCAGGTGCACTCTTAAGACAGTATTAAGAGAAACCTGGAAATGCATAGAACGCCCCCGATCTCGAACATCTTCCACAATTACAGCTCTTGTTTGTTTTCATGGAAACCTACCAGATGGAGTGGCAATCAACAAGAAAAGAGAAAAAGAGACCTCTCCAGAGATATGAAAAGAGTGCAGGAGAGATCTTAGATGTGGAACACACATTTTAGGCAGCTTTAGGCTGTCTGAACTCATTTCAAACAAGCCTGCCAGAAACCCAGCATTTCCTCTGGTCTGGGCTTCCTTCCAAAGCTCCAACGTGAAGTGTAGAGGCAGTAAATTAATCACAAATGTATCTGAGCCCTCATAGTTTATTACTCGCATTTACAGACGCATCTATTCATTGCGAATGCGAGCACCGACTATATTCACTGATAAGTGGGAGGTTCCTGATGTTTCCTTATTATGTGCATGGATGCAGTTATCCACATGTCAAGTGTTAAGTGAGCTGTTGCTTCACAAGCTTCTCCTCTCGTGGGGCATTTTTCACGTGTTGGCTTATTAACGCTTCGCTCTGTTAGACTGACAGCCGATAATGATAAACGGCATGACTCAACAAGCTTGGCTGTATCAATTGCTATCAGATCTGTATATACAGGAATATTTATACACCAGCTTATACAAATTAGAGTGTTGACACATTGGATTGTCACATCATTAAGCACAGAAGAAAGTTTGTCTCTCGGTCTGGCTGCATACGTCATGACTCACTCTTGGGTCTTGAGTTTACTTTAGAAATATCATTGCTTCAGCTAGCGAGATGATGTGCGAATCAATTATATTATAACAAACGACTGGCCAAATGTTTACCAGACTGGCTTAGCACATTTTTCACAATCAGTGTCTCATTGTAGCCAGGGATGGGAACCATAAAGAATTTCATTATTCCAGTTTTGATTCCTCTTTAATGATTCCAGTTCCTTAATAGTTCCGTTAATGATTCTTTTAGTACTTTTAGGGACTAAATATTTGGAACAAAGAAATGCAATTCTAATGCCAAATGATAATTGTAATAATACATCATTTTTCAAAAGTTTTTGCAAAAGGACTTTTTAATGACTTTTTAAAAGACAGGCATTATTAATGCAGTCCAGCAATCAGTCTTAAAAGGGCAGTTCATACAAAAAATGAAAATTCTGTCATTTATTACTCACCTTCATGTTGTTCCAAACCTGCAGGACTTTTGTTCATCTTAGGAAAACGAATTAAGATATTTCTGTCCCTCTGTAGACAGCAAAACAGCTCAAATGCTTAAGTCAAGTCACTTTTATTTATATAGCGCTATATTTATATTTATTTATATGTCCCCAACTAAGAACCAATGAAGATCATCTCTTTGTGCTGGTACACCATCTGATCTGGATACGGACTGAGGAATAGAGTAAAAGAGAGACAAACTAAAATGAGCTCAGAGGCCATTCTTTTTCTGATGTAACGAGTACATCGTGTGTTAAGGGGAGTGT
>JAUCMU010000001.1:3825384-3873334 GCA_032275025.1 Enteromius treurensis
TTCTGGTTCTCGTCTGTTTGGGGGTGGGAGGAGCAGACACGGGGTCCCTATCCCGTCGTTTGCGCTGCCTTGTTGAGCTTAGCACTGAAAACATTATATTTTACACAGTTTATTCTCTTTCTTTCTTTGTTTTTCTGAATCGTTCGGTTCGTATGCGACATTTGCAACATTTATTGTGAGAAACTAATTTCAGATAAAATTATTTGTTTTTCAAAATAATTCATTAAAATAGTGTTGAGTGAAGAGTGAATCGCTTCTTTTTATGTAGTTATATCATTCTCTCATTAAAACAATGTAGTTGCAGACATTTTCCTTGGCAAAAAAATTAAATAACATAAATAAACAAATAAATAAAACAGAAAGAAATGAGTTGCAAGAATTAAATATGACCTAACCTCAAGAAAGAACCGTATATCCATTCTTACAAGCCTTATTCTTTTCGAATAAATGGCTACTAGAGACTATTAATCAGGTAAGATATCGACCAAATTTTAAATAACGTTTAGACTTATAAGCTGTTTAATCTTTAAGCTATTCAGTGTAAAAAACAAGACCAGAATTTGCCTGACAACAAGAGAGGTGCTGGCGGGGCGACCCACGATGGAATGGTCCCGCCCATTCAGCTGAAGTAGAGCACTAGCTAGGGTAACTAAATAATTAAACCTGCCATGTTGTGTGTCTACGAGTGATAGATCATGAAATTATAAAGACCCTTTCCACTGTCCCTACAACGCTAAGAGGTGAAGGGGTCGTCTCCACCCATGGGTTGGTCAGAACAGACATCCTATGCAGACTGCTAGGGGAAAAAAGGTCTCCAGGTGTTTAAGTATTGATGAAAGTCGTGAAAGATCATGTCTAGCAAAAGACATGAGCAGAGAATCTAAGTTGAGAAAAAAGCCGTCTTTTTCTATAAAATTCCAAGTAAATATTAAATGTTTTAGAATCACTATGACACGAAAAATAAATAAATAAATAAATTACAACCTATAATACTGTTTATAAACGTTCATGTATATTAACTTTACATTTCTTTTTCTTTTTTTATTTTATTGATAATTTCATTTCCTTTTATGTAAAGCACTTTGAAATACCATTGTTTATGAAATGTGCTACAGTATATAAATAAACTTGCCTTCAGTGCCTTAAACCTATATTATTTACATGGAGAATCTGATCAATTTAAATAAAAATATATGAATATAATTAATAATATATTTTTAGTTAAAATAAATAAAATATATGAAAAATAATCATCTAAATAAATTAATTAATAAATGATATGCTTGTGGGCTTCTTTAAGGGGGGGGGGGGGATCCTCTCCAGTCTACATAAATACATTTAATTAAACATAAAAAAAATTCAGTATAAAGAAATAATGAGAAACTTAATGCCAAATAGCCTGGTAATAAATAAACAAATGCTTTTTTTTCTCCCTCAACTGACTTCTTAACTGGATCGACCAGCTACACCACAAACAATTTAATCCAGCTAAACCAGCACTAGTCAGGAAAAAAACCAAATGGGAATTCATCAAGATGAATTCACAAATTAATATTTTCAGTCTTTCCACAAATCAAATCTTTCTTTCTTTTCTTTGTCCACCTGTTTTCCCTCACTCATCTCTAGATGAAGATGTTGACAGTCGAAGCTGGTTCCGGTTGGTGGCTCACCAGCCTTAAGCAATGTCTTGAAGAGAAGGAAAACAGACAATGTGTGTGTGTGAGAGAGAAAGCGAATGAACACTGAAGTGTTCACTACTCAACAATACCTGCTCCCCTCCAGTGATCCCTTTCTCTCAATGGAAAAGAAATGACAAAACACACCCTTTAATTCCAATTTCTTTTTGTCTGTCTCGTTTCCCATCTTCCTGCATCTTTGTGTCTCTCGTCCCATCCTTTTTAACTCTCTCAATCGTCACTTTTCTGTCAAGGGCAGCAAACACAAAGGCTAAATGGCTTTATATGCTATATTCATCATGTATCAAGTGAGTGTGTGACAGATTTATTACTTGCTGTCCACAAGGGATTTATGGGAATTGTAATAATAAACAGAGTATGGTGCAATTTTTCACACATGTGAGACCTTTATGTGGTTTAGTCAATGTGTATATGTGTATGCAGTAATGTCAAGTATTATCAAATATCCATGTGGTATTTGTGATGTGTTTACTGTGTATGTGAAATTAAGCAACAAAGTGAATATTGTGATATTTTAAAGCGCCTTTATCCTCAGAGTAGGGTTACAACTTCCTTGTTCTGTAACTGGCAAGCACAAGAATATATATATATATATATGTGTGTGTGTGTGTGTGTGTGTGTGTGTGTGTGTGTGTGTATTTATGAAAAAGCTGACAGCTAACTCTGCGTATACAAACCCAAACCCAACAACGCACCCAAAATTTAAACTGCCAACATGATGAAATTGTCCATATGTCACTCCACAGAAGCATTGCATTTGAGAAGGGTAATTAATCATTGATAATTAATCATTTAATTAATCATCAAGTGACTCCCTTTATGAATAGATAGCAGAAAGGGGCTGTAAAAATCAATAAATAAATCAATAAATTCAGTAAAAATGTGTGTGTGTATATATTGTGGCAAAGATATCAAATTATATCTTTATATATTTTTTAATTATGACAAATTAATTGTGATCAAAATGAAAAAAAGAGTGTGTGTGTATATATATAGAGAGAGACATTAAATTACACACACACAGATTTCAACATTGTCAAAGACGTTTAACAATTTCCATCCCAAAACTCTATAATAAAAGTGATTTGATCCAGGATTACGTCCAGAGCATTAATCCCAGTCACGTCAGCAGGTCAATATTACTTTCACGTGCAACTTATTCTCAAACAGGAGACTTAATCTTTTGATCAAAAGCAGATCCACTAGAAAGACGAGCAAAAGGTTAATCCTAGCACTTTTATAACACAGCATCCCTCGGCGTAACGTAGAGTTAAAACACATAAGCATCTTTCCAAGGTTGTGATTAAACCGTGGCCAGCACGGTTACAGTGGGATTAGTTGTCACGAAACGGGAAAGACGATCTTTCAAGCGACCGACAGCGTCAAAACAAACAGAGATTAGGATGTCATTGAGCAGGCAGGCTAAATGAAGCAATGGCGCTTGATTGATGCTTTAATTACTAGCCGTGCTAATGCTAGCCAAACAAAACTGTTGGGTTTGCTTTGTTGTGTTCTCATCATAGTTTGACTTTGCCGCAATAATCTTCACAACCCAAATGCTGCATATCCGTCTTAAATGTTTTTTTGATGGAGTTACTGAGGGTTGTCCAAAGCTCTGTGGTTGAATTTGGAAAATTCCTGCCTTCCTCAAAACTAAATTCATATCGGTTTTGATAGGATCAGTCTTAACTCATCTAGAAAGAGAAAAAAATTTGAATCCCAGTCTTCAAATTGGTCAAATCCATGACTTCGGGTAATGCCCAAACACATAACAGCATGGTGTGCACCAGGTGTGACCGGTCACGCAGGTGTGTTTACGGCAGGTAGCTCGCAGGCATTAGGAACGGCCAGAGAGATAAGGGCACAGAAAGGGCCTCATTGTTCTCCACCTCCATATAACCATCTCTCAGTCTGTTCCCATGTCACTTTCTCTGTTCAGACCAGTTCATCTGGAACTAGAGCTGTTTTTTCCTGCAGATGCTCAACTGCCTTCTACAGCAGCTTATGCTAATTCAATTCAATGGATTTGTACGGAATACCTACTTTCTGATTTCATTAGAATAATCCATTTAAGCACACATTTTCTAATGATAGATTTGGCAAAATAAGGTTTTATTAGTATGTTACCTGGCTGGATTTACAATGCATTAAGTTATGCATGTGTGTGTATATATATATGGATATCATTTTATTTTTTTTAACTATCTATTTTATTAACTTTTTTTATTATTACTAAAAAAGAAAGGAAAAAGCAAAGCAAAAACATATTTAACAGAAAATTTTCACCAGAACAACTTCTTAAAAATGTTTATTTCTTTGCACATGTACATTTTTTTCTTTATTTTCTTTTTAGATTTTGTTTATATACAGTATATATATTTTTATATTATATATTAGACAGGAAAACCTCATGAATAAGAAAATGTATTATTTTTCCTAATAATAAAATTAAACTGCTCTTAAAATATTAAAATGCAATTCTAGGCAATAAAAAATAATGCACCGTTTTTGTTTATTTCCAGAAAATGAATATTCAGGAAAAAATTCAAGAACGCTCTTAATTTTTGTGAATGCAGCCTTTGCTCTGTAAGTGTTGTTCCTACAACTTTACGCTTTCTTTGTCAGTTGTAAACACGCAGTGAACACAAACGTATTGCATGGTCCTTACCTTATGGTTTTTGCCGTGTCTATAGATCATCCAGTCCTCTCCATTAGTGCTGACTTCCAGTTTGAAGGTGATGACGTAGTAAGACTTATGGGTCTCCTTGGAAATGGCTCCTTGGGTAGCGATCCCGGTCAGTACCTTGAGGAAGTGAAGATCCACCTGGGAAAGGAGAGTGATTGATGAAAGTCGGATACAGGGAACGGTAACAATGCCTGACTGATCAGACCAAACTTAGCTGCTTTTGACAGCCGATCAATGAGAATTTCTGATATGAGTAATGACCACTACTAAATCTATTTTGAATATGTATATAGAAAACATGTTTATTGATGCCATATCTATGACTGAAAAATCAAGGGTGCTATTTTAAAATACAGTTTCTATTTGAATATGTATTAACATGTCTTCCTGTGTCATTATTTCAGTCTTTAATGCCACATAATCCTTCAGAAATCATTCTAATACACTGATTTTCTGTTCAAGCCACATTTCTGATTATTATCAATGTTGAAAACAGTTGTGCTGCTTTAATATTTATGTGAAACCATAGTATTATAGGCACTACGAGTCAACAAATATGTTTGTTTGGTGATACTGTATATCATTTTATTTTATATAAAACATTAAAGTTTGATACAATACATTCTGGGAATTTGCAATAAAACGTAGAATTCAACACAATGATGTATCACAGGTCTAATTAAACCTCCCTGACCCCTGCACATGCTCATCTGACAAACATAGGAAGGAATGCTTTTCGGATCCTGTACGTTTGGATGCAGGTGAGGGGTGTGTAGAGAGACGCTACCAACTCTGAAATCAATAGCACTGGAGAAGGTTGCTAACTACGGATTTCTCCAGACTGTCCTCATCCATCATCGAGCGGTTAGCATCACAGCAACCTTCCGTGCATCATCGCTCTGCACCAACACAACAAACGCAGCTCTCAAGCTGAGGGGCGTATGCTGACGGGCAAGATGGAGTGCTCTATTGAGGGTGTAGAAGCTTTTGGAAATGTAGAGGTGTGTAGGAATATACCACACGTGTGTGTGAGAGAGAGATTGAGAATCCCAGTGGATTAAAGGGAACAAATCAAGGACAGGGTAAATGGCTTTTTTAATGTGACGCAAATGAGGTTGTGCGCGACAGAATCGTTTACTATGTGTTAATATCTTAAAGTCAACAAATTTCATAAACATCTCCCAAAGACATCTTAACATTTGTGTATATTTGGATAAAAGATTATAAAAACACATTTTCCTGTACAGTAAAAAAGAAATGTTTTTTGCAACGAAAGTTCACCTGTATGTATTCCTTGTTGCTGTCTTCACTGGGTGTCCAAGCGTTGTCCTCGTTGTTCAGACGAGCCTGACGGGGCTGCCAGTGATTATCATAAAACGAACTGGACGCCGAAATCTGATCATCAGAGATCTTACCAGACTCCATTCCAAATGCATTGCTACAGTGAAATGCTGAATGAAAGAAAAAGAGGTATTCATTAAAACTACATACATTAGGGTCTCCAGACCTAGTAACTAGTCGCTTAAAAGCTTGCATATAACAAGAATATTAACCATTTATTAGTACTAATTAAACACATATTAACGTCTAATTCTACAAGACCTTATTGTACATCCCTAATCCTACCCAATATCTAAACTTAACAACTACCGCAATAACTATTAATAAGCAGCGAATTAGGAATATATTGAGGGAAAGTCTTAGTTAATAGTTAATTAGTGCTTTATCATTCTAAAGTGTTACCACACTTACTTCTTCTAAATGCAATAGGACAATATTTAGCCAAGATACAACCATTTAAATATCTGGAATCTGATGGTGCCAAAAAATCTAAATACAAAGAAAATCATCTTTAAAGTTGCAGATCAATGCATATTACTAATCAAAAATTTAGTTTGAATATATTTACGGAAGGAAATTGACTATGTATTTTTATTGAACATAATCTTTACTTTATGTCCTATTGATTTTGGCATAAAAGAAAAATCATTAATTTTGACCCATATAGTGTTTTTTTTTTTTTTTTTTTATTTCTACAATATACCCCAGCAACTTAAGACTGGATTTGTGGTCCAGGGTCACGTACTTTCATGCATCAAACAGAATTACAAAAATAGTGACATTTCTAACAGGTTAAGCACCACCCTGTCTGTCATTGGTCAGCTAAAAGATTAGTCCCGCCTCCAAACACAAACCATTTGTCTAATGTAGTTAAGGCTGGTAGGGACTAAACAAATGGAATTATGTTTTCCATCACAGTGTTTACTTTTTAGTTTCTGGAATAGACAACTGACACGATCAGGAAATGATCAACTTTACCTGCTGAAATCGTACTTACTGTCGCTAATTTCCTTGCGTGTCATGTTATAGCGAGCAGAGAAACCATCTTTGGCCACGGCCATGTCAGTGTGAAAGGAAAGCGACAGAAGGCCTGTGGAAGACTGGATCTCTGGAGGGATCTTCGTCCCACAGTATCTTCCGATCAGAGGTCCCACTGAACACAAGACAGGAGGAAAATGAGCTGATCTAAGATCAGTTAGACTAGAAGATACTAGAAGCGGTTCTCAGTGTGAAGTGGATCTGCTGAGACATGGCGTGCCTCAAATTCCCTTGGCTCCATGGATTACGAGCTTTCCTCACAGTATTCCTCTGATTTCTTTCCTACTTAACCCTGATTTACTGTCCCTCTCCTTTGCTCATGTGATCCCTGGATGTCAGGGCTACAAGAGCTGAGCTTGATCCCAAACTGACAGCATGCGAGATAGGAAGCAAAGAAATTTGGCTTACTGTGTGAATGGATGAGGTGTTCACAACTCTATGAACCCTATCTTCTGCGCACTATTTGTGCAGACTGATAAAGTATATACAACCAAGGCTCATTGGAAATACGTACCTCTACATACATTTCTGCAGAACTGAAAAACGGACACATATAAATCGCTGCAGTTTCCAGTTGAAACACTAGAGGCAGTAAAACTAACTTTTATTCCTTTTCACGCAAAAGTATGATTTACAGGATTAAGTTTGGCATAGGGTATATTTCTACCATATTAGAGCATTACTCTGACTAACTTCTGTATGAATATATTTAAATGTGAAAATATAGCTGATTTTTTTTGAGTCATTACACCAGTCTTCATTACCGCATGATTCTTCAGAAATCATTCTAATATGCTAATTTGGTGTATAAGAACAATGCATTATCAATATTGAAAACAGCTGTGCTGTTCAGTTATTTTCTAGACAATGTGATAATTATTTTCAGGTCTCTGATGAATATAATTTTTAAAAGAACTGCATTTATTCAGAATTGTAAGAGCCTAATAACTGAGCTTATACAGCATATGACAAAAATACAGACACTAACCTTGTGGCAGGCCATCCCAAACGTCCAGCCAGTCATACTTGCATTCTCCTTCCCCCATCAGCAAAGGGTCGTTTTCCAGGTCAAAGGTCTGGAAGGTGAGTGTGACCTCCGTCTGAGGAGGAGAGATGATGATGAAGGAGCACTCCAAATTATGAGGGTACTTGTCAGGGAAACCAGGAGACTCAATCACTCCGGTCGGAGCGCTGAAATTCCGGAAACAGTGTTCGGCTCCTGCAGAACAAACAGAAACACAAAAAAGAAATACACATTAAGATAACATTACGCACTGTAATTAATTAGTGTCACTTACGTCCTAGTGGTAAGATTTGCTTGGAAAACAAGGGTTGGGAATCTGAAAACAATTCTATTTCCAGAATCGAATGTATTTGTAGAATAGAAAGTATTTGTCTTTGAATCATTGATTCAAGAGATTCGTTCAAACACTGATTCATCCAGTACATCTTGAGTGAGTAAATTCCATGAGATTGTGTTTGATTGCCTAATATTTTTCTCTTCAGAATTGTGAGAGAATCACATCTAGAATCTCTATTTTGCTCACAGACAGATCTCAACTGAGTCCAGTTTGTATGTAGCCAGCTGTCTATTGTATGCAGTAGCAATCAAATGTTCAGCAAAAAGAGACAAAGAATAAATATGTTTGATATCTAAATGTGTGACTTTTAACCACACTGAAATTCAATCCGAATTGTTATTGATCAAATTCAAATGATACCCAACCCTAGGGAAGACAGAGCCATTTTTACACATACACACTTGCACACACAATCAATGAATAAACTGAGTTTTTAAATAAAAACTTTTGTTGTAAACATGTGTGTTTTCATTGAAGTGACACATTTTCCAAAGTAAGCAATTCCTCAAGCGCTCGTAAAGCTTTAGAGATGTTCTGGTGAGCGTGGCTGCTCTTGTTCAGCGGTGTGCTGCGGAGCTGTATTCTGTGCATGTGTTTACCAGACACACTCAGGCGAGAGAATGTCATAAAATGAAAGCGTGGTTACTGATTCCTGGCCTCGGAGAGCTCTCGCACGCCCCTCTCCCCTCTAATTCACATTTCAAACTGCTGTTCAACCTCTCCACTACCCTGCTCGCGATGCCACCGCGCTCGGCACGCCGGCTGAATACAGACACAGAGAAAACAAGCGTAAATATGAGGCGGAGGGAGACAAAGAGAGATTAAACGAAACAAACAAGACTAAGTGGGTGGCAGAAGATGGACGCAGTTTGTAAAGTATACAGATTTCGCGGGGCGCTCACCTTGAGCAAATGTGTGGCCCATCATGCCTTGCTCTCATACAAACTTATACTAGGTGCTAAGAATATAACTGCATAAAACAATAAGAAGGAACCAGAGCCAGATTTAGAGATTAGAATGTCATAGAAATAACCACCTGTGATGTTTCATGACATTAGGATCAGAACTGATTCTTTTTTTAGGGACGATATTTGCCTCCTGGCCCAGTTTGTCAAGGGGCAGTTTTTATTTTTAAAATAATATAATGATAAATAAATAAATAGCTGTTTTCAGTTTTATTTATCAATAAATACAGATACATTATTTATACATTTCAATTAATCACACATTAATCATATTTACATATTGATTTTCAATTAATCATAGTAATATATTACACTGTAATAAAATGATATTAGTATATAGTACATATTTTTATAAAATATAGCATATTTATAAAATAAACAGATTATTGAAAATTGTACATTGTTATGAATCATACATTTAAATATCTTTCTATTAATATACAAAAAATGTTTCAATAATTCCTATGCTTGTTTATTTATATAGTCCATACATATTTAATATGTATCATTCTTACAATTCTAAATAAATAAAAAGAAATAGAAATGAAAATAGAAATAGAAATATACAATAATGAATAAATGAATATTTACATTTATTTATACATAAATATACAAATAAATTACAAATACTGGTAATTATATTAATATTATATTATCAGTATCATAATACAAAAAAATTACATAAATGTATACACACTCAATATTTATATATAATGTGTAATATGATCAATTTAGAAATAAATATAAATAAATAAATATGGAAATATCAGTAATCACGATATAAGTATAGAAATTCAAATGTTATACAAATATATACACATTCAACATTAATTTATATATATATATATATATATTTATATATCATGTAAATTTAAATGGCAATTATACATATATGTATATATATATATATATATATATATATATATATATATATGTCTGTGTGTGTGTGTGTGTGTGTGTGTGTTTGGGGTATTTTGAAGCTTAGTGGCATTTTACTATCATCATTATAAGAAAACAACAGCATGATCCTCCTGCCTAATGTGTCCACTTGTGGTGTCCAGTTAGAGCAACGTCCAGCAGGTTTGGAATTACATGAGGATGACATCATTTTTTGAGTAAATGATGACAAAATTGCCATTTGTTAGTAACCTATCCCTTTAAGGAGCTCTGAGACGGGCTCCGTTGTCTAACACAGCCACTGCAATCAGATATTTTCTCAGTAACACCATGCGCAAATTACTCTTGGTCTCTCTTGTTTGTTTCTCGCACCAGTGATGCCATCTAACCGCCGCCGTTTCCTCCTCTGCAGTGTTCCTTGTGGTAAACAGAATGTGAGGAGGGCGGCATATTACCCAGAATTCTATAAAAAGAAGAGACAGGCCTTATAGGTACTTGTGGAGGCTGTCAAGAGGTCAGTGTCTCGATGTGCCTAATGAGGAGCAGCGGACCTGAGCGACTCCAGGCCAAATGAACAGCAGGTTCCAGTATGTTTGTGACACTCAGCACACATGTGAGTGACGGTTGGTACCGCGGTAAATGTATGTGTTGGATACACATGCTCACTTGAGCACAGATAAAAACACCGGGAAGCCACACAAACAGGGGGAAAGGAAAGCAAAAATGAGACGAGGTGCAGTGTAGCGCACATACAAACGCGCACAAGCTCTTCAAACACCACCATCGCTCTCCCACACACACTGATGGAAATATCACCGCTTCAGCGTGTGTGAGGCGTTACACCACGACTTCATATTACACAATGAAAGCACCTTTAACAAGAGAAATCTGAATCATTTGCAGAAAATTCAACCATTTGCACAATGAGAATTAATAACGGAGTTATCTGTTTTTGCAAATTAACTCCTCATACTGTATATATAAAAAGATCAGATGCAAAAGCCTTTAAAAGCCATCTTGGTCAAAGATTCGATAATAATACTGAGTGAATGTTCTCCATACACAGTATATGTTAATCAAGCCATTGAGACATTATCAGTACTTACATAGAAACCTATTGAAAGTAGCCAGACAAAAATTGCAAATTTTAATGAAAAATGTCAGACACACACACACACACACACACATATATATATATATATATATATATATGTATATATACTGTATGTATGCAGGCACACACACTGTCATGTGAAAAAGAGAAAATACACCTGACTGATGTCATTATTTATTTAGCAAAAATAAAGCATACATGGAAAAGCCATGGGTGACCAACTAAGGACGCCCTATGATTGAATTGCCTGAAGATCCAATGCAATAATGTGAACCATCACTTTCTTTCTGACTGTAGCGGAGCCTCACATTGTTCTGGAGGAATTGTAGGCCACTCTTCTTTACTACGTTGCTCCAGCGTATTGAGGTTTGTGGTATTTGTTTATGCACAGCTCTTGCCACTGCATTTCAGTCAGGATGTGGTCTGAACTTTACTTTAACTGGGCTACAGCAACACCTTGATTTGTTTATTTTCCAGCCGTTCTGATTTGCTGGTGTGCTTGGGATCACTGTCCTGTCGCACGACCCAATCTTGGCCAGCTTTATCTCTCAGATGGATGGCATCACATTCGACTCTAGAATACTTTTTTATACTTCGGTTGGCCTAGATTTAGCTATTTTTGCTATTATAGTTTTCAATCAATATTATGAACCATATTTGGTTCACAGTTATATATTTAATTTTTTTCCTTTTTATGACAGAAGAGACCATGGTGTTTGTTAAAGGTTTGTGTCTGTGTTTATTCTAAATTAAGTTCTTCACATAGTGGTTCTTAGTCTCCTCTAGCAGTGGGTCGTCCCGTCAAAGTCCACTTCTATTACTCCTCTTGGCCGGCTGCCCCACACACTCAAGCCTGCCATGCATACCGCCACTGCATGAGTGCATTGTGTGTGTGTAAAGCGCAGTCACGGAGTGCATGCATGCATGAGCGCCCACTCTTACTGCTTATTAGTTCATGCTTCTGAACACACCAAAAACAGTCTCTTCCTCCTCCTCCTCCACCTCGGGACATGCCTCCCGCTGCGGTACAGTGTCTGCGGCCCGCCTGTCACTACAGTTGACCGTAGGGTAATGGAGGAGGCGTGGAAATGAAAGGGTTAGTTGCTGGGCAGAAACTCGGTTGGAGTGAACGTCAGTCGAGGGATTTTCCCCTTCTGTCGCTCGTTCATCTGACCTCTCGCGTGACGGCAAAGTCTGTGTTCACTCACACGCTTTCACCAGTCGCTCACCTTGATATCAATGAAACTCTGATGACGCTGCTTTCTGTCCCTTATTCATCCCAGGACTTCAATTCACAATAAAATAACACGCATCTAACCGTTAAATTGAAGGAATAAATGGAAAATTGCCATTCTGCTATGCAAAGTGAATGGCAGTGATTTTTAACAAATAACAAATGTAACATCTTTCCGGATGATTGGTTATGGTTTGTTATGGTCTGCTATAGAGTTTTGCAAGATTATATTTTTTATTAGTATTATTTATTTATTATCTGTGCTTACAATTGAAAAACAGCACTTCAGTCAGTATTGATTTACGTAATGTTTTACAGCTGCCACTGGATAAGTATAGGCATCTAACTCCACATATATATACTAATGTACAACTATTACATTGCACTACCATTCACAAAATGTGTGGGTTTGGTACATTTTACCAGAATTTCTTCATAGAACAAATTACAAAATAAAATAAAAAAATCTACATTACATTAATTAAATAAAATAAATTATAACATACTAAGTGAGAATTATGAGGTAAAAGTCTTAAGTTAAATCATAATTAGCATAAAATTTGAAATTGTGAGATAAATAGTAAGTTTATTTTTCTTGGTTGGCATTTAAAGCAAATTTGTTCCATTAAGATTTATTTTGACTTTGCAAAACTGATATAAAAGGCAAAAATTTCGAGACAAAAATGTAAAAATAGGAGATAATAATAAACAATTTTGAGATAACTTAAAAATGTAAAATACTAAGTCATAAATATAAAATATATATGAAAGTTATATTAAATATATATTAAAGTTATGAAATAAAAATAATATTTATGACTCAAAAAGTCATGATTAAGAGATGGATAACAATAAATTGTGACATACAGAGTCATAATTAGAGTAAAAGTGAACTTCTGAGATAAAATGTCGTCCAAGATCAAGTAACTGATCTGTTTGTTTTCTCCTGGGTCGATATCTAAGCAAGTTTGTTGCATTATTGAGCCCAATTTTGACTAAGATCATTTTGCTTTGGTGGAAAATCTAAAATGACTTCCATCTATTTGCTTTCCATTTCACCTCAATGCTATCTAGAGGAAAGATATTTATTTCCAGTGGGTCTGGTTGCTTTAAGAAGAGATATTTAGAGCTGAAGGCTTTAAATGGGCCGTTTTATAGGAGCAGAGGAAGCGAGACAGCGAGACAGACGGCACCTGATTCAAAGCAACTGTTAAAGTGGCAGTAAATTCCTCTGGCTGACCAGGATAGCCTCTAGACCACTTCTCAACCACAGGTGACGTTACCCAGAGCGACAGAGACCTATGGACCTAATCGCTTCTGCTAGCGCTTTCTTTTAAGTGTGCACTCGGAAGGCGGCAGCGGGCCCGAAGGCTGCTCAGTGGGAAGTCTTCCGCAGTAACCGTGGCAACAGCGTAACAGTCATGTGACCGGGGCAGGAGGGGGTTGTTGTGTTGCACATGCCACTGGGGTAACAGTCTGGCGTGACTAAACTGGGGCAGAGAAACGGGCTGGCATAAGGGATGGCGAGCAGATGAACAGGGGTTTATGGAAGCGATGGGTCTTGACAGGCTTGCGAGGTCATACACAACCATGGGAGATAAAAGGTCAGAGGTTAAAACAACTTTGCAGTAAGACTCATGCATGAGATACATGCATGAGCTTAAAGGGATAGTTCACTTATCTTTAGCTCTCTCAAGTCATTCAAAATGTTCTTCTCCAGAATATAAACTACTATTCCTAGTCATTATTTATTACATAACTTATCATTAATTATTTATTTACTATATTATTTTTTATGTACTGTAACTACATGCTTAACTATTATTTATTCATATTTTGAATTTACTTTCATTTTTATATTTTGAGTTTTAAAAAGTTTTAGTAATTTCAAAATTAACTCATTTAAATTTCCATTTTGGTTTAGTAACTGTAGCACTCTCAATTAACCTTGTTTATTTTATTGATCAAATTTCGGTATAACTTTAAACTAAATATTTATATTGGATTTCATTTTATAGCTTTTTAATTTACAAAAATGCATATCTTAGTTTTCAACTTTATATGTATCATGAAAAATAATGAGGTTCAGCATTATTTTGGACATTTTTAAAGTTTAGTATTTTTTCTGGGGTTGCATTTTAAGCAAATTTGTTGCATTAAGATTTATTGGCTTGGCAAAACAGAAAAAAGGCCATAATTTCAAGACAAAAAGGTGAAAATAGGAGATACTAATTAATAATTATGAGATAACTTAAAAATGTGAGATACTAACGATGTAATTATGATATACAAATAATATTGATGGCTCAAAAAGTCATGAAAATCAATGTCATGACAAAAGTCAAAAGTAATCCAAGATCAAGTTATTGGTTAAGCATTATTTTGGAAGTTTTTAAAGTTTAGGTTTATCATTGAATGTATTTTATTTATTTATTTTTATTTTAAATATATATATTTTTATATATATATATATATTTTTTTTAACATTGTATTTTTGTTCAGAACAGTAAAAGTTTATTATTTTGGACCCCATTCACTTTCATTATTTGGACAGCTGAAATATTGTAATATTCTTCAAAATATCCTTTATGCTCCTCCGAAGAAAGAAAGTCAAATAGGTTTGGTTTCTATCATAAAAACAAAGCTGGAAACCCATTCAGATCAATGTGTCTGCATGCATTAAAACTTTAGAAATGTCTTGAGATTCTGCAGATGTCTGTGTAAAGCATGAGCTAATCCTCTTGGAGCTGCTCATTGTAAACTTTCTGAAGGTGTCTTGTCAGCACTGTTCAACTTTAAAGATTTGAAACGTGTTGCTGCTCTAAGCCAAACAAGCTGCAAAAGCCCTAAAAACAAAATCAAGGAGCGTTAGTCAGTCATAACGGTCCTAAGAGACTGTCTACATAACAGTGTGAGATCATGCCACCCGAGGGTCAGCCGGAGAGCAGTGTG
Source organism: Enteromius treurensis (assembly GCA_032275025.1). NCBI lineage: Eukaryota > Metazoa > Chordata > Actinopteri > Cypriniformes > Cyprinidae > Enteromius > Enteromius treurensis. The sequence continues at coordinate 3,840,670 of JAUCMU010000001.1, forward strand.
GGATTTCTGCACGACCACGAATAAGGGTTTGATGTTCTCGCTCCCAGTGCTGGATAACAGAACATGCATCGGAGGAAAGTGTTCACCAGAGATCATTATCTCTGAGACGCCTCTCCATATAAACAGACATAAACGCTGAGACTCACCCACGCTAACACTTTCCCACAATTCTCCTGATTGGAGCAGTTCTTGTAAACAGGTCCCTCAAAGATGAGCGCCTTTTTTGTTGTTCCCCATTTTTGGCAATCTTTATAACTTTCAAAACCTTTAGAGGCAGACTTTCACAGCTACTTTGCCCTTAAAACCTGGAATTTAACAAATAAACAACCATTATTCTGTGTGCGCAGGAAAAGGCAACAGTCAGTCATTTGGGTTTGGAAAGAAGCGACTGGAAAACACGAGGATCTTACGCACGGAGACTAATGCTGTCTTCATATCCTCCTCCTGGGATGCTTCTAATGAGTCATAATTATGGCATTATATGCGCTCAAGTGATTATGGTCAGAAAAAAAAAAAAAAAAAGGACAAATTTAATATTTTACTCCCCTGACAAAAACAAGAATCTTTTTAGCCCTAGACCAACAAAATATCAAAGGATGTGCATTTAATGGTTTATCTGTGTATTTTATCATTCTTGTGTTGCAACTAAGAATTATGGGAAGGAACAATAAAATTAATATACATGTGGTATAAATAAAAAAAAAAAATTCAGATACTGCAGATTATATTACATGTCATAACACTTAGGTAATAATATAAAATGTAGACGGAAGTGTAAATATAACAAAAATGTTTAGAATTAATTTTTATAAAAATTAATCATTTGAATTAGCCTAATACTTAATTAATAAAAAACAATACAAATATTACTAAAATGTATTTTCAAGTTTATTTATTTTTATTTATGTTTATTTAATACAAAAATATTAAATTATGTATAAAAGTCTCTATAACAAACATAATTCTAAAAAAAAGATTTAATTAAATGAACTATAAATGTTTTAAGTTTATGTATCTTTGCTTGATATTTTGATATTTTAATAATGTCATAATATTAATAAATACATAACTGGTTTAATATACATAAATACATCAAGTCTGTATACAAGACTATGCAATAAAAAAAATACTAAGAAATAAAAAATAAAATGCATTATTTAATTAAATTAACTATTCAATTATTAAATATACAGACACATTCCAACATGACTAGAAGGAGGCTTAACACACAAACATGGCACATCACAGATGACAAGTGATCAGAAAAGCATTTACAAGTCAGATATCTGTGCTCTCTCCACTCCATCTTTGCTACACCCACACATGGCTATATTAACATCCCAAAAGAGAAAAAGCATATCACGCCTTTATTAAAAGATGTTCTTGGGCTGTCTATGGTTAGTGTAAAATGAGATTGTGGGCTTATCACGTGAGTCACAGTACTAGAGTTAGCAACTGTATCTGTGGTAACAGTACCTGGGGGCAATGGTGATGATTTCAGCAATTACTGAGGTGAGGTGAAGGCTTAGAGTTAGAATAACTCTGCTGTTTTTCCCATCAGCCAAGATGAAGCCACGGCGCTTATGTTACCAGGCTAATCATCGCTGTTGCAAAACAACATTTATTGCTGCACTCCCACGAGTACACGGCTAGTGCAATGTTCTGGAAGGAATGCAGTAGTGGTAGTTAATGGCGTATGCCAAGACAAATATCACTATTACCTCTGATTATACTTAGCTATGTCTAGTCCCTGAGCCATATCTACAGACCACAACATCAGACAGAATTAAGGGCGGCCTCTTTTGACTTAAGTCTATTAAATACTAGCAAATCTAGCAACCCCCCAATAAATACATAATTAAAATGTAATATTATGTTTAATAATATTCAATGTATATTAAATAAAATATAGATATGCAGAAATATATATAATAATCATCATAATAAATCATTTAAAATAAAAAACTTTTATAAAAAAATAATTCATTTATTTTATTTTGCGTACAAAAACAATAATAATAATAATAATAATTAGTTAAAATATAAACAGAAATAAATTATTTATTTTTGTTCATTTTGGTTAACCTATTTTTAATATTTAATAATAATAATATATTATTATATGTAATTATGTTAATATCATATTTTATATATATATATACAATTTTTTTTCAATTTTTACATCTGGACCATTCTCTGAATGACTATTTTGATGTATAAAACTACATATATAAGTGTCTGTATGTATAATTCATTTTAGATAGTTTGCAGTAATGTTTAGTGCGGTATGAAATAGCCTATGCTGTGTGGCCAGATATAACTATTACAACCACCCTTGCAGTTTAGGTTTAGCAATATATTTATCTTATCTTATTTACAAAATATTTTAACTAATAACTTTTATTGGTTTATTAATATGTTAAATTTTTTGTGTTTTAGTTTTCATAGCAATATCTGGCAACATGTCAGCACTAATCAAAAAAAGTACAGACAGGATACCACATTCGGGTAAAGGAAACACAACATTATCTGTCAGAAATGTTATCAACGCTATCAAAAACTGAAGCAGTTAATACTAGTACACAGATCTAGAACAAGCAGGTTACAAAATGAATGAAATATGAATAAGTCTATGCTATTTCAGTACAGTACAGTACAAAACAAGAGCACTAGACAAAGCTATTCTCTATATATTATCAATGGTTATAAATGAAAACTATAACAGTACTGTTGCATTAATAATAATACAATAACCCAACTTATAGTAACCTATTAACAGTTTTGATGTACTGAATATGATATGATTTAACAATAATCATCCCTCCTCCAAAACACCTCTGTCTATACATAATGAGTTGTATTTGTAGGGGTTAATATAGCACACTTGTAAACCCCACCCCAGAACTCACTCCCTTTTAAAACATATAGACATGTAGTTTTCTGATGCCTCGCAATTACATATTTAAAGCTGGTACAGTAAAATCCCTACAGATGTCTCCGAATGGCTCCAAAGTCCATGCACAAATTGGCAATGCACTCCAAACTCCAATTCCCCAAGGACGAGAGATCAGAGTCCAATTAACAGGGCATTCCTGGCATGCTCGGGGAGGGATGAAAAGAGTTAAGCGTCGCCCTCTCCCCGCCTTTCCTCTAAACTCAGTTTATTTTGTTTTCTTCTCTCCCTTGATGTTTAATTGGTCTGGGAGCGTTTCGGAAACTTTGAGGAACATTTAAGAATCAGTGTGTCTGGTGGCCTTGCAGCAGAACCGAGGAGCCGCGACCTTCTGCAAGCACGAGTTAAAGGTCGCAGGGGGTCATTCCGCTAACGAGATTTACAGCGTAACAAGAGCGCCTCCAAAATCAACCTGAGCTACTCGTGACCCTCAAAAACCAGCCTGCTCCAATCAACCATCAATCAAAGGTTGAGGCCGAGTGAGAGTTCACACATAAACACCCCGACCACTGAGTGACGAAAGAAAACAGCTAAAGAAAATGTGTTACTTGTCTCCACATCTGGAGAGACAGTGACCCAAAAAAATCATGAATTATGTGACGTGTGCCGAGCATTTCTTAAGAAATATTGCCTCGTTGAAAGGATAAACTGGACTCGATTATTTTTTGAAATGCAGAATCCAAATATTTGCAGGAATCTTGTCAGCAGCACCCTCACAACACATCGCCACCAAACACCAGTTATTAAAAAACGTCAGAAGACCTAAAATAATAATAAAACTTTAAAATAATTTTAAAAATGGCATATATATATATATACACACACATATATTAGTGCTTTCAAATGATTAATTGCATCCAAAATAAAAGTTTTTGTTAGCATAAAATATGAGTGTGTGCTGTGTACATTTATTATATAAATACAAACACATGCATGTATATATTTAAGAACAATATGTTATGCTTATGTATTTATAAAATTTGCAAATATTTCATATAAAATATTTTAAATTAAATTTATATAAATATATTATTATTTTAAAGTGTTATTCTTTTCTATTTTATTTATTTATTTTTATTTTGTTATTCTTATATTTTTTATAATATAATATACAATATATATATATATATATATATATCAATCTTTTATTATGATAAAGTGTTATTTTCTTTTTTATTTTATTTTTATCATTAGTTCTTATTAATTCATTATAAGTATTAAATGAAGAGTTGATTTGCAAAAACAAATTCTTTGCATTTGCACTATTTTTTTTTTTTTTTTAAATCATATTTTTTATGTTATGCTTTTAGCATGTTTTATTGTGCTAGTTAGGTAGTATTTTTTTGTTATTTTTTTATCTAATCATAGTAACCCAAATGCAGTTTCAGATTACTTGGAATGGATTATGGGTAATCACTAAATGTGGAATTGGATAAGTGCCTCACGCTGAGCAGTGTGATTACAATTAAAAAGGTTATTTTTGTCAAGTAAAGGTCTTAAGGATAGGTTGAGAATGCTTTTGCTGTTCTTTGTCAGGAAAACAAATATTCCATGGAAAAAAATGCTCTTCATCCTTAACCACACGGCAGCAGCAGGATTGAGCTCACTCACCAGTCTTGTAGATCTCGTAGCGCAGGGAGAAGCCGGCACCCTGGTGCGCGTAATCAGACACAAACTTGATGTGGATGACGGGACCCGAGGAAATTATGGCAGGAGGAGCGATGTTACTGCAGTGCCTTCCCAGCAGGTCCGCGGACTCAGAATTCCCATCTCGGATCTCTATGAAGTCATACCTAGAAGCAAAAAACAGCACATGCATAAAAGATATTTTTGGATTTGTTTCTTTTTTTGCCAAAAAAAAGCCTGAAACAGTTAAAACTAAAATTGAAACTACATTTAAACCAATTATTTTATAACTTTTTTTACTTTGATTTACTAAAATAAACTAATTTAACATTCAGATTTATTTCTGACATTATTTCACATTTTAATTGAGTAATTATACATTACGTTTTATTAACATAGATATATACTTCTCCTAAACGATTTGCAGCAGATAAAGTTGATATTTAAACATAACTAAGATCTCCATTAAGTCTTCCAGGCAATAAAAGCAATAAACAATGTTCCTCTGGGAAGAAAAAAACATTAAGAACACAAGGAAGTGCAATTCAATATCTTCTGCAGCAATGAGTAACTGTGAAGGAACTGCTTGGAGTTGCTTTAATTTGAGCTGGGGTGACCTTTGACCCTCAGTGGACTGCTGCCTTATCACAACAAACACACATTTTTTCATGTCACTTCAGAGACAGACTGAAGGAGCTGAGACAATGACCACCTGTCCGGCCAAAATAATCCCTTAATGTGCGTTGCCCTCTTTTGCCAAAACACTTCACACACAATGTCTAAATGAGGCAAAAGACTCTCAAAAATCCAGCCGGTTGTCTGCATGAGTGCTTCCTTATAATAAATCTGGCCATAGAGAGGCATGAGTCAGACTTCTTCTCACACCTCAGGAATGCTTGCCCCATTTAACCCCTAAACAAGAACAAGATCCCTGTAAACATACGCCATCGCTCCCAACCGAACTCCTCAGGAGCGCAACATGACCAGACCTCTCTTTACTAAGAAAACTAATCTATGCACCGTTATAAACTTACTTAGACAATGTAGGAGGCAAATAAATTGCTTCAAAATGAGTTTCCACTTCATGTTACACTCTTAAAAATGAATATGGCTTGACGTTTCATAGTCTAATGCTAAATGAATTCATTAAATGATTCTTTTGAAGCAATTCTATTAAATGATTCAGTTAAACTGATTCACAAAGCATTTTTTGAACTGGAAAGTGAGGAATGGCTTTGTTTAGGGGTAAAACTGTGAGATGGAAATAAAAATAACTACTAATAATTATATAATATTTACTCTATATTTATTATTTTAATAATTATGATATTATAAATATATCATAAAAATATTATTAATAATACCGGGAACCAATATTTTTATTATTTTGATTTAAAAAATACATAGTTAAGGTGAAGGTAAATGAATCAAGCTTCAAAATGTTCCCAGTAATTCTGCAGTTCTTTAGAAGTCCATCACTGTTCTAGTGCTATAAAGTAGCCAAAAACCAAAACACTGATCCAAAAAAACTATAATGAAACACCAAGAACTTCTGCAGTCTCCAAAGAAGCGTACAGAAACTCAAAAAACACATTTATGTCATTGAACGTGTCTGCACTTTCCCTACAAACCAGAACAGAATGTTTTTTTTTTTTTACTTTTCCTTCCCGGTTGTATTATCCCTGGTTGAGGTGCATAACTGCTGGCTCCACGTCACTCAGGGAGTGTGTGTATGTGAAAACCTGACACGGCCCCAGGCCCCTCAGAATGACATAAAGAGGCAGGTGTCTCTGACTCTTCATTGCTCTGGACCCCCCTGGCCGACCGCACACTTGGAGTCTTCAGGTACAGCGGTGTATATTTAGACTTTCACAAACACACTTACATATCCATGTACAGCATCAGAAATCCTTCTAATGCATAAGGCTTCTGATGAAGCATTTTCACTTTGAGAAACAAGCCTAGACTAGGCAAAACAGGTACAAATCTGATATCTCAATCAGTTGCAGGCTTTTGATTCGATAAATAATACAAATAGAAAAAAATTTAATTAGGGAAAAATTTTGCTAATAAACTCCTAGAATAGGATAAAAAAAAATCTCTGTTTTGATAATATTATTAATGTAAATATTATAAAAGGTTGTTTTAATTTCTTTTTTTTCTTTGCTTTTTTAGGGTAAAAATACTTTTATAAACATATTTTAAATGTAGAAAATTCTTCAAAACTATGAGAATTTATTAATATTTAAATGTCATCAAAATACCTTCAAGCATCTGAGAATATTAATAATATATTACAAAATATAAATATTATTTATATAAAAATAAATTGAAAAGGTTTTTTAATGGTGTTTATTTTGTGTGTTGGGGGGGGGGGCATTATTTACAACGCTGTTAAAAAATGAAAACTTGAGAAAATACAACAAAATTTTCGAAATATCCTACAAAAAACGTTGAGAAAACGCCAAAGAGCTGAAGCTGGGTCCATTAAACTTTTCAGTTTTCTCAACTTTTCATTTATTTTTACAGTTAATGTTTAGTTTTATTCCTAGAGCTACTGTATAAACTGCATTATAGGTAAAACCACACACACAAACTCTCACTCACTTTCCTTCTGTGCCCATCTCACTTCGAACACTAGAAAAGCTGGGATGAAGGCTTGCAAACTGTGTTCAAGTGTAATTAGGTTGTAATTGATTTCGTAGGGGCTCTTGGCTCCTGGATTAGCAGTGACAAGTGAGTGTGTCAAATGTGGATATTGACCGTCTCTAGACGCCTCCACTTGGCTCCGGCGCATTTCAAGATGCGTTAGACAGTGGAAACAAACCAGGCTGCCCATTGATCAACAGAAATGCCCGGATCACTTATTTACCTCACCAAAAAAATGCTTGTATCAATTTCACAGCACTTGTGACTGAACACAAGAAGCCTTTTCTCATTATCCCAGCAATATAACATTGTTTATAGGCGTAAAGCTCAAATTGTTTACCGCGGTGCAATAGAGCCGCGATTACGCATGCTAATTATGCACGATTCAGGTGCTACAGGCGGTGATAAAACTCCCCAGACAGCAGTATGTTTGTAAGTGTGAGCAGGGAAGAGAGGCTTGACACGAGGAGGGCAAAGGCCCTGTCTCCCTGTCTCATGTTCAGACATGTCTTCCTCTCTAATCTCACTTTCTCTGTCCTCTCCCCTCCAGCCTCTTCACTGCTAATTGCTTTTCACACCTACAGTGTTTTTCAAGCATTTTTTTCAGGCCTACACAGTCCCCCAAGGTGTCACTAGCTGCCCTAAAGAGCAGTTTGTGTGGAGAGAGGCACAGACAGACAGATACACAGGGGGACGGATGCTACTATTCGTGTTTGTTTTCTGCATATACAGTAATACAGCATGTTTGTTTCTTGGCCGTGTTCAAATGAAAAGACATGTGCTGTGGTGACACTGGGTGTAATATAAGCCTGGACCTAACTAATCTCTAAACCGCCTGAAACTGACTACCTACACAAAAAACAACACTTCAGCATGTGTTTTTAAATCCTAAGACGCTATGGCTCGCTCAAAATCAATGCTGAATCTTATATTTGGCTCAGGAGCCCATCTGCACATACTGTCAATTACAGTACATCAGTTACATCAGGCAATGTGCAAACTGCTATAATAATGTGTTCTTATTACGGTACACACACACACATATTATATAGACAAAAACATTTATTTTGGATGTGATTAATCCTGATTAACCGTTTGACAGCATTAAATGTAATATTATATAATATAATACAAACACTAATAATATAATAAAAGTTTGACACTTAAGAATCATAGTAATCAAATTATACTATGCCGTGGTTTTATCATTAAAAAATACATTTTTTATAAATTCTAAAATACTTTATATACTACTTTAGTAATACGTTAAAGCAAATTATGGTTCAGTGATGTGGTGAAACCTTTAGTGCTGGCAACACCAAAGTCATGGGTATATTTCACAAGAGAGCCAGAACTAATAAAAAATGCTGAGAATGCAAAGGTGGCTTCGGATAAAAGTGTCTGCCAAATGTAAACAATGTAACAAGTAGTCTACTTTAAGTTTACTTTATTTTATGAAAAGGTACTGATATCTCTTACCCAGCTGTCCATTGTATTATAAAACACTTCAGAACGAGAACTAAAACTGGATTCGACAAGCCATTTTACATCTGACCAAAGCTTCCTTGCTGATTCCTGGAAATGAAACTTTGTTGGAACCAAACAGCTATTACAGTCTGCGTAGCATATCTTTATTAACCTATGAAGACGTCCTGTAGCTCTATCTTTCTGAAACTCAGCTCAATGGCTTTTTCAGAATATAATTCAGTCTGACACACAATCACATTGGCTTTTCAATATCGAATAACACAATGGCCGCTCATTTGAATTCTGCATTGCTTTTAGGCCAGCAGCCGCAGGACGTGCTCCAGGACGGCTCGTCAACCGGCCAAGACACTAAAATTGAAATTAAATAATGCTGAGAGTCTGCATGGAAAGCCGCACGCTCGGCCCCCGGGGGGGCAGCCTAATAAGCTATAAGTGCCTGTGAAATATTAAATAGATGCCGGGGAGGGTTCCCAAGGGGCGGGAGAGGTTGCCATCTTCAATCCGGTCGGGAAACAAATAGCATGGCTGTCCGATACAGCGCTGACATTTACAGATGACTGAGGTAGACCGCAGGAGCCTGAGGCTTTCATAAACAACACTAAAACTGGCTTTAAAGCAACATTTGTGACATTTTTTATTTTTTTTCTAAACTCACACCTTTAGGAAAGAGAATTTTCTGGCCTTCCGAGAATCAGCAAGTTCCTGTAAAAACGTGCTGTCTCCCGATTCCATTATGCTGCCACTGAAAGCCTTAGGTCTTATCAGAATGCATTAGGTCCTTTTTTCCATCAAGGATATTAAAACTTTTTTTTTTTTTTTGGGGAAAATTGGCTTCTCGGGGTAAAGAGAGACTTTTTTAAATCTTTGAATTCCCAAATGTGTCACTTTATACTGCTCCAGACTGATTGCATTTTTTTTGAGCTATCAATATCTTGATACACTCCGGGGTTGCTGATATATTTCCAATGCCCTAAAAACATCACTGAAACTGCTGTGTCCTAAATAAAGAAAACATTATTGACCTATTTGAATAATTATGAAATCATCAAGCTCTGCTACGACAAGTCTTTACTAACATTGATGTATACATATACAAAGATATCCAGACAATTGATTAACTGTGGCCAGTTAACGGACAAAGGAATAATTTATGCAATTGCCAATAATGCCGACCAACATTTACTTGCATTTCGAACTAAGCTGTGGCTGAACTGATATGCAGTCAAAAGCTTTGTGTAGGTATCTTACGACAACTTCCAATAAGACTATAGCAGCTGGAAACAATTTATAATGTTCACTGAGCAATTATTGATCTAAGAATAGATATTTTATATAACCGTGGAATGTTTATTTACGTGGTGCTGATTTTGTGCACATGACCCTGTGGCCTTTGCGCCGCTGGTTTGTGACCTTCTTGACCATGACCTCACTCTTCTGAACGTGCTGGGTTCATTGATTCTTTATTAAGGGCAAAGGACATACATTGATCCCATTCCCAGAGGAAAACTGGAAAGAGGGTGATATCATGCATGCAGTTTAGAAACGCTGATGCTGCTCAATCGCTTAGCACCTCAACATCTGCAGATAGCGCTGCATAGTAAACGTGAGAACTTTCATCACTTGAGTAGAGCGCAGACTCCCTCGAGTGATGGAGACTTCATCGCACACATCTGTCTCACTCTTACCAGTAATTCTTCTAGATTCCCTCCTCAGCCCAAACAACTGTCTCTCCGTCAATAGTTTATGTCTGAGAGGTGATTCTCAATCAGATCTGGTTTCGACTTAAGCCCTCACACTGCAGTACAACATTTAAATCCTTCTCCAACAATTTACTTCCTCCTCTGTATGCATTACGTGAACTCAGTATTTAGCATTTAGAAGGAACTTGCTGTTTGCATACATAGTAATGTGTTAGGGCGAGAAAATATAACGGAGATCTATTTGGATAATGAGGCAAACTGGGTGGAGACATGAAGCAATAGGCTGAAACAGTAGACAGACGGATAGATGGATGGATAGATTAATAGATATAGATAGAAGTGCACAAAATAGAGATCACTTCTCCCCTTTCAGCCCATTTTCTTTCATCTCAAAGAAGTAGAGTATCACATTAAAGATACGGCCAGATATTTGATTTCCCATTTTTATTGCATCTATCTCAGATCAATCTGCTCATAGCCCTCCAGGTAAAAGCCACATGGCTTTGCCCCTGGAATAAAAATTCCCTGCTGAAAGTGCCCCTTGAAAATGTCACCGATACCACACCTATCCTAACAACATCATGTGAGCCACAAGATGCTTTTTAGAAGCACATTAGTTAGTATGGTGTAGGGCACAAGAAGCTGCTTTGACCTTGTCTAGAGTAAATTGTGCAAGCTAAGCGAAAGCGAGGCAGCTCCTCCGAGTAACAGAGACTCCGAGCCAGCACTCATAAGCACAAGGTGAATTTAAATGTGCTTGCTAGTGTGTGTAAGTGTTTGCCATCTAAAAGACGGAGCCGGGCTTTTCAATCATACCTCGCTTAAATGTGCTGACGATGACTCATTGTATATATAGCAAAATACAGATGGAGGAGATGGACGCTTGAAATGGACCATTAGAAAGAGAGCAGTTTATGAAGCACAGTGGCGTAAAGCATCTGACACGTCTTGCAATTTTTCACCACATGTTTCTTCCCACTTTCCTTGCCCTCATTCAGACTGTAAGACTGGAGTAATGAGAGTTAAGCATGAGTGTGGTCAATGGACAGTGTTTTTTTTTCTGGTATCATAATATAGCAAGCCACAACTACAAAAGCCCTTAAAGCTCAATTTTAGTCCACTGCTGAATTGACGGCATATCAACAGCAACATTAATTCCCTGCTAATGTTTAATATCAGCCTCAGATGGACTCAGTTTGTACCTTTAGAAGTACAAGAGCTTGTCAATGGGGTAGAACTCATTAAAGGAAATCTGTGCACCTTATTTCCACCTAAGGTTCATAATAGTACCTCAAGGGTTCATATCATACTACTCTAGGATACTGATATGCACCTTGTATGCATAGATAAAGTCCAAAGTATTGCCCAGGTGACAAACTGTGCACCAAAACATACAATTATCGCCCATTGTTTTGCGATACACACAGCAAACACAGTTTTGCTTTCCCAAAACGGCAAACTCTAATCTGATGGGCTGGTTTTACTCAATATCCGCTATTGCAGGGTCCAGAGCTTTATATCAGTTTGTCAGGAAACCGCCCGGACCACTACAATAAGACTTCCAAGGAACTGTGTACTTGATTTGCCAAAGTTTGGGACTTTCTTGCTGTAAAATCTTTGAAATCTGTTCCTAGAACTTACAAACAGTTACAAACATATCCCTGAGCACACTTGATCATTTTCATTTCACCACACTGACAGCTATTATATTGCTGAAGGTTGACAAGTAGCTGTACTGTTGATTGTCATATCTTCAACAGTCTCTGTCGCTCATTTCGCTTCATATCGGCCGCTCTGAAATGGCTAAATAACTTGGTTGTTTTACCGCAGGGCTGTCCATTCCTGCAACCCTAATTAAACAAACCTAAGCCAACTAATCAAGGAGCCTTCCAGGCAGGTGTGTTGGAGCTAAACTCTGCAGAAAAGTCGCCTTCCAAGACTAGGACACATCTGTTTAACTGTAACTAACTATTCATTCGCACACCCTGAAGCAACCACCTTTACAACTAAGAGGCCTGACATTTTCCTTTTCGTTTTTTGGAGTCCAATTGGGAATGCCTTTCAAGGTAATACCTGTCTGAAACCTCTGGACACTCTCATTGATGAATCCTAATCAGGGGTGAGCTTCCCAAAAACATGGTTAGCCTACTACGGTCGCAAGTTCCGTCATTACCAGCATAGTTCAAAGAATTAGTGTTTCCCGAAAAGCATAGTTCAAACAAACATTCGCAGTCAACGTCACAAACGTACATGGTTGGACCTACAGCTTTGGACCTGTGGTTAGAAACAAACAAACCCCTAAACAACAAATACAGCCAGAGCAGTTCATTTGGGGAGTGAGGGGGCATTAGCCTGAGCTGTATCAGCAAAAGACATCAGCCACTGAGGTGTGTTTTTTTTGTTTGTTTTTTTGTCTGTCCTTCTCTTTATCTCTACCATTTCCTTCCAATGTCTCTTCCTTGACTGTTTGGATAAAATCTCAAATGATGCTACCACAAAGCAGAAAGAAGAGAATATCTTGTTTGTCTATGCAAACATAAATATGACGCATGCCTAATTTAAATGTTACCAGTATATTCATAGCTGGAATCCAACAGATGTAACTGAGACACACCCGTCCCCGTTGCTGTCATGCACATGGGCTGAGTGGGTTTAAACCACTCATAAAAGAAAGTGCTTAAAAACAACATCAATTTCACACCAGCAGGGACAATACAGCCCTGAAGACGACAGATAGTAATTTCAGACACTAAAATCCCAGACAGTAATTTTGACTAATGCATCCAAAGTACAAGATCATTTATCATTTGTCGAGAGAGTGGAATAGTTGAGAAATGAAAACTCAGTCATGATTCTTTAATGTTTTTAATCAAACCTGTGGGTTAGCATTCTCCTTTCAATTCCCCAGAACAAAGAAAGTCATACAGCTTTGGTGAGAAAATTATCCCAAAGTTAAAATTCTTGTGTGAATTATCGTTTTTACATTGGTACGCCTTAATTGTACAGATTTGTCATGACTTTGGGGAACGGATCACCAAATTGCACACTCTCTACTCAACTTTGTTGCATTGCTAGCAGTCGCTGCTCCTATTAAAAAGTGTGAATGCTCCATTTAGAGTTCTACACCCCATTAAAATTTCGGAAACCGAATTCACTTGTAAATCTGTTGATGGACAGAACATATTTTACCATCTGTCCAAATGTTACAAAAGTCAATTACCTTGTAGGACAAGGGTGTCTAATCCTGCTCCTAAAAGACCAACGTCCTGTAGAGTTTAGCTCCAACCTGCCCGACACACTTTTCTGGAAGTTTCTAGTCTTGATTAACTAGTTCAAACGTGTTTAGTTAGAATATGACATAACTTTGCAGGATAGTGGCCTGCCAGCAGTAGGTCTGGGCATACTTGTTTTAGGATAACCCAAGTCTCATAGCTATATGGGACAAGGACAGCTTTGGTCCTGGAGAGCTGATGTTTGATTAGAGATTGAGCTAAACTTCCCTCCAGGACCAGAGTTGCCAATCCCTGTCCTAGAGGGTCAAAGAAACAGAGTGACATTGCTAGAACCGATCTACTGGTCATTGTAGTTTAAGTCAGACTCTGAGAAGCGAGAGCCTATGGATGAACGTAATTAATTTTACAGCTGAGGGGAAGCAGTTCCACAAAAAGCCTTCTAGACGACCCCCTTTCCCAGTGACAGCTGCACTACATCCCTGCATAAGCCCTTTAGGCTCACTCTAAACCCTATTATATCTCTCTTAACTTCACCCTCAACGTCATTCCTCTCTTCGCATACTGTAGTTCCACCTCTTTCTCCCAAATCCACTATCTCTATCTCACACAACCCTTCCTACCCCTTCCCCCTGACTCACATCTTTCTCTCTCATCCGATAAATTATATGTGTTCGACGTCTTCCTCTTTCACACCCTCTTTTCCCTAATCTTCCACTCTCGCATCATCAACGATTTCGCACACAGGGCAGGGTTTTCAAATGCTCCATTGGAGGTAAATTAATTGCATGCATGTGCTTATTGTTCCATAGAACTAGTGCTTAATTTCCCCTTTTTTTCCAGCTAATTTATTTTATCACAGACTTTCTTCTCACCTGCAATCCAGTCGTTCCAGCTCAAAGTGGGGGTTGAAGTTTAGTACGATGCGCTGAGAGGGTTCGGGTGCACTGATCACCCACTGGCAGCTCTGATGGGGTGGGTATTCCAGAGGGTATCCTGGAGATGTGATGTAACCAGCGTTACTGGCATCCAGCTGGCCTCCGCATGTCTCAACTAGGACAAATGGGAGAGAGACATATAGAAAGAAAGTGAGGTGAGGTAGAGTGTTAGATAAGCTAGTTATTAGCCACATACTTATATATACCCTAATACCCTATTGTGTTCATTAATACAAGTTCCTGCAAGTAATTGGTACATGTTGAATGATTTCACCTCTTGAAAATACATCTCATTATAGAAGTGGGTTGGTAAAAAAATGTATGGGAATGCTGACTTAAAGCTAAAATAACATCTCCCTAATAGCAGTGCTATGTGAATACTGTATTTCTACAGTAAATAAAGCTTTTAATTTGAAACTTCTGTGACGTGACGCCCACATTTCCAATTACCTAATGTTCTTTTAAGCTGACCCATAATGTTAATGTAGAAGTCTGGAAGCATTCAACATATTTCCGATGCTCTCTAAAAGATATAATAGTCCATCGCAGTCAACTATGAGACAGGAAGTGACAGGCAGGTCTTTTCTCTGGAGGTTCAAGAGGTCACCCCCATAGCTGCAATGGGATCCAGCAGAACAAAGCCTTTCTTCTACCTCCTCACTCAATGTGGTTTCTCTGTTATCTTCAACAAACACTCCTTCCACATGCTAGTGTTCATGCTAACATGCGCAACAGCCCTTTTTCATGCCGCCCTCACACATAGAGGAAATCACTCTGGTCATTATTACTCTAAATGGAGCTGAGATTAGGAGACAGAAATACTTTCTGGTCTTTCACCATGACAACCGTACAGTGAGGTTTTTTTTAACCACATACAGTACCAGCCAAACGACAACTGAGGAATTAGCAGATGGGTCATTCCTACTATGCAGCACATTTTCATGTGCCATTCAAATAATATTTAGCTCACATTTGCATTAATGGAAATCAAATATATATTTTTTTTTTCTCAGAACATCGCAGTTAGATTTTTTTTTAATTAGCTATTTATTTAAATTTGAACTGATAATGCCTAGTTAGAGGAATACTTTGCCCAAAAATGAGAATTCTTTCATTAATTACTCACCCTTCCAAACCCATAAGAACTTTGTCCATTTTTGGAACACAAATGAAGGTATTATTTATGAAATACAAAAGCTTCCTGACCCTACATTGATAGCAATGGACAGCCTCATTGGTATGACCGCAATTTTATGAAGCTACTTTTCAAGAGTAGAAATTGAATTCTTTCTATTTTCTTTGCGCGCAAAAAGTATTCTCATAGCTTCAGAACCGCTGATGTCACATAGACTATTTTAAAGGTATCCTTACTACCTTTCTGGGTCGTGAACATTTCAGTCGTGTTGTTGTCTATGCAGGCTCTGAAAACTCTCAGATTTCATCCAAAATATCTTAATTTGTGTTCGGAAGATGATCTAATGTCTTATGTGTTTGGAATGACACAAGGGTAAGGGTGAATTTTCATTTTTGTGTAAACTATCCCTTTAATATTCAACACGTTTCTTGAAAATAGTTTGAATCGGTCCTCATTTTGTAGGTTTGTCCTCGTGTCCTTGACGCACTTTATATCCTGTCGGTCTTTTGAAAAATTCCGTAACTAACAAGCACCAGTTTCTTGAATGACATCATCCCTCAGGGGGTGTGGTGAGAAGATATCAGCTTAAAACATTCAACTCTCAAACATTTCATCCTGGTTCAAAGGTTCTTCAAAAAGATATATCAAAATAAGCTTTATACCATCCTCAGGTAAGCTCTTCATTTCAGTTCTGCTCATTTCATGCAAACCAATAATCACATTAAACTGAATAAAGCTGAAGTATCTGAGCTTGACCTCTGCATATTTCATAAAAACGAAGAACATTAATTTTTAAAAGTTACAGAATTAAAAAGGTAGCGCGTGAAAGGAGTGACTCAGACATTGAGAGCATGGGTACACACGATTAAAGCCATCAACCTTATGAGAGGACGAGTATGAATAGTACATTTTCTGTGTGATAAAAATGTACACCTCCACAAAAGGTGAGTGGAACTGGCTAACACGCTTATGTTTTGCAGGATACATCACAGCACACGTCGGAGAAGGAAAGTGGGAATAGCGCAGGTTCAGAGAGGAAGAGGGTGGTTTGATTGACAGTTCTAGGTCTGATGTTGGCTTCTGCAAATACATAGATAAACATGGCTGTCTAGCTAGCGTTGGGAAAAAACTCCACCTCTTTCTGACAGAACAAATTTCATGACTACTTCGCCCCTATCCTATATGTTTCTAGCGTATAGGAGAACCTACGGGCACATTGCATGAGTTATACGATAATAATCCCGATAAGAATAGATGCAGTCTCTAATATTTAAGCAACAATGGAATAGCGATGCAGCCAGGGAGAACCAAAACAAAAATGAGACACAAAGAGACTCAACCCCGAACTACAGAACTCTCAATATCTAAGAATTTTCTGAAAACTTGTGAAATTGTCCTTCAAAGGTGAGCTGCAGGGAATCCTAAAACCCTGTTAAAGATCTTTGGCGCTATGCATTGGTATGGCGGAAAATCTTGAGACAAGGAGTTGAGTATTGCCTGAAGCCAAGACTCCCATTCGTGCCAGTCATAAGAGCCTGAATAAAAGGTATAAGGGTGGTTGGGGCTTCTTTAAAGTGTTGACATTTCCACTGCTATTATGTCTTTTTAAAAGCTACACTTAAAATGAGGTGGCATTTAAGGCAACAACCGAATCCTGACAAACCTTTTCAACTACATCCTCTGAAGGGGAAAAGCTAGCTAGTAAAATGTACTGTAAGTGCACTCACAAAGAGCATGTAATATATATGTGCACACATACATACTATTATCTATGCATGTGTCCCTCTGTCTAAATTAAGCTAAAGCATCATTACAGCGGAAACCATTTAAATGACATTTGTTATTGTTAATATTTGCATTACATTGGTGATTTCTGTGTTTACAGCCATCATGAATGGGCAATGAATACTGTCACGTTGCAAAAAAGGTCCTAAAAATAGGTTTCATTTTCTTCTTTCTTATTTTCTTCTCTTATTTTGTGCTGAAGATGACTTGACAGTTCCCTCGCAGCCCTCCTCCCATGAATTTCCTCACCTCATCTCGGTATTATTACCCAATATATTACAGGAACACAAAAGGACAGACAGATAGCAATCATTCTAGCATTTTCATTCTGTCTGCATGCATTCGGTGGCTGTGTCTATCGCGCTATTGTGTGTTTTCAGGGAAGAGGGTCTTGAGGATAAATCCATGAGGGGGGATTTTGCGAGCTCGGCACTTTTTTAGACATATCTGTCCTTTCATGTAGAGAGACAGAAAGGGAGAGGAGCTACAGACAGCCTCGAGAAGAGATTTCAGACCTGGCTGCTGGAATGAACAAAGAATAAAAATAAGGTTTGTGGAACTTTAAATGACTTGCTCATCTCAAAATAAAACATGTACTCACTCTTATGTCATTTTAAATTCACATTTTTCTTTTTTCAACAGAAGCAGATGTTGAAATGGGAATGATGACGAACAAACATCCCCAAAAACCTTATTGGCCCATATGTGTGCTATCTTTTCTGTGAAGAACAGACTGAAAGTCATCGAGCTGTGACTGGTTCAGTGAATCTGTGAACAAATCTTTCAAACCTGTTTTGTGAACCAAATAAACCAATTCACAGAAAAGATATGATAACTACATTAATATTTCGTTCATACTGCACATAAACATATCCCTGGCACTTCTTTGCACATGCATTAGATAAGTAGCAATGTCCGGTTTACAAACAAAGCATTCTTTTGGGGTCAGATCTTTTCAATTAATCCAGTTTTCAAAACCAGCCTAAAAAACGTTCACACATCAGACCGGTTTACCTCTCACTTACTGATCCGGTTGCAGTGGTTAGGGAAAGATTAGCAGTAAACAATGACTCATATTTCAGTCTGAAAGTCAAACATATTTAAAACAACATATAAGATAAGGAAATAGTGATAGATTTGTCTTTTTTTAGTCTAATCTCTTAATAACACAAGGTTCTAGTTGATGCTTTTAAAGACTAAAAGAGTCAAAATGGCAAAAAAAACTAAAGTACATAAGAATTTGTGCATGTTTTGAGCGCGCTCCCAGATGTTTTGTGTTCCTCTCTGTTGGTATTAATTTCTATTAATGGAATCATCGCTGTGCTGAGCTGTCACTGTGGCGATAAGTTGCATCCATGTAGAGAGACCATGACATATCTCCATCTCTCTCACCCGCTCTTTTTCTCACCGTTTCTCTCTCTCTCCTTCCATTCGCACCTTAATTAAAAAGTGCTGTCACCCGCGGTGAGGAAATCAGCACTGATCCATTCATCCTTACCAAAGCTTTCTCGCTCACTCTTTCTCATTTGCTCTTTCTCACGAGTCTCACTACCATCCGAGCACTCACCCATCAGAGTCCAATAGTCATCCGTATGAAATGAATTTCATTTTATTTCTCTTGCAAAGCTCTCATAGGGCTCCAGGAGACATATTGACCACTTTTATCATCATGGGTCTGCTTTTTCCTTGTTGGTTTGTGAAAAACATGAGGGTGAGTAAATGATGACAGAATTTTCATCCCTTTAACAAACACTGAATTTTTCATTTGCTTTACTAAAATGTTTTGGTTTTGCTTTTTTGGAAAGTGTTCCACACCCTTTAATTTCTTTATGAAAGAGCAACCAAGCTTCACAAACAGGACAGTTAGAGCATTATAAACCACAAGATGAGCAATTGGACCAGAACTAAGTGGTATAAAAATGGTACAAAGATGTCAATGTCCAACAAATAATTACATGTATTAATAGTAAAGTTTAATAGGCAAACTTTAGGGTGTTTCAAAAATGATGTGGCACTCAAATTCTGTATCTGTATTATGAGTAAAAACTCCTAAATGCAGTTCATCCAATCAGATTTTAGAGATATTATAATGCCGTTCAGTCACCAATTCCCATATCTGATCTGATCGTGCATCATACATTTTGCAGTTATGGCTCACCGAAACTTCTGCGGTGCCCTAATTTACAAACATCAATGTGTCACGTTGTCTGTCTTCCCTCTCACACCCACACTCATGCTCCACTAAAAGCTGAAAATGACACTAACTAGGAGGGGCCGTTTCAATTATTTATGCTATATTTTTAATTCCTCCTCAATTCATGCAATCCAGGGAGTTCTCAGCACCCACCGTCTTCGCGGGGATTGATCCGGTCGTGGTTTTCTGGCCCCAAATGCAAATTTCTGACCTTCTTTTCGGAGCTGAGGCTGCTAGCTTCTGCATAGATTAGTAATTCTCCTATTCACGAAACCCAGAAAAATAGGATGAAACGGCATACACAACCACTCGGGGTGATGTAGATGAAAAGAAGATGTGTGGAGATGCGTCTTTCTGTCTATTTGCAGGAACGCTGGGGAGAACTAAGTGCTTTGTTTGTTCGCATGAAGTATTTATATGTGCCTCTTTATCCTTTTATCAGGTGTGTCAAGCTAAAGTGGACACAAAAACGCTGTGCTAGAGGTAAAGAAAAGCTGCTAACATATGCAATTATCATAATTACTATACAACCACAATGCTGTTCATACCAGTGGTTGGTTAAACCTGCTCTATTTGTGCTAAGCATGAACAAACTGTGCAGCTTGGTGGTCAATCAAAAATGGGAGTAACCAAAAAGATGATAAAATAGCATCCCATAGAAGGAACAAAAATCATGGAAGTGGGTTTTTTATCAGTATATATCAACCACAAATATCTTAGCAAAAGTATAGAAACACACTATTTATATACTAAACCACACAGCAACACCCTGGCAATAATTTTAGCAGCACATTTTGCAAACGCAAAACCCCTCAAAAACTCTCTGTCACTTTGTTTTCCAAAAACAAGGTGAAATAAAATGCATTTCTACCTCTAAATAAATTAAGGTTCCTTAAACTTAAAATACTTAAACCAAAACGCATAGTGCGACAAGCTTGAACTTCTAAAACAGGAGAGAAATGTCAAAGTTAAATGCAAACTGGAACGATTGGCTGAGAAGGCTCCAGATTTGAGGGCAGTGTTTGACAAGATGTAAACAGGCTCAAATAGAGGAATGGTGATAATAGTGTTGTTGTTGTTTTTTTTAATAAAAGAAAATGTGTCACTGCAACGACACTGCTAGCACATGGACAGTCTGATATCATTCTATATGGGTCAACATATCACTTTTTGGCCAGGACAAAACAAAAAAACTGGGAAAGGCCCCTAAAGGCATGGATCTCAAACAAGAGATGCTGTGTCTTTGTTGTCCATAATTCAGCGCATTGTGTTGCGCTTGTTGCAGTCGATGCTGCTCTGGGAGGGGGGCGTTACAGAAGTACCTACGAGAGCGCTGCATGTGTACGGTTTCAGGCTGTGGTCCAAATGGGTTTTTCAACACCCGACCTTAAAATAATGGCATAATTGTCTGCAACAAGATAGGGGTTTGCATTCAAAACTGTTTACACAAATTACCCCATGAGTAAATATGAAAACAATTACCAAAATGTAATTGCAGGCGTTGCTAATGATCACAGAAAATAAACAACATTGTAAAAATGCCATCTCTGTTCAACTGCTGAACTCTGTACTTCAAACAATGCAAGCCCTGGTTTTTGAAAGCTGCTTTAGACTCTAGCCACTCAAAAGTGGTTATTCTTAATAGGTAGCAATGCCATCGTACCCGTAAGCCAGCTGCTCCAATGATGAAAGTTTGTAGCCTATCTGTCAAGAGCAATAATGCAACAATGGCTTAAAGCCTAAATCAAGCCACAGTGTCATCTATAAGCAAGTAGGGTCCATTCATTAGCAGCTGCAACTTTACATTATTCCAAGACCCTTCATCACTAAATAGCTGCTTCATCATTTTTTCAACCTGTTGGTCTAAAACTGCAGGTGCTGCTGCACTGTAAATAAATGCATGTTCTTTGAGAGGACCAGGGCATGGAGGTTACTGTGCATTGCACAAAGCACCATTATATTATCACAAGTAACTAATTAAGAGGTTTTGAGCCAAATTACCGATCACAAAAAAAAATGCTTATTTACTCTTAAAAGGCTAGCTGATAACGTAAAATGTAAAATGATGAACGATGTATTGTTGGCGATATCTGTGAAAACAATCTCCTGTGGAAACTTGGACGACATTGTGTTGTTGCAGCCGTATCACTCCTGCTTATTCAAAAGCTTCTAACGAACCATTGTGTTGTTATTCCGGGAGAAATGGGCGAAACGCGTCGCAATTGACACTAATATTTTGTCCGCGCGCTCTGAAGTCCGCTCGCGCCGTGACTCTATGAAGACCGACAATGACCGAGTACGAGCACGTTTCAAGACGTGGGCAACGACTGCTACTAAGAAACGGTGAGGACCAAACCTGCATACAAACATCTCTGGGTCAACTTTTTAAAGGAATCTCTGTCGGTAAATGTCATCTGCTGAGGTTCCTCTCCTGTAAACCTTAGTGATGTTACGTCTTTTTCTGGCCGCGGCTATATTGGTGATGAAATGATAGTTTTGTAGTTTTCTCGTCGTTACAGTGATTCCTATTTAACACTAGCCTACCCTGAACAATACTGACAGTGCAGGCGACTTTTCTGAAACAGAATCAAATCCATATCGTTATGCATAAACACCACGGCAATATATTTTTAAGGTAATATATGTCTGTCATAATCATTAAGTTGTACACTATAAGCTATTATTCTGGAAACGCTTCACTGTATATGGGTTAATTTCACGTCCTGGTGTTCTCTCTTTAAAATTGTTTTGCTCTTTGTATAAAGACCCGTTTGCATTATCTACATGGTTCTTTATAGAATTTTTTTTTATGTTTATTAGATTTTAGGCATTTATATCTACATAGATTCAAGGATATCTCAGAGGAACTTAAAAAAAGTTATCCGATTCGTGTTTAAAATCTGAACTTTTATTGCAAGCTTTTTAGTTACTTTTTATGATTAGCCTGCATATGACATGCACTAAACCCGGGTTTGATCTGGAAATCTGAAGTTGTCCAGATAGCTAAGTGAAAATGTGGAAATCGGAACCTTTATTTCAAGCTTTTTGGTTACTTTTTATCATTACATGTGACATGCATTACACCCCAGTTGGGTCTGGAAATCATAAGTTGTCCAGATAAGTCAGGATGTCTCTGTTTCATCTTTAAACATGAAACTATCTATAAAAAAAAACAATGTCTCAGCAAAGCACCTAAGGATGTATAACTGCTGGGCTCAAACAGAGTGTTTCCCATTTATTTGTGTGGCTGCCCATTATTCGATATAAATCTTCTCTTTTTCTCCACTAAATCAAAGCAGAAGCTCTCGTTTTCTCCGCGTGGTTTGCCTGGACAGCAGAAACACACGTCGCTTCGCCTGGAGAGAAATCTGTTTGCCATTTGCGGATAGCCTCACTGGATGGGTATTTAGACACGCAGATACCGTTATGAAAGCTAAGGATAAAAAAAGAGAGAGACAAACTTACTTTCTGTAGCGCCGACTTTCAGAACGAAGCAAAAAATAAATGCAATCCCTTGGTAAGATATCCAGAAATCCATCTTTTCAAAATTGCGCTGCCTTGAAGAAGTGACCTGTATTCAACTAGTGATCTTCTTCAAGGAACAAACGCCGATAATACAGAGTGAGAAAAAAACAAAAAACAAGCCTTTTTGTCTTTTCAGTGCTCAGAATTTCATTCAAATGCAGTTCTGTTGAGCCAATTGCGCGCAGCAAATGCAAACTGTGCATAACATGATCTATTTCATACACTCATAAAGTCATGCTTTGTCGTAAAACAACCGGCTTTTCCTCAAATAATACTAAATTAGAGGTCTTCAACTGTATTCCGTTATAAAGCCGTCACGGATTTGCGTGCGTTATTGCGCTCCATTGCCTTATTGATCTCCGATGGTTTGATAGAGGTTTCCGAAGGGATCTCTCCCTTAAATGTCCGCTTAAAACAAGCTGCCCTCCTTGTTTAAATGTTCTGATATCTTCTTGCACTCGTAAGTCATTCAGTCATACTCTGGAGGCACCAAGTTTTGTCCAAACTGCCAGACAGGAGTGGAATTGCGTTGCGCACGGAAGCGTGTTGTAGCGCACTGCTGTGCTCGCGCGGAGCTGTGGTAGCGCGTGTGGATGTGCTGGAGAGCGCGAGTGTGTGTGTGTGTGTGTGTGTGAGTGTGTGTGTGAGTCAGTATGTGTGTAATAGCATTTCTGAGCGGCGCAGCTATCGCATTACACTGAGCTTTCTTGGCCCGCCTCCCCTCAGTCACTGATTAGAGAACATCTCTCTCTCTCTCTCTCCCTCTCTCTCTGTCTGTCTCTCTCTCTCTCTCTCTCTCTCTCTCTTTGGCTGAGCGTTGAGAAGTCCGATTCACTTTAGCGAATCGGTTCGTTCAATGAACGGATCCATAGAATCGCACCACCCTCGCACCCGTGCCTTAATTGTTTGTTAAAATAAGCACAAACAGTTTTAGCGACTCATTAAAAAGTTTACTTTTCTAGATAAACCATGCTTTCTCTGGGGGTTTAAAACTTAGATGCAGATTCATTGATGGATTCGGTTCGTTTCAGTCTCCCCATTCATTGAATCGGCCATTGCCTTAAAAGTGATCAGAGGTTGCATTTAAACAAGTCGCTAATAGATTCTTTTAGAAATAAATGATTGCGAATCATCGCTTTTTCTTTTGCTAAAGAGAGGGTTGGTTCAATTCAATGTTATTGTTATTATTATAACAATAACATTATTAATGTTATTATTTAGTAGCCTAGCCAAATAAATGTAAAAGGTAAAAAGTAATTTCTTAAGAGTGTTTGATGTTAAATCATCCCTCTTTCTCTCGTGTTCTCAGCTCTGATCAGGGGCGTAGCAACAAATTCTGGGCCCAATGCTCAAGCAGTGGCCCTGGGGCCCCCGTAAGCTCGGGGTTCACAACTAGCTACGACACCATTTAATACATCAATCAAATGATGCAATTTACCCAAAATATCAGCATTTGCATTAGCTAGCAATATTTATTGTGATCTTAAAATTATATTTAAGGAAAATAAAATGTCACTCCTCAGGGGCCCTCCCCCCCACTAGGGGTCATGGTAATTTAGTCCAACTTTTCACCCCACTACAACCCCCCTGACTCTGACAGTCTGATTCATTTTAGCGAATCACTTTCAATGAAGTAGTTTAAAAAAGATTAATGGTATGGTCATTTTTCAAATGGGCTCATAGATTAAGTTTACCGTCATTATGCAAAAACATCTGCTGAATGCAAGCAACTGACCATTCATCAGTTTAACAAAGCTATGTTTTCGAACAAGACACATTGTATCAATGTTCTCTCTAAGAATCATGTGGTATTCAAATTTAGCTATAACCGTTTCAAAACAATGATTTATTTGTGGATTAAACATCAGCTCTGGCTTTCTCTCTCTCATTCTCACTCACACCCTTGTGTACCTCATCAGTTGCCAGTAACTCAGGCTCACACACACACACACACACATACATTCAAAGCTGCAGTGCATGTTATTTTAGGATTTTGACTGGCCTTCCTCTCTAGCAATAACACAGCCTGAAAAGCAATTAACATTCAAGATATCACAGCACATGATGAAACCATGATAAATAGTGCAAATTCAAGTTCACCTTTCGGGGAAGGTTACTTGCACTTAACACAAATGCAAAGTTCATAGTTTTGCCCACGTGCATAGCAATGGTCATAGGGGTATGAGGTAAGGTGTGCAATGCACAATGACAGGAGGTAATGTGTGGCCATGTTTATTTCATGTTTTGCCATAACTCAGAAATCTGAAGTCATTGCGTGATTTGACCTCCAGGGGGACAGACCTGACCACAGGACCTGAACAACATGGGTCGTCAAGGGCAGAGCAGGAGCATAGCCAGAACTGACGACCTTCACAGCAGTTGGACTAGATTAATGTCTGGTGCATAGCCATTCCTTCCTGATGAACTAACATTTCACGGTTTCTTATTTCAAAAAAATCTCATCTGTTTAGACTGTTAAAGGATACACTGGGGATTTTGTTTTTCTTTGACATTACTCATAATGCCCATGTTCACAAGAGCATATAACATACTACTCTTATTATGTTTGCAGATAATAAGAACACTATCAGAGCATTACCAGAAAAGTTTGGAATGAAGACTTTTTAATGGTTGTTAGCCTTTTATGCTTACCAAAAAAGAAAAAAAAAATGGGTGCAGTAATGCATTTAAAATGCATGTTAATACACTCTAAAAGTTACATGCAACATGCAGATTAAATTCTTGTTAAACCCTTATATATAAAATAATGTGTTAAATGAGCTTTAAATCTCTTTTAATCATGGAAATACTGTTTTAGGCAAATTTCTAAAAGTTCATTTTATTGCATGTAAATTACCATTCAAAAGTTTTGGTTTGTTATTATTCTTATTCTTACTGTCTCTTCTTCTCACCAAATCTTTGTAACATTATTAATGTCTTAAATGTCACTTTCAATTAATTTAATGCCTTCTTGCTGAATAAAATTATTAATTTCCTTAAATAAGAATAATAATCTTTAAATCAACAAAAACAATAACCCCAAACTTAATTGTAGTGTAGAATGCAATGTGCTCAATTTGACCTTCCCCTTCCAGTGTGACTGAACCAAAATTAATTACAGCAGTGATATTTATGACTGATTATTTGAGCCAAAAGTTGGATTTGAGCTGTATTATATATGCAAGTTAATTTCACAGATGATTACTGAACGCCACTCACATGCAACGTGATGAGATCATGTAAGAACAGTGTAGCATAAAATTTGCTAAAATCTTAAATCATTGAATAATATTTTCTTCATTTTAAGAGAAGCATACAGTGAAGTATTCGGTGCTTTAGTGTTCCACACTAAAGCCACAACATACATGTCTTTTGTGCAGACCACACAGTTTAAGGATTTAAGGTGTGTTTTTCTGCCCGTTGGCACAGATTAAACGAGAACTGTAATCTAAGGCTGAAATGTCATATGTTTCTGGACCAGCGGCCACAAAACAGAACCACCCCACCCAAGCCAAGCTGCTCTACAATCAGAAGCTCTAACTACAGACACAGAGGTTTTTTAATGACACAGCAGAGCTATGCCATGCCGAAAATACTTCACAGAGAACTGCTTTTGGGAAGGCCTTCACACCAGGAATTTACAGTAGGCAAGTGGAAGGACAGTTTTTTATGCAACGCGCAGCAGCATGTTTGACATTCAGTTTTAGTGCTGATGATTCAAAAAGGCCAATTTATTGTTTTGCAAGACTTTGTTTTTATGCATTTATGCAAATTTTTGTTGACTTTAAGCAGACAAGGTCAGGGTGCTTTTTCTGCCATGGTCTAAAAATCGAAACAGATGCCATATATATATATATGCAAGTCTTAATGGTATATTAGCAATAATTACTCATTCAGAGGGTGGAAATTGTCAAACTAAGTGGCTGTTTTTAATGCAACAAACAAGGGAAAGGATGAGGCATTTAAATAAGAGGTTTATAGTTGTTTTTTTTTCATGAGGGAGTTTCAAAGAAACATTGTTTAATGAGAAATGAGAATGAGTCAGTCATACATAGTACTTTTAAGAAACATAAATCAGCACAATGTAAAGATATAAATATTATAGTGTATATAATACTTAAAGTATCCTCTTATAAATAAAGGTGCTTCAAATGGTTCTTCACAGCGATCCCATAGAAGAACCATTTTTAGTTCCACAAAGAACCGTTCAGCCAAAGGTTCTTTAAAGAACCATCTCTTTCATGCATTTTTATAATCCGAACAACCTTCTTTCACCATGAAGAACCTTTTGTGAAACAGAGGTTGTTTATGGAACCATTTAGACTAAAAGGTTCTTCTATGGCATCATGAAGCACTTTTTTTTGTATGTGTCTAATCTGTCCACTAGCAAATTAACTAAGTTGTATTTAATTTCTTTTGGATTTGCTTGACATTTTCGTGCCAGGCCTGAAGTAACCTATTCAGTGAAACTATGTTTCTTTCACCACAAAATCATTTTTCCAGTGTGTCTGTGAGGAACAGAGAACTATGTGTACAACTGGCCATCAGGTCTGCCTCACTCAACACCCTTCTCTACACAGGAGCAATGGCAGGGCATCAAAGAATATGAGGTCACATCCTGTTTCACTCCAAAAGCCTGCTGTCGGTCGCCTCTGTTTGTTTTATTCACCAAAAATACATCTTTGTTTTAAATGAAGTTTGAGACATTCATTTTTCTTGTCATACAACACTAAGGAGTTGTTTTTAACTTCAACTCCTCACTGAATTTGTAATAGAAAAATCTTGTGGCACAACAGTCCAAGGCGACGATCTGGCGCGTACGGAGAGAAAAACTGCTTGAAAATAGCCAAGACAGAAGGTAAGATGCATCCTGTGTTTAATCGGTTCACATGAAAATACGTATGAAACAATGAATGAATTTCCTGGTGGTTCCTTGTGTTGCACGACTGCATAAACACACACATGCACACTCAACGTGTGTTTATTTCTTGTGGCATCGCAGACACTCAGAGGAACTTCAGTATTTACGTAAGCATATGAATCATACAGTAGCTACTCCGTAACAGGTCAACATTAAATATCCATCCCTCTGCTACATTATTGCACATCACATTTCCTCATCCATGCGTGGAATCTGGAAAACATGAGTCAACATTTAATACTCTGAGGTTTGTTTGGTTCTTTTCCCTATTTTGAGACCTAATGGAGATTGCATGTGTTTCATTAAGCATTACTTCTAAAATGTCATTAACTTTCCTCTTAAATTCATGTGGAAAATTAAAAAAGATCAAGCGAGACAGATGATGGCATACAGTAAGAGTATGAGCATAATGCAGACCGTTTTTAATCATTTGATCTTGGAAAATAAGACTTAAAGTAATTTGTTGACACAGAGCCAATTGCATAGATTGGTTTTGGATGACTATTAGATGAGAAATAAATGAATTTGTATTAAGACAGCTGACTTGTGATTCCAAACCAAGAATCTTGGCAAATCTGAGCATAGTTTAAAACACTGTGGAAATATCTACTTAGAGGAAAAACATGAAGATCTTTATATGAAGATAAAGGTTTGAGAAGCATCTGAAAAAAGCATTTGCCTTCCGTTCAATCTCATTGATTTTTGAAGGAAAATAACTGAGATATTTACTGTAAGCAATGTCACCTCTGATTCTAGAGGATGATACTCATATTTTGCATCTAAGAGTTCATTTAGAAACAACCCCTATTTCTGTCAAATATGCTCACTAGACAGCAGCATTAAATCCTATTTTATACTTTGATTCTGCTTTTTTTTAGCATTGGGAAAGAGCAAGGCTTTTCGATGTATGTACATAAAACCAAAAGTGGCTTCCACAACAACTGTGACATTTCAGATTCATAGATTTCAATGGGGTGTTTTCATTGAGTGTCACCAAACAACAGTGGGCTGAGAATGTTAATCAATCGATAAAGAATGGAAAAGTAAGAAAACAGAAGTAGTGTCGATTTGCTTTTCATTCGAACGGCACAAGCTGAGAACGTGACGGGGCGACAGCGAGGGGACTGGGTCACTTTCACAGGGATAATTGAAAAGTGATGGGGAACAGATGTGTGCTAAAGGCCTGGTTGGCGGTGGTGCTGTCACATTAAGAATACAAATGAAAGAGTCTGTAATCTTTATTAGAGATTAGCAGCAAAAAACACACAAGTCTAGCCATCACTGTCTTTCTCTTTCTGCTGGACTGTACTCTTAAAAGTCATTCCTACCTGGATTCACATCTTGCATAAACTTCTCTCAAGTGTTTATATCACACATTACATCTCTATAGATGGGCACAAATATAAACGGATGCTAAATGTGGCACCTCTTTTAATAAACAAAATGTTGTTTTTTTTAGTACAGAAAACACTTGCACATCGACTACACCTGCCAGATATATTTTTTAGCTAAAATAAGAGCATTTTTTGGACTTAAAGACGATAAAGATTTTGATTGCTTAATGTCAAATAAATGTCAAAAAGTTAAATGTTAATGTGTGACAAAATGCATCACTTTAAAACTGGTATATGGAAAACTTAAACCTGAAAAATGAATGTTTTGGCAACTACCTGAAAAGCTAAAATAAACAAAATAAATCTAAACAGAAACATAAAAAAATGATGTCAAATGTCAGATTTGTAGCTAAATATGTCATCTGTTCTCAGAAGATGCAAAAATGAGAAATAATTAGAAATTATAAAGCTGAAATAATTTAAAATGTAAATATGAGATAGCATAGCATAAGTTTAAAACAATTATATTACTAAAACTAAGATTGAAACGAACTAAACAGAAAATAAAAAATGCAATTAAAAACAAATTCTAAAATAACAACTGAAACAAGGATGTAACTTTTTTTTTTGAACCAACTGAAAATCTAAAAATAAAGCCTGACTGAAGTTACTATTATAATAGTACATAAATAACACCTCAGCTTCTTCCTATCTAAGCAACTTCAGGCTGATAGTCAAAAGTCAAGCAGTGTAATAGTTTAGATAAACGCTCATTTGTGAACACCCACACCCTATAAATTTCCTTTTGAGGTCTTTTTAGTACACAAAGAGATAAGACTATGACGTCTAAATGTCCATGACACGCACAAGCATGAAGAAGCATAAAATACGCCCCTGCTCTGCCATAAATAACAGCATGGTTTATTATTCATGAAAACTTCTCTAAGAACAGTGCACGATAATGTGTCTTCCACAAGTGGCGAGACACAGCAGAGCGTCGACTGAAGCCTGTCTTTCCTCTAAAAATATGCACAGTTGATTTCAGAGCGTCCCAGCCCACCCACAGCTCTTCCATCATGCTGTAATTTATGCATGTATCCTTTAATCTACCTATCCTGCTGGAGACCCACCCTTACAGTGCACCACACACACTAACTCACTCGATGGAGTTTATATCACACCGTATTTTTTACACAGTGGGGAAATATTACAATAAACTCGAATGCCGTCTAACTAGCAATAACATCTTCATGATCAGACATTCAGCCTCGCATGGAGCTGGACAATTAAACACTTCAGAGATGAGGAAAAAGTTGTATTTGCATTATTTCAAGGCGAGTCACTTTTACATACAGCACAAAAAAGAGAACCGAAATTAAGTTGAGGTTCTAAAATTTTAAATATTTAAATATTTAAAAAAAAATAAAAATATATATCAAATGGAAAATGAAAATCAAAAAAATAAATCATACAATTACTAAAACTTAAAATTATATATATATATATATATATAAATAGAAATATTAATTGATTAATTATATATATATCAATTGTGTGTGTGTGTGTGTGTGTGTGTGTATATATATATATATATATATATATAAATGTGTACATATATATATATATATATAATAAATAAATAAATATGTTTATCTATTAATATATTTATATTAACTAATATTTATACATACATAATAACTATACACAGTACACACATGTATGTTTGTGTGTGTGTTGTAAATAAAAAAACACATATTAAAGTATCATTTACAAGAAATAAATATTTCCATTTTTCTACTTCAAAATTTCACATTTAATTTGATGTGTTACTTGTTTCTTTGTAATTCCTTCTGAAATTTACTAGCAACTTCTAAGTCAAAATTTTCCCTACATCAATTTTGTTCAATGTATATGATTTTACAGCATGTTACTGTAGCATGTTAGTGGTTAATGCATACGGAGAGGCAGCTTACAATGGTTTGAGAGAGAGCCTAGCGTAGGGCCTGTGAGTGCATTCTGACCATTTGTGGAAAGCGTATGTAGACCATAATTAAAGTGGACAGTTTACCTTAAGAGGATGATAAAAGATTCATTAGCAGATTCATTTAGTAATGGCTGTTGACTGCCAGCAGCCAGAGAAAGTGCCAAATACGACATTATACTTCATTTCTCAATTATACTTCCTTTGTTTGAGAGCAAGAAAGATCTCAGACCAGACTAGTTCTCAAAAAATAAAATAAAAGGCACCCTGTTAATACAATGTTATTTGGACCTGGTAACATGTCAGTAAAAACACAATACTGTGTGGCAGCACAAGGATATGGGAATAATATACAGTATTATTATATGGTATCTTAAGGCACTTTGTGAAATATTATGTTACTAATATAAACAAAATTTTGACATGTACCACGGTATTACCATGCTTTTAGACATGCAACAAGGCATTCTATGAAGTATCTTCTATATTTATATAGTTAATTCTGTATTTTCGTAATACTGTACTAGTTTATTGTAGTGCTGTTTCTTTGTTGTTCACACAGATATGAACACACAGACACACATGAGCAGCTGGACAGGCTCAGACAGACATACTTCTAGCCTGAAGGCAGAACACAGACCTCTCAGCCAATCACAGTGCCCCGTGACCCACCTCTCCTCGGGCTATTGGCTGGAGATGTGATGATGGACGTGCTTTTTGCTGGTGACATGACAGCATTCTCATCAGACGCCAGCTGATTATATAAGATGTGAAGGTAAAGCTGTGCTCGCACCAAAGCTGAGGGCAGAAAACAAACACCATGAGTGACCCCATATGAAGGGCATTATAATCAAAACAATACGCTACCCAGATGCATCATGGGACATTGCTAACATTGCAAATACACTGGTATGTATATGTAATGTAATATGCTCAATAGTGTAAAACACTCCTCGTCAGTTACTTCAGGTTTTGTCTTATTTTAAATCGCCCCTATGGTTAATGAAAGGTTCATATTTAGGTTTTGAGAGTCTCCAATAACAGGATGACAATTAGAAATTTTGTCCCACTTTATATTAAGTGTCCCTAATACCTGTGTACTTCCATAGTAACTAGATGTGTATGTAAGCACAGTGTAAGTACACACCGGTACATAGTATCTCCAGCTGTAATATTTCTGTAACTACACACATGTAACAACCCTCA
>JAUCMU010000001.1:3881539-3902325 GCA_032275025.1 Enteromius treurensis
TAATTTTTAATATAAAAAGTATTATATTTCAAATATTTTTTATCGCTTGTAATTACAACTATTACAACAAAAACTGGTATCATGTACACACACACACACACAAACACACACACACACACACATATATATATATATATATATATACACACACACACACACACACACACACACAATAATAATAGTTTATAATTGTTCATATTATTAATATATTTTACATAATCAAATTTTCTGGTTAGTACAAAATTCTGTGCATGCATATATCTTATTATTAAGCTTATATTAAACCTAGAAAGTTTCTTCATGTTTTCTCTGGGGGGAAAACTATTTTGTTTAGTCTACATTTTTATCTCACCTGGCTGGACCTTGATAAGAAACATCTGACACACAGTCACCAGAACTCTAAACCTTTGAGCAATGAAATGATTTTCCTCTCGGAAGGGCTGGTGTTTGGTTAAATACCGAGTGTATCCCAAGCTTTTTTTTAAAGTCTCTTTCAGGAATTGTCTGGGAAATGAGCCCTGAAATCACACAATTCCACTCCTGACCGGCCAATTGTCTGCCAGCTGGAGAAGAAAACAAGCGCGAAACGTGAAATCAAATTTGTGAAATCGGTCAAGATCCAGATCCGTCTGAAGCAAGTGTGACCTCTGAGTTTATTTACGCTTTGCCAGTTCCAATTAGACAGTAATTGCACGTCTTAACGAGAAAGATACATTTCTCAGCTGTTAATGAATCCTCCCGTCATGTACGTTTCGAATTCTCCCGCTGGAATCTGCGTGCTGGTTTCTACAGTAACTGTATACAGGGCAACAGAGAATTCTAGAATGCAAAAACACGGATCAAGAGAGAGAGAGATCCATCAGTGTGATCCATGAGGGGCTGCAGAGGTCTTGTCCAAGAACTATGATTTAATTGAAGGCGCACACACAGGCCTGTATCGCTTCATTTTCAGAAACGTCCTTTCCTGGTTATCGACCAAATGATTCAGAAGAAAAAGATGCTTTTAAATCTGCAAGTTCAATGCCCACATCAATCAGCCTTTACTGAACTGGTTGTTGTTGGGTGGTTCTTCATCCAGAGCAAGTCTGCAGAAATATATCAGCTGATGAAGTTAGCATAACTCAGACTGCTAACAATGTTTTATGAGTCTGGCCAGTGATCATCAATCTCTTACCCAGGACATTTTCAGTTTCTAATTTGAATTTGTGCCATTTTTATCAAAGCTCCACCCCAATAACAAACTCTAATGGTAGCTTTTTTTTTTTTTTTTTAACCATTTTTGGGGGTTCGGGGAAATGTATAGGTCATTTAATAATGTTAATAATGCTTGTTTAAACCAGAAAATAACAATAATAAACAGAGCGATTTTCAAAGATTTCAAAGGTTTGTCAAAAATCCTTAGGATAGTAAGTAAAGATCATGTTCCGTGATCATTAATGAATTTTTGATCATTAATATGCACTAATAAGATCTTCATTTTGGACAACTTTAAAGGTTATTTTCTCAGCATTTAGATTTTTCTGTATCCTCAGATTCCAGATTTTCATATAGTTGCATCTCGATATTTGACTACATTCAAATACCATAGTACTGAAAGTATGCCTCAAAGAAAATCAGGGTGCATACTGATAGTAAAACATGGTATTACCACAGAGCCGTGTCCTAAAAAGTAATATCATGTTCCTACAGTACAGCTTTGGACAGTACAGTAGTTTTGGGTAACTTGACATGCATCATGGTACTGAGTGAAACTTGAAATATTATGATATTACCACAGTACCAATGTTGAAATCAACTGATATTACTATGGTACTTTTTGTGCAAGGAAAAATAGCAGGACGGCATTCTCAGCCCCAGTGCCAATACAGTGAGTCTTAGATACACATCTCTTGGCTGTCGGCCGCAGCTCTTAGCACTAAGCTAATAGGAGCGTTCCTTTTATCATGATGCAGGAACCCGATACTGCGGATGAAATGTGGGGCACGAGCAGCCTGCGCTTCTCTGTCAACCAAAACACCTGGCATCACCCTTGAGCGGCCCATGCCAGCCGGTCAGCTGAGGAAGGTCATTAGCTGTGTGTGTGTGTGTGTGTGTGTTTGCATGCAGTAATATAGATCTAAATTAAGCTTCGTGTCATTTTAAAAGAGTACCGTTTGACTTAACCTTTGCTTCTGATACCATGTATACATATATTCATCAATTTTAATGCATTTAATTTTAAGTGATGAACTACAGCTTCTTCTTCAACAATGATCAATAAAGTCTTGCTAACAGCTAATGCAGTCATCTAATGTAAATATAATAAAGGGTGATGCAATAATAGCAAAACAAAAGATCTGAAGAAGCGTTACCATTAGAATAAATTGAGATGCTCAGGACGCTGAACTTGCTCTTCTGTCTCCGCATCCTGGTCCAAAACCTTCTGGAAACTCTCACCTTCCACCATTTAAATAAATTCTGCTATACTCGTCTTTTTTGTTTTTGTTTTTTAATCACATATGGTTTTGACAACATAAATAAATACATTAAAAATAAATAAATAAAACAATAATAAACGTATCACATCACCTACACAAAATTTCTGTGAAAGCCAGCTATTGGTTTTTAAAATGTAAATATGGTTTATAAATATTCATATGTCGTAAAATACATGAATTATTTAAATAATATTTAACTACATATTGTATATTCTACATTTCCTTAATATTAAATTTGATTAATAAATATTGAAATCTATATTTATATAATATATATTGACAGATAAAATTATATATTCAGGCTGACATATTTACATTTTCATACAGTATATTCAGATTTGCATATATTTGCATATTTACTATAACCTTTCATCAAATATATTCATCATATATATATATATATATATATATATATATACATATACACACACACTTATAAATATATAATCAGATTACATATATTTTCTGCTTGGCCATTCAGTGTGGAATTTCGTAACTTACTGTATGAATCTGCAGGCTCAATCAATTCCAATGTATTCTGGGAGTCTGGGGGAAAGGATGGAAGAACAGTTACTTGTTTGAGCATGCTTATACTGTGTAATATTGCAGAAGGAATTTAGATGTTCTGTAAACTACTATTTTATTGACCAGCAGATTTATGAGTCAAACGCAGGCCAGATGTCTTGGTGTTCACTATAAACAGGTGTGCTCTTAGCAATTACATGACGTAGTCGTGACTAAAGGCACTTCCATGTAATATTTAAGGCAGGTGAAGGGCAGGTCAGTGCTTTTTCTTGCTCTAGCTGCTCTCTTCTGAGGCTCCGCTGATAACGTCTCACTGGAGTCTCTTAACAGCAGCATAATGAAATGAGCTAAATCCACTCAACTGGCAAGATTAGCTCGGGTACGAGACTCGCCAATGAAAGGAGGGGACATAATTGAAATAAATGAGTGATGACTGTGAAGGACAAGACGACAGAGGGATGAAATGTGCATTTCATTTTCATAGTGAGGTCATCGGGAGCTTTAAGGCCATTACCAATCCTGTTGGGAATGGCACATCATCATTAGTATATTAAATACATTTGTTGTAGTGAGAGGTCCTATACCTCAAAAATAATAGTCTCCGCATTATATTTAACACTTCAATGTAATGAACTTAAATAAAGGGGCCATAAGCTACATGCAGTATGTACATTAAACGCGCATATCAGGATTGTTACATAAGAAGTAGAAAACGATGGTGTTTGAGACTCACAGTATGTTATGTCCATGTACTAAACTGTTATTATTCAACAATGCCAAGGTACATTCAGTTTTCCATTCTATGGCACCTTTAAATATAATTATATATAATATAAAATATAGGAATCTAAACCTATAAATATTCCTGTAAATATATATATATATATATATATACATATAAAACTACTACTAAATCTAAATATTTATATTTATTCAGTTATTTATATCATATATTGAACTAAATATCAACAAAATACAATTAAAACGTAACATAAATCCCCATACAAAAAAAAAAAAAGATATCAAACTAAAACAAGTATTAATTATTTGGTGATAACTGGGCCTGAAAAAACAAATGCTACATTTTTAAACAATTTAGTGCAAGTCTACAAAGTATATTAATACATCTTATATATTGAAATAGCAGGAAATGCCATTGGAGCAAGAAAATACAATCCCCCTAAAATGCACTGCAGCGTATTAGTGGGTGGAGGTCTTCTTCCTAAATAATGGAGATTAAACTGACATCATAACAGGTTCAAATTTCATCAACCTTTTGTTCGACAGTGCTCTCAAAATTCATTTATTCCCACCTAACATCTCTCTCTCTTGTCATCCACGGGTTAATTAAACTGAAATTCTGTCCAGATATATGCAAACACTTTAATGCCAAATTTCCTAATCAGCAAGATTCCCCAAATAGGTCCATTAGGCCCTAATAACTTCAGCGCAGCCCTCCATAGCTTAATTGGTAGAGGATGAATTAGCACTAATCAGCAGGAGTAATTAACAGTAATGTTAGATAAGTATGCTCTCTCAGTCATCATTATGAGTATGAGGCTCTAAGACTGTACAAGACACAATGAAGTCATCATCAAACCTGAACCAACACACCACTTTATTTACACAAAAAACATACACAGTTTCATTTAAAATAAAAAAGGTACCAAAATGTCATAGTTAATATGAATATACGTCATAAACATGTTTTACTCCAAAATTAATTTTGGTTATGGCATGTTTACAGCATTTGCCCAACTTTACAAATTAAAAAACACCAATAAGTAGCAAACCAACAGCAAACATTATATTGCCATCCATGTAATTAGATGTCGCAAATTATGCAGACCAGCATTATGATTTTCAGAAAAATATAAGAGAGCAAAAAAACAAATAATCAAATAATAAAGAAACTTATTTTAAAATAAATCGACAAAAAATCATTTAACAGCTGTTTATAATGAAAACAAGTATAAAAAATTAAATAAAAGTACAAAACAAAATCAAAGCAAAATAAACACAGAGATAGCAGTGAAGGAAAAATGTGATATAAAAATATAGAACTTTTTAATAACAAGACAGAAATAATATAACACCAACTGATTATTCATCCACTTTTTAAAGCTGACAGAGTAGAATGTGTTATAAAAGGTAAAATCTTACACAAAACTTCATTTATTCTCAGCATCTATCCAGACATCTCCCTGTAAACCACTTCAATCAGGCGATAAATGTGCAAAAAACAACATTAAATGGGTGCAAAAATTCATTAGGTTTGTTGGTTCTTGTAAAATCCTGTTTGGGCTGGCAGTATATCTCTTATCTATAACAAACAGATAAATTCACAGGAAGCCTTGTTTTAAAGCAGTGATCCAACAACGATTGTTCACTACCAGAGCCCTGTTTATAGAGCGTTGTGTATTCCACCAATGAGGCAGCATTTCACGTCTCAGAACTACAATGTTCTCGACCTAAGATAAAAGAAACAGACGTGACAACAAAAGCCAAAAAGGTCAGAGACTTTGATATAGGATCAGCTATTTATGTAACCCTGTCCGTTTTGTTGTATCAAGTTACTGCAAAGGCGATAAAGCGCAATAAAAACTGAAAAAAGGTTATTATAACCACAAAAAAGTAAACTGATGGGGAATTTTCTTCACATTTAAAAGCTTCTCACCCAAGCTAGCTTAAGGCACCCTTAACATCGAAATACCACCAATCACTTCAACACGTACTCATGAGGGGGAGAAAAGACCATACTCTATTACAGCAGATTATCATGTACATATTTGTGTGGTATATTGAATTAAATACATGCAAAACATACATATATACAAACCATATGTGCTTCTGTAAGCTGTAACTCTTAGACTGCTGTGAAATCGACTTGATGTTCAGAACTGATGCTAATTAAGAGCTAAAATGTCTGGCATCCAAAACCAATCACAAACCTCACTTGACAAGTTCAATTTGGAGTAATCGATGGCTGTGTCGAAGCAATTTTGTTTTGCTTTTTCATCTCATAAGTCTAGGAAAACTAATTAGATTGTTCTTGTTAATGGACACAATTACATAACCACCTTAACTTTTTCAGCACCGACCTACTTCCTCCTCGTCTAGACGGCTCCGATCATTGGCTTTTTTTGACGGGGATCTTGGTATTGTTCATCTCCGTATGGGCTGTAGCGATCAGGGCTGGCTGACCGATAGTTCCCCTGGTTTAGCGTTTCGTATCGAGGTGGTGCTCTGGCACCGGGGTTTGATGAGGGAGGGACGTCCTGCCTCACGGGGCCCCTCTGCTGAGCTGGAGATAAGGGATAGTAACCGCCTGTGGCCTCTGCCGGTCTGGGTACAGGTAACCTGGGAGAGCGGGGAGGATAGTTGTCTTGGTGGGTCTCGTAGATGGGGTTGGGGTATTGGACTGGGTCTCTCAGGTTGGCCCAGTTCTGGTTCGAGTAGTCCTCCGCTGGCATCCTCCTGGAAATACAATACCACAACATAATGAAGAAACTAGCAAGGCTAGGAACTAGGGTTGGGTCGATAGACGATGCCATTGCCGATGGCCGATAGACATCACGATGCTGAGGCGGCATTGCGATGCTCCGCCCCACCGCAGCAGCAGCAACCAGCTCGAGAAAAACACACTTAATCTATGGCGGCAAATCCATGGCATTAATAAGCGAGCGCACCACTGATGCTGGCGAGCGCGGTAAATGATTTCCGCAAAAGGAAAACAGATGTACATGAGAAGAAACGGGGCCCGCAAGCTCATTTCAAACCCTCGCGTTCGCTTGATGTGTCACACGCGAGCAATTCAAGCACTCGCACTCGATCTTCTCTCACCTGCTCGCGCAAAAACACTGTCTTTCTTGTCAGTCGTGGGGCGGGGCTTGGTGTTTTAGTTACAATTAAACAAACAACATCCCCCCTGCCCCCCAACAACCGCCGCCTACGACGACGATATCATCGTCCATCGCGATGTTTCACATTAGACATCGTACAATGCCAAATTGGTCGACATTGCCCAACCCTACTAGGAACATTCAGTTAAATACAAGAGAGCTTTCATTGCACCCCCATTTTTCGATATTCCACTATGTTCTTCCCTCAGCCTAGACGATTTGATACATATCTTTCCTGTCTCTAGCGTATGGCACCACTATGTTAGCGTTTAGCTTAGCTCCACTCATTCCTTAGGATCCAAACAGGAATGAATTTAGAAACCATCTAACACTTTCACGTTTTTTTTAACGGAAGTGAGATCCGTCAACACAACCAAGGAGTGATGATATTACTGCGCTGAGGTCGAAGTGCTCTTCAATGTGTTTTCGCAGCAATGCCATAGAAGGACCATATTTGGTTCCACAAAGACCTTTCAGTGAACAGCTCTTAAAATAACTTTTTTTTTAATTCACTCGTCTTTGGAACACAAATGATAATATTTTGGATGAAATTCGAGAGCTTTTTGAGCCTGCATAGACAGTAACGCTACTGATGCTTTCAAAGCCTAAAAAGGTATTAAAGACATCTTTAAAATAGTCCATGTGACATCAGTGGTTCAATTTTGAAGCTACAAAAATAATTTTTGTGTGCAAAGAAAACAAAAACAACAACTGTATTCAGCAATTATCCTCCATGTTGTAGAGTCAAGAGAAGAGATTGTTGAATGAACACATTGGTATGGGTTTGTTTGCACACAAGAAGTCTCCTCAAAGATTCGTAAAGTTATGGTTGAATCACTGATGACACATGGACTATTTTAATGATGTCTACATTTCTAAGCCTTGAATGTGGTTTCATTGTCTACACAGGGGCAGAAATCACCATCCAAAAATGTGTGTTCTGAAAATGAGTAAAGGTCTTACGGGCTGACATGGAGGTGAGTAATTACTAACAGAGTATCCCTTTTTGGGTGAACTATCCGTTTAAAAAATGCAAAGAACTTTTAGTCCATTGAAAAAGATCCATGGATATTAAAGGCTCTTTATGGAACCATAGATACCAATAAAGAACCTTGATTTAAAATAATAAATATAAATAATTTAACATTTATAAAACAACAAGCCAACTTATCTTGACTTCAGATAAGTCATACAGCAATTATTGAAAAATATACCTCATTTTGGTGACATATTTAACTTGAAGATTTTCAGAGAATTTTTTTAATTTTCATCTGTGCATCACAAAGATGTCAAACGAAGACTTAAAAATAGAGTTGTAAGGAATTGACGGATGCGGTTAGGGTTTTAAAATTCTCTGGCATAAATAAAAGAGCATATGGAAGAGAGACAACAATTTTCGTGGTCAACATAGCCATGCTGCTCTGTAGCACAACCTGACGACCAGCATGGTTCTTCTGAAGTTGGTTTACTAAAGAAGTCTTGCTGGTTAAGCTAGTTAAGAAGCCTTGCAAGGAAACCAGAGCACCATCAGCCCATGCTAGCGAACCCGACAGGATCTGACTGTTGGGTTTCAGTCATTTCTTCAAGTAAAGCTTCAGATCTGGGCTTGAAATGAATGGGGGGGGGGGGGGGTCTTTTTTTTAACAGGGTTGATTCACATCCAAAACACAACACATGCACTTTAGCAAGGAACACTGGACAGTTTTGTTCCGGTACAAAATCAAAGGTGAACAGCATTCAAACCCCAAAACTGGAATATTTAATGTGCGAACTTCCTTCAAATTAAACATTTACATTCACTTACAGGGAGCCAATCTCTGCTATCCGCAGAAAAAAATGATTGCACTACTTACCATTTTCAAAGGAGACGTGTCATTTGCGAATAATAAATAAAAAACCAAAGAGAATGTTGTAGGCAGTCTGGGAAATTAAGCCAAACAAGATAAAAGCTGTGGCTACAGGAAGACCAAAGAAATGAATAAGTGAAAGCTGGGGTCTTTACAAAACTACATGAATAAATGGAGGGCATCTGCAGATTGAAGGGTAATGGATGCTATATGGAAGGAAAAAACTGCATTATGCATTCTTAATGTTTTCAGGGTTACAGCCTACATTACTTATCCAAATGTTGCATTCACCTACGATCCATCCCTCTATAAAACTAACAAGGGGTAGCAGGCAACCACTATGTCAAAACCTGCACTGCACAACATGGGTGAAGGTTTGGTGCGTGCAGCGTTTGATGTTTAATATAGTTTGCTCTAAAGCGTGACTGTAGTCCGTTCACTATTTCACCTGTCAAAGTTAGTTACAAACACAGAAGCGTGTGGGAGTGTGTAGACTGTGCACTGCACTGCGAGGTGTGTGTGTGGTTATAATCCGTCAGGAGCGTGTGTAGTGTGTCTGTCAGCTCTGACCACCCAAGAACAACTAATACAGAAATACTGCAGTCTTGAGCCTAAACAGTGTGTGTGGGTTCGTTTAAAGGCTGGAGACAGATAAGGGCCAAACAGCCAGACTCAAGACTCCAGACTAATATTACTTATGTTTCATTTGGCCTTCAGAGTGACTGTATCGACAGCAGTCACAACACAACACAAATTCTCCTATAAAGAGTAATAATATGTTTACAGAAAATGAATATTTAATAATTGCAGGTGGATTTAACAGCAGTGAACATCTGCGAAATCTCAGGGTATGATTCTTTAAATATTCACTCTTCATTTTAAAAGCCATTAGAAATCTTTCTAGTAGCTGGACTTTATTAAGTTTTATAAAGGTGCGCCAATAAATCTCAGTTGATTAAAACAACTGTCTGCTCATAAAACAAAACCTTACTTAAACATAAACTGAACTTCATCTACAGATCACTTAAATATAGATACCCCACTTACACTGGGTTCCACACAATTTACTAGAATACTAGTCTGGGCCCGCCCATACTTCCTGTGACGTTACATTCTATTTCGTTAGCAAAGTCAGTCTGGCCAAGCTGCTATTTTAGAGCTTTTCTGTTCCCAAAAAAGTGGGAACCAATGAGAAACGAGACAATTATGCCAACGAGCCAATGATGTATACTATGAATACATCAAAATATATATCTTGATTAAGATACATTCAGTATGATACATACCTCATACACACTTTTACATATGTATATGACATTTTTTTATAATTTACACTACAATATGTGATTTTAACCCCATTTAGACTGGAATATATAACACATACCTCATACTCACTATACTGTGAGATAAATGCAAGGGGCTTCGAGCTGAAGTTAGCGTGCTAGATTAGCCATAATGAGAAATGCCGTAGGTTATAGACTGTGTGCTGGCAGCTGAGGATTAAAGCAGGCTTACACATACTGCTGCATCTCCACCGGGACGGACACAAACTCGCTACAGCCGTACCCTACTACTGACCCAGTGATCCAGTGACCTCATGTAAGCCCAGAGGCTTAGGGTCACAGCTGAGTGAGTATCGGGTGAGTATGTGTAAGTTGGCCAGATGTGTGTAAATGTCCGTAATTATGCATTTGAGAGGGTGTGTATGAATAAGCACATGTGTTTGAGATCTGCGGAGCAGCATGTGTGTACGGGTAAGAGATGGAAGCACTGTATGGTAAAGGTCATGTTTGTGTGTGTGTTATAGCACCACATGTGCTTATTTGAACAACTGCAGGTCAAAGTGTCTTTGAATTCGCATTTACAATATACGATGGAGAACACAGGCCTGTTTGAGAATGGACAAATGTCTTTGAGCTTGTGTTTGTGTGTGACATAGACACTATAGCCTGCGGTAGGTGATGTGATTTAAAATACACGGGTAAAAAACAAAGTTATGTCAAGCCCTGCAATCCATCTCTCTCACGCTAGCGCTAATCAGCACTCAGTGCTCGGAGAAACCCGCATGTGTGAGCCGTCCGTGAACATATTTTCCGCCTTACGACAAGGGAGGAATCTGTTTGCCTGAGCCCCCAGCACCTGCCCAAGACGTTCGGAAGGAAATTCTTCTCTTGGCTCCTAATTTGACCTCGACTCCTGTGTCTTCCCCCAGAGACAGACGTGCACACACAATGCCAAGCAGCTGGTGGGTGAAGGCGAACAAAGGAGGGTGTGTTGAATTGTAAGTAACAGGATGAACTTATGACCAGTCAATGAGCGAGAATGGATTAATGGACTGACTCAGACTTACACCAATGTTCTAAACAATCAACTGCAACAAAAACAAGACCAGGAAATTACAGTTTGTACGTAAACGAATAGACTGATGAATAGGTAGACGGACAAATGCATGATAATCTGTAGGAATAAGGAATAAGTAGGAATATAGACGAACGGACGGACGGACAGATAAATATATAGGCACAGACAGAGAGACAGAGAGACAGATAGATAGATACACGGACAGACAGACAGACAGACGGACGGACGGATGGAGAGACAGACAGACAGACGGATGGATGGATGGTTGGATGGACGGACGGACGGACGGATAGATAGATAGATAATGAATAAATAAACAGACTGAATATACAGTTAGACAGATAGATAGATATAATTTGTCTAAATTAAGAGGTAGACAGACATAAATACAGACATATAGACAGATGCTGTGTTTATCTACCAGACTGGATTAATCTAGAGCCAATTATGTGTGCAGAACTGGTTAGATATATTCCATCTATGGCACTAGTTCCAGACATAAAGGCTGTAGGGAAAACAGACCCTGATGTAGGCAGAAAACAAAATAAAAGTTTAATTTCCAAACACCGATTTCATTACGGCTCCTGTGTTTCAAGGCAAACAATGTTAAAGCAAAACACAGTCACTGCGCTTTATTTACTTGGAAGCAAAGCGGCAGCCGCAGCCAAAACCCAATATAAAGCAGAGTGAGATGTCATGAGAGAATGAAAAGAAGTAACAGTGGTTTCTGTTGCCAAGATGAACGAACAAAGAAAAGCACACTCCTTCCTGATAAGCTGAATCAAAACATCCTTTTTATAGAGACAGAACCTCGCCATCTTAAATAAACAAATCCTTATTAAATCATAATTTAACTGAATGTTCTCTAGCAGAGCTGAACGTTCTCAGGAGTGCTGCTTTTACTGGCACTCATACAGCTGGTTGCTTTCTTGATGCTCTTCTGTCTGTTCCAGCTACATGGAGCC
This sequence comes from Enteromius treurensis, assembly GCA_032275025.1. NCBI lineage: Eukaryota > Metazoa > Chordata > Actinopteri > Cypriniformes > Cyprinidae > Enteromius > Enteromius treurensis. The sequence continues at coordinate 3,893,617 of JAUCMU010000001.1, forward strand.
TTCCCTTTAATTTCGGTGATCTGGTCTCGAAAACTATTGTTTTAAATGGGCTGTAATTTCAAACACATGCCGAGATGTGAAGATCCAAACTGTACTGAGCGGTGTCCATTCTCAAGCTCTGTTTGCAGACAGTCGTGGTGTTGTGTAACCTCCTGCCTTTGGCTGATCTTTATCCAGTCAAACACAGGCTTAAGAGTCAGGCCGATTAGCCAGCGAGTCTGCTGGGATAGAGCTCTTCGCCTTAATCCACCTCCTGCTGAGGCTAAACGGTAACGGAAATTATTCTTTTGTATGCAAATGCAATGACCTAAGACGCAAAGCATTTCTAAAGTTTATTACTGTGTTTTCACCTACTGACGAGGGTTATGTGGGAGGTTAACAGAAGCTATTTCTACTAAGATTTTGACCCATTCCTCAGTAAGACAGATGTGTGTTAATAAGAGTTTCAAAATTTATGCTAAAATATTTTACTAAATAAAATTCTATACCACACAACTTAATGCAACTGTCATACATGGTGATAAAATAAACAAAATGCTAAATAATGAAAGAAAACAAAGACCCTAATTGACCACTTTTCGTAAAGAACAAAAAGGCAACAATACTCTAATGAAATGTGACGAAAGATGATTAATTGTTTTAATGAAAAAGAAATGCAGAGAATGAAAGATTTTGAAAAGAAAAGAAACTAAATATTGTGTTAAACCATCACAAAGTCGGTGTAAATAAACTTTTAAAATGGTTGTAATTAAAATAAAGCAGAACAATATTTAAATATAAAAAAGCAAATAATAAACAATTAACAATTTTAAGTGCTAGAACTAAAAGTGCTAGAAATATTTTATTTTTAAATAGAATATTAAATAGAAATTTAAGAAACAAAAACTAAAATTAAATAAAAAACGAACATAAAAAATTAAAATTTGAAACCCTAATAAATTTTATAGCAGTATAACTATGCTAGTATACTGTAATAGTATAACACTAAACAAAAGAAAGAGAACGACACTAACAAAGCATAAAACTTTTCGTAAAGATACCGTAAAAAAACGCAATGAAATCTAACGAAACATAATGGAATTTGATGAAATGTTACATAATTAAAAAAAAACTGAATGCAAATTGAATAAAAGTATTTTGAAAAACACTGAAAACAAAAAAACTATTTTCCCCCCCAAGAAAACGAACAATTTTCAAACAGAAATCAAGTGCGCCGAAACCAGGGGCCTGTACCATGATGGTGGCTAAAGAAACTCAGGGTTACAGAATTATTTAGAGTTGACAAAACCAAACCACTCCAATCTAGGTTTGTTGGTACCATGAAGCTTGTCATCAACTTACTCTCTCAATTCAGGCTTGATCTAGAGTTAATATAGCATGTGCACATGAAAGTGTGACATCAGTAGTGAGCAGCCAATTACATGCCTTGAAACTGTGATTCACTTCTCGTGAGTCAGTGCAATTCATACCAAAGATTAAAGATTGAACGATATGAAGAATTTAAACATTCACACAGCAAGATAAAACGATCTATCAATGAAAGTGTAAAACAAAAAAAACGTGCAAGCTGTGAAGTTACTTTATAAAGATATATATAATATTTCTAAGTATAACACTATAATAACAAAGACTATAGGTAAAACTCTTAAAAACGGAAACACATATGTCGTGTTTACTTATTTATACTGCATATTATCTATGTTTATATTAATTTCAAAGCCTAATCACTATTAAACTAAACTGGCTTGTGTAATAGATTAAGGAGATAATAATGATATAAATAATTCTAAAAATAATAATCTAAAAAAAAAATTGATGATTTTATTTAAAAAAAAATGTTTTTACTATGTAGCGTCCTATAATTTGGAGTAAGAGAAGCTGGGGGAGTGGCTTTATTGCATCAGACATGTGTCACCTTGCTGGAAACTGATTGGTCAAATTTTGTTTTGAGATCTCTAACCCAGAACATAACCTGCCCCGGAGCAGGTTAGCGTACGTTACTATGGCGATGAACAGTGCTAAAAGCCAAACCAATTTCATGGTACCTTAAACCTAGAAATGGTGCAAACTAAACTGAAACTTAGCTGGCTAACCAGCAAAACCAGCTTCATGGTACAGACCCCAGGAAGACAACTTTTTAACAACAGCGCGTTATATTTAGTTATATGAAAGACTTTGAATATAAAAGCATTTTTAAAAGAACCATAATGTAATAAAACAAAACAGAACTTTTATTCAAACCAGCAACCTTCTGCTGACCAGCTCTGAGCTTTAACCGCTGCACTACAGTACATCACCATCATCCTCAGGACTCTGAAGCTGCTGTAGACTGACTGATTGTGTGTGACTGCTGCATTATGGCTCCTACACAGGAACACAGTATAAAATTGCTCTCTGTGACAAGAGTGATGTGACATACTGTTTGAAGTGATCGGTTTCAGCCTTGAGGAACTTTTCAAAAAGACCGAAACAAGCACTTTTGCTTCTACTGAGTCATACATACACACACGGGGAGATCGAGAGAGCGAGAGAGAGAGACGGCGCGCTGGGAAATATATGCTAATGTAACGGAGCGCAGTCATTTGAAAGGAAATGGGCCTGAATGAGCACCCCGAGGGAACCACAGCACAAAGTTCAACCCTGAAAAATGTACTTCATTTCATTTAAATAGTCCGCTCTTATGAATACTCTGGGGCTTCGGGGCAGCACCGCTGCTTCGGGGAGAGCTGGGAGCCGCAGGAGGGCTGAGGTGGGAGTTTATTTTTGGCGAAAAATATCAAAACAAGATGTGGAGCCTGAGAAAAGTACAAATAAATGATTTTATATGCAAAGGAAAACTTTGTTCAACTCGCTCTGATGTCTCATTTGTAGGTGCTTTACAGGTCTGAGTTCTTGAAAATAAGCTTTGATGTGGATTTGGGTGGATTTTGAAAGAACTGAAAGGTCCAAATCTAGATAAATTACATGATAAAGTTAAAGCAGATTTTGACCATATATGCCATATCGCCTCTACTAAGGTACTTCAAAGAATACCATGATTTAAAACTATGGTCCACGCAACACACAAAAAGGTTTATGCTAATGCATCTTCCTGATGATTATTTATTTATTTATTTATTTTTGCATTTTTAATTTATTTCGGACACATTTGGCACCCACAGAAGCTTAAATGCCATTTTTTTAGAATATTACTGTTCAAACAACATTGGATTTCACAAAATTTCTTATTGTATGAACAAACAAAATCTACTGTTACGTTCTTCGTTTTAGTTGAGACATCCACGCAATGTAAGACATTCATCTTGTCATCTCAAATGATCTTAATCATAATCAGAGCGCTTTGGCTTTAGCTGCCTTTTCATGTGACCCAAAATCAAACTGTGAGCTCCCAGTATTCAGAAGGCCACAGTTAAGTCACGTCATATCTGTGTATGTTCCTGAAGGAGAATGATTGAAGCACTTAAGAACCCGGGATGTGAGCCAGGATAGCATTCCCAGCTTCCTGTCTGGATCCTGGTCCTCTGGGAGCAGATCAGGTGAATATTCCGGGATGAGAAAAGCACTCGGAAGGCAAACACTCAAGATTTAATTAGGGGGCTGAAAGAGGATTAGACCGAGCGTGTGAGCGTGTTTGTGTGTGTGTGTGTGTGTGTGTGAAAGAAGGGAAGTCCCCTCCACCTTCCCCGGTCTTGTTTTGTTGACTCTCCGGATCCAACAGTGCCACATATGTCCAGCATATGGTAAAAGAACCCGTAAGTGAAAACACACGCGATTGCAGGCTTACCTGGGCACAGAGGCGTACAGTCGATCAGCGTCGTTGTATCTGGGAGCCATTCGTGGATCAGGCCCTCTGATCTGTGGAGCACAGACAAATGAAATTAGACTGTTACAATCTTCTAATGTGACATTTAGATGTGGTTTCAAAGGTGAAGAAAGTTATTTCAGTACACTACTAACACCAAATGGAGGAAATCATTGATGAAAAAGAAGTGAATTGCAAAAAGCAGACAGGACATTAAAACCATGTTTATGCATTTCCCCGCAGCTAGCGTATTTTTTCCAATCGTTCTAAATGGTAGCGCTGCGGGTTGTTTTTAAAACGGAAGGAGCGTGCCGGGCGTTTTTTCCTCGGCGCTGGAAGCTGAAGAATGTTCAACTTTGGGTAAAACGCTGAACTCATCACTGTCACTTTCTAGTCAGCCAACCAATCACAGCAGAGGAGGGGCGGGACTACTGACAGCACGATGGCTGAACAACAGTGGAGAAGTTAATATTGCTCGTCTACGAGTATTTATTTCTTTACTAGATCTTTGGATTGTAGATACTTTAGATATTTGGAGAAGCATTTAATTCGCTATGCATCTGCCGTTACTGTAGATATTCCATACAGAGCAACCGCAGCTTCTTACCAGAATAAAAAAACTTGCACTTTCAGCTGACAAAAAATGCTTTGGCAGACACGCAGCCTTATTACCTCATTTTTATCGTTATCAATGTTGAATGCCGTTAATTTTATTTATTTATTAATTTTTATTTTTTTTATTTTTTTTTGCTTTACATTTTTTTTTCTGGTTTCTTTGATAAATAGAATATTGTAAATATTAATAAATATTATTCTTTGATAAATATAATAATAATAATTTTTAAAAAATCTAATAAAATCTCACTTGTCACTTTTGATCAGTGGAATATGTTACTGCTTAATAAAAATATAAATAAAATTAAAAAATACAAAACTTAATGACCCCGGATTTTTGTGTTTAATGTTCATAAAAAAAAAAAAAAGTTCAAGTTCAAGATGTTTAATCCTTACTCAACTTGGCCAAATTTTAAAAACCAGTTTGAAATCCGGTTCAGTACTTTTGTTCAGTCGCGCAAGAGCATACACTGCCGTACAATAATGGTCTTTTTGTTGCATAAATCTCAGACTTAAACCATCAAGAGGTGATAAGCTTGAGAGCTGTAGTGTGCATCGAGGCTAGAATATGTAATGAAGACCGATAAATTCACATCATATCTGTATGACGACTATAAATCAAGGAGAGCAAGAGAGGGAGAAAAGTGTAAACAAGAGAGACAAATGATGCCGCTCGACTGATTTAGTGAAGAAAAGAGGTCACAGAAAGTCTCCAGCTTGACCATTTTACTCATTTACTCATATTTACTCCCTCCATAAACGTTATACTTCATACATGCAGTATTCATGAATTATATAACTACTCTATTTAATCTCTAATTACTGTCAGTATGAGCTATTAACTTTAAGTTAGCACGACCCTCAAAGTGCAGAACACGAACAGGCAATGACAAACATGTTACTTGATTTTTAATGCATTTTTTGCCTCTGCAAACATGAAGGAAAATTGGATGCATTATTTTCCCATTACGTCTCCTATGGTTTTGTTTTGAGTACAATGAATAATTAAAGCTTACGCGACTATTCCAAGACTTTGTGAGCTTGTAAGAGAAATAACTTGTGTTAGACACACATGGCAGGGTTTTAACAGTAGTCTCATATGACCGCAGTGGGATTGTGGGAGTGCTGCGTGTGGCAGCTCCTGACAGATGAAGGTTAGAGGCATTATGTAAAGAAGGGCAGCTCATTTCTGGGGACTATGTGGGGAAAATGGTGGCATTTGTCTCAATGAGGCGTTTATAAGTGCACGTCCTCCCGCGTGTAATGGCGGCCCTGAGCACTACCCTGCATGCTAAGTGTGATCTTTAAACACAAAGGTGTCTCGCAGGGATCGAATGTCACTGAGAGAGAGTGAGAGAGAGATGATGAGGCGTGCGCGCGTGCGGTGTAAAGGTCACATTTAGAGAAGCGAGAGATGATTGTGGGAATGATAGACCGCTGCACACGCCAAATGATCAAAACGATATACAATTCCTCGCTTTCCTCTGGTCCTTTCATTCTTTATTCCGTCCATTCTGGATCAACAGGTGATCAGTCATGCCTGTTGTCACAGATGGAAATATTTATTCTATAGCTTCTCTCTAACTTTTCTTTATCGGGAGCAAGTTTACAAAGTAGAGGTCCACCTACATAAAAAATACCTGATAAAAATGATAAAAAATATATATTTCTTTTGAATAAACACTTAAAAAATACTTTAAAATCAATACAAAATATTAACTCTGGTGATTTGCCTGCCTTAAATTGGTCATGAACTGCCTATTTTTTATTTTTATTTTTATTTTTTATTCCGTACTGTTTTCTGAGGTCCACCTAAAATTTTATCAAGATTTTTACATATAAAAAAATCATCATCAATTTAAAATTAAAAAAATGTAATGCAAATATATCTAAACAATGCAATTTCCTCTTGTTCAGAATAATTATCATTTAAAAAAACAACCGATTATCATCATGTACTTTGAAGTCTTCCAGTAAAAAACATAATATTCCTGTTTCCCCACTATGCAAAACATTTGTGGTTATCTTTCATTTGTCTGAAGGAAATATGGCTTGGCAACTATCTGGAATAAAGAGGTCTCTTAACTTAAGTCAACTAAAATTGAAATAAAATTAAACTCAAATTAGAGAAATATTACATTTAAAATGTTTTACCATTTTCACTAATTAACTTTTTTATATTTCTACACTAGAACCTAAATCTTTAACTAAAACCTAAACTCAAAAATATACAAATAAAATAGAATGCCATTAATAAATATTACAATAATACTAAATAAAACTAGAATTTTCTGATAGGGAAATAGTAACAAACAAAAGACACACGCATTGATAATAATGTAATAGTGCAACAGTTACTTGAAACTAACTAGAACTAATTGATAATTCCATAAGTATACGTGAAACACATCTGGGTGTGTTCTTAAGCAATAAAATTGCTCTGAATGTTTAAACGGTGCCTTGTTGCTTCAACAAAACAGCAGAGACTCCAGCGCTTTTTGGATCCTCCACATTACCCACGTGTTTCTCTTCACTACCCACAGATGTTATCTCGGGCACAGGCGATTGATCTTCAGCGGGTAATTAGCATTTTAGGCAGAAAGGACAAGACGTGGGCCTGCTGCCAGACGCTTGACTCCAATTGAGGGAGTGAATTTGAAACTTTGCCACGGCAGGCTTGGTGGTCCGGGTGAGTTCTGCCCAGTGGGGTCAAAAAAGGATCAACAAAACCTGCTCAACCCAGCTAAACCTCACCAAAGGGGGACACCAGGGCACCATGGCAACCAGGCTGCCAAAAATTGAGTCAGTTGAGTCTTTGCGGTGCTGTTATCAGATCAAAACGGCTGTGTGGACGGGTGAAGGACTCGTGCTCTGCTGTGAATGCTGAGAAGCTGAGAAACGCGCATGTTACGCTGGCGTATTCGACTGAGACGGCAAACACTCGCCACAACAAACGTGCAAACGTTTACAAATAGGCATACGCCACTCGTGCGTACAGATGCAGGGAGATTAGAGGAGTTTGATTAAACACAGAGAGGCACATGTACAGCATGAAGGACAAGGTCACCTGGAGCTCACCGGGACTTTTTATACATTTACATTTATTCATTTAGCAGACGCTTTTATCCAAAGCGACTTACAGGTGGGGTTATACTTAAGGTTATACTTAAAGAAACAACTAAAAATAAAAGCAAAGATGCTTGGCAGTAAGCATCTAAGTTACACATAGTACTTAAATAATATATGATTTATAAAATGCCAAAAAACATATATGTATGTATTTCGATATATAAATACACACCACCTTCAAAAAATAAGATTAGTCTGATGGTAAATGAGATTCCATTGATTTGGGCCCAGAGTCAAACTCTATTCCAGAGGGAACAGGCAGTCTGGATTGAAGTTTTGTGGTTGGACTCCAACAGAACTCAAGCTTATCACACTTCTCAACAAACACAAACTGTGCTCAGTGTTCGCCACAAGAAACTCAAGCTGTGAGCAATGTCCCCAAACCTCAGCTGTGCTTCGTCAATTCAGCTTAGTGTATGTGTGTGTGTGTGTGTGTGTGTGTGTGTGTGTGGGGCAGAAACGTCACCAGACACGCTTCTTTTTATACACCGTGGCTATAAAGGAAAGTAAACACAGCTTGGGACTTCATTAAAAAAAAATAAGACATGCAATTCATTAGAACACACTTTCTCAAATACAAAAACTATAGCTTCTTCCTCCAGCTCGTTTAAGTGGAATTGCATTGTGGTTGTGAACAGGATGCAGAAATTGCAATTTGGAAATAAGGAAGTGGAAATAAAGATGAAAAGAACTTCAAAGAAACTTGAAATAAGATAAGTTTTTAACAAGTTTTAAAAGTATTTTTAGATTTAGTCCTTCAAACAGATATCTGTTTTAAAGATTACAAAGTACGTTTACATTTAATGCATTGTTTTTATTTATATTTAATAGATTAACTTTTAGTTTATTTTCTCTTCCTTATGATGACAATTTAGGTGTATTTGGCGTGATGTCCAGAGGGCGAGCCTGGAGGTCCGAACCCTAGCGAGGGCTGAGCTCGGCGTCCGGCTCGACTCTGCTTGCCCCCGGGTAGGAAAACGTGGAATGAGGTGGAGAAGGGGTGGAGGAGGGATGCGTAACTAGATGTGGAAGGGAAGGAAGCAAGCTTACTGTATTAAAGGGGAAGGCTTGTAGTTTTGATTGGACGAGATGGAATTAAATTGATTAGGAAATGTGGTTCCAGTCGCGGCTAATCATGCGTACGCGCTCCTCCTGAAATGCGT
>JAUCMU010000001.1:3908477-3927882 GCA_032275025.1 Enteromius treurensis
TGAACGGTAGTGTATATTGTTAGAAAAAAAATATGTATTTTAAATAATTGCTTTTCTTTTTAACTTTTTATAATGAGTAATGACGCTGAGAATTCAGCTTCGTATGACAGAAATGAATTCAATTTTAATGTACATTAAAATAGAAAAATTTTGTTTTACATCCTAAAAATATTTCACGATATTACTGTATTTTTGATCAAATAAACGCAGCATTGAAAAGCATAAGAGCCTCCATTTAAAAACATTCAAAATCCTGATCCAAAACAGTAGTGTATATTCTTTTTAAAAATAGGTTTAAAAAATATCATAATTTAAATAAACATGCTAGTTTGATTTTATAATACTCTCGGAATGGGATTATTTACCCATCCTGCTGCAGAAAGGTGCAAATGATGTCACTTCCTGGAAATTTTATAGTACGTTACATTTTCTAATATAACAAAAGCATGTGGTAGCTCACAAATTAGGGCATTAGGTTTGTAGCATTAAAGACAAGTGAGCAGTGAGCAGGAAAACAGTGCTGTACAGTGAGCAGATCCCAGCTGAGTCTAAGCAGATGAACAGATTAGTCTGAGTACTTTAGATCTGGCCTGAAACGCAGCGCAAGATGAACCCCGATAATCTGAGCTTTGAATCAGTGCCTGAGAAAGCAGCCAGACCTCAGCCTGTCACTTCCTGTCTGACAGTAGCCTGGCTTCCGCGACTATAATGGAGCTCGTTTCTCATTGGTTCCCACTTTTTTATGCTCTAAAAGAGCAGCTTTGCCAGGCTGACTTTGCTCGCGAAATTGAATGCAGCATCACAGGAAGTATGGGCGGGCCTAGGCTAATCTGACAGCAGAGAAAGAAGGAAAGAGAGCGAGACAGCGCTTACTCGTGTAGGGTCGTACTCCGGTCGTCTTCGGGCGCTCATGTCGTCGTAGGATGGAGCCGGTCTCACCTGCTGAAGCTGGTTCCTGATTTGCTGCAATCGCTCTTCATTACTGAAACACACAGACGGAAAAACACGACAGATAAGAGACCCTGTCCATTCAAACATCCTCACCAGTGACCGGACACTAAAGGTCCTTACACACAGAGTCTTGAGGTCCTTTCCTTACAAAATGCTTGCTATGCATGTGAAAACACAGACAATCAAACCTGATCCGATTTTGTTTTCAAAGGCATAAACAGGATTGACACAATGTGAGGTCGTATTTATGTTTTAAAATGCAAATGAACGTCTGAAATATCAGGGCTATTACAGTTAAATAATACTACAATCATAAAAAAATAAAAACGAAAAAAATTTAATAAATTATAAAAAAAAATATACTGTTGCTACATTTAGCAACATTTCTTATTTTAATTAAGCTTATGTAATACAGACATATGAATAAAACATATTTTTAATGCAAAAATCATTAAAAATCATGATCAATCGCAATAAATTACATCCAAAATAAAAGTTTTCATTTACATAATATGTATGAAAAAATTAAATACAAACACATGCATATATATATATATATATATATTTCTAATATTTATATATAACATAAAATATAAGAATATAAATACATATATATGTGCATGCATGTAAATATTTTCAAAATATATACTTTATGTGTGTATATTTATACATACATAATATACACAGTACACATATGTAAACAAAAGCATATTTTGAATGCGATAAAACGTTTGACAGCACTAATTAAAAGCTATAATAGAATCTCAATGATTATAATTATTATAATCATATGTATGAATAAAAAGTAAGTGGAAATTGAATAGCAAATAGAATTATAACCTCAAATAAAACCTGCCGTATATAACCCTCAGCAAAATCAGCTATACTACAGTAAATCTGTCTCATCTTGAAAAGTGTTTTGTGTGAAGAGAGTTTAATATGCAACTCAGTTTGTCAGATTTCTAAATCAAATGCTGCTAAAATAAACTGCATTTGATGTAAAATTCAGTGCATTAAATTATCCATCCGTAAGCTCCATAAACACACATGTAACCTAAGGGCATGTATTGATTCAGAGCAGAACTAGCATTATAAAATCAACATTTAAACAGCTTCAGCTTTTACTTTAACCGAATAGTACAGCACCACTTAACCATACAGAGAGACGGGGGGGGGGGCATTATACAGATCTTACATAAGTTACAAATATCTAGAAACTTCTTTCCAACTTCAGAATAATTGAGAATACTAGAGGCAGCGATCTATGGCTCTCCAGCAGCTGGCGGAGGACAAGCGGAGCAAGAACAGCATCCATTATCTAATCCCACAGAACGCAATTAGAGCTGGCATTTTGATTGAGAGTCCACATGACCCTCTGAATGAGAAACACTATCAATGTTTAATTAGTTCCCGTCGAGCATGTATGCATCATATTCATATTAGTTACAGGACTGGAGCTGACCTGAAGTGCTTTAGAGGGAAAACGGAATAGTCCACAAATGCTGCAAAAAATGCCATACATTTACACTGATGGTTAAACACACACGCACGAGAGAGCGGCTGTCATCGCCAGTTCATTTAGTGTATTATGACAGGGAGTAAAGCCGGAGATATTACCTTTCCCTCTCTGAAACAGAATTAGACAAACAGAGCAACCTGAGATCATCATCACAGACCGGGGCTGTTTCCTGCTGAGATTAACCCGTTTATGTTACATCTGAGTAAAACTAATTAGTGCTCGTGTTGAGCAACAGAATGCAGTGCTAACCGAGCGTGTGTGAGCTCTACTCATGAAAGTGAGTGAGTTTTGCCATCCTATTTTGTCTAATTCACTCACCAGGTTTGTTTACCCTCTTCACACCAAATTTAGCAAGAAAAACTATTGTTTTTTTTTTGTTTTTGTTTTTTCATTTTATTTTATTTTATTTTATTTTACCCTGTTCACACCAAATTTGGTAAGAAAATCATTTTTATTTTATTTTACCCTCTTCACACTAAATTTGGTAAGAAAATTTATTTTATTTTACTTTATATTTTTATATTTATAATTTTATATTTACATTTAAATTACATTTACAATTCAATTCAATTCAATTTAATTTAATTTAATTTAATTTGATTTGATTTGATGACCAATTTAATGGAGCAAACTGTTTGCAAATATTAAAATAATAATTAAATAAATATTTTTAATGGCATTTATAATTACATTACAATTACATATTTTGCATATTTAGTTATATACATTCAGCTACAATTTTATGTGCAATTAAATGAATAATTAAATAGCCTACATTTAATCACACTTTTTATAATTAAATCCAAAATTAAATACATTTTATTAATTACAATAAATAAACTCTTTATTGTCAATTATGTCTCAAATTGGACTGTAATAAAGGTTATAATAAAACCTTCTTGATTGGGTCTTTGTACAATAGACAATAAAATGTTAGATGCTGCGTCAGTAGCTTTGGTGTTTGTGAATAACCTATACTTTATACCTACAGTAATTGATATATATTTGTAAACTGTTTTTTTTTTTTAAACATAATAAAACAAATATTTCTGATTCAGATTCTGATTGCATGTTTTTTTTTATGTACAACTGTCACATTAATCAAATTTTTTTATATTAACATGAATTGTTAATTTGCCAAATTGCTTGCCAATTGTAAACACCTTTTACATCTTTTATGAAAAAACAAAGATATTCACAAACATATATATTTCTAGTGTCTCTGATAAGGAATGTTGGTCTTGGATCAGTTAACTAATGAATATGATAATGCAGATGGGGAAATGAATCCACAATCTGACGGTGAAGCTGTCCACAAGCGGCCAAATAATCCATGAATGAATAGATATTGACACACAGGTAATGCTAGAAACTGTGACGCACTTCTCTCCGCTTCATCTCTACGTCTCTATATCTTATTTGTGCAGGACGTGTTGTATAATGAGATCTGACAACAGGCTGCCATCTTTTCCAGCTGGACGCCACCACACAGGCCTGTAATCAGAAATGACACCCTTTTCTAAGCACACCTGCCATTGAGGTCTTAATGAATATGCCCACTGTTCAATTACGAAGTCTTGCTCTGTGTCTTGATAGGGATGTCAGAGATGTGTGTGGCCACAAGATCACCATAAGAAATGCTGGTGGAAATGAAATACAAAGAGCTTTTCATCCAGTCCTTTGATTGATTGGATACACATCTTGGAAATACAGTTGTCACAGTCAGGGTTATGACTAAAATATTTTATTTCCACTTATTGTCCTGGCCATTTTAGGCCAAAATACCATTAATATCATTGTTACTACTACTCAATTTTTTTCATTCATAATTTTTAACATTACTAATATTTCCACTACTACAGCTATTATGGTGCTGGGCAATGATCAAGCATGATTAAATAAAAGTTTTTGTTAATGTAATATTTGTGTGTTTACTGTGTATATTTATCGTGTATTTACAGACACACGCACATACAGTTTATATTTTGAAAATACTTACATGTATTTATTTTACACTGATTTTATATATATATATATATTTAATTAAAAATAATTAAAATATGTTTTATTATATTTTAATTATTATATGTATTTATAAATGTTTAAAATGTAATCTTTTATGTATTAAATGTATTTATTTATAATAAAATTATATGGATACAAATATAGACATGTAAATACATGTAAATATTTCCAAATGTACTGTATGTGTGTGTAAAAAATAAAAACATTAAAAAAAAAAAATGTTTTTTTTGTTGTTTTTTTTTGTAAAAATATCACATCAGAGAAATCTAAAATAAAAAAAAAATAAAAATAACGGTAATACTTTAAAATAGGTAAACTTTTTTGGGAGAATAAATTCTTAATTTGCTGCTTATTAATATTTAGTTAAGTAGTTGTTAAGTTTATGTATTGGGTAGAATTATGGATGTAGAATAAGGTAACGTAGAATATGCCAGTATATGGTTTATTAGCACTAATGAATGGCAATATTCTAGTTATATGCATGCTATAAGCAGCTAATAATAGGTGCAACCATAAAATAAAGTGTTAACCCAAATAAATACTAAAATATTCCTGTAATAATTGATCATTTTCCATGTAGGAATCATTATACTGCAACAAAAACATGGTAGAAGAAATGCTGAAGTTGGACAGTATTCTAACCTTTTGTTTGTGAGGGTTACGCCTTACTTCCTGACCACTGATTTCACAGGAAGATGTAGATACACAAGCAAAATGGCTACAGACCCATCTTAAGAGCGTTTACTGCTCCAGCGTGATGGAGAACAACGCAGAAGTGGAGGAAAGGTGTTAAGAAACAGCAGTTTCTTCCAAGAATTAGAGTTGGCCACATCACACGGCTGGTGGGCCATTAGTTCGATTAAGCCCATTCCTTATCCCTGGATGCTGTCCAAATATCTGGAGCCGGGTCCAGCTTTGTTGGCCGCCACTGACTCCGTGTCAGCATTTCTGCTGAAAAACGGCCGTGCGGCGCTCAAACTCTCCTAAATAAGGAAAGCGAGGCTCTATTTTCCATGTTTGATCAGCACTAACATTTATTAGTCACATCTATTATGCACAAAATGCCGGCAAGAACAAAGGGCTGTTAGGAGCAGTCAGGCGACACGCGAGAAAGAGGATGGTAATTAAGTACCCAGCTAAAGTAGATGAGACATCAGCACTTGGAGAAAGCGAGACAGTGAGATGAGGAGGGGGCTTTGCGTATCTGTCTGGCTGTTACTTTGTGGTTAATTGACCGTCTCTTTCCCGCTATCTTTCTCTCTTATTTGCTCTCTGACATGGAAATGAAGACTATTGCGCGCACACACCCTCGACTCATGTTATCTATTCATAGGTCCACTTCAGACAAGACATTTCTCAAACTTTCTTTTTTGATAGCACCCAGTCTAACTTGCTGTAACATACGGTCTTCATGTTAGATGCTCAAGAAAGACATTTTAATAAAATTATTATATCATAGTTCAATTTATTCAATTTAATTTATAAATTAAATATATAATAAAATATAATGAAAATAATAATAATTACTACCACTACTACTGTTTTTATTATTATTATTATTATGTTTTTACGTACTTTGTTCTGAAAGCTATGCTCTAATAATAACAATAATAATAAAAAAATAATAATAATAATAAACCGTTTAAGGACAGCTCCAACAGAAAGCAATACACCTATAAATAAAATAATAATAATAATAATAATAATAAACAACAGATAGTAGAATTGTCATACATTTGAAATTCTGGAAAAAAATTAATAATAATATTTATTTATTTGCATTATTATTATTATTATTATTATTATTAATACTACTACTGCTATTATTATCATTATATTTTTGGGTAAATGTTTTGTCCCTGAAAGCTATGCACTAATAAAATAAAATAAACAAACTAACAATTAATTAAATAATACATTGATTGATTGAGATTAGTAACATTTTTGGTTTACCATATCATTTATGGCTCATAAAAATCCTTTGTTCAAAACAGAACATCACAAAAATCATTCAGTCTATGGTAATTAAAGAAGAAAAGAAAGAAAAGGAAGCAATAAAAACTGTATAATAAAAGTAGATTTAGTCACTAGTTTCATCAAAAAAAGAAGCTGATTTTAGACTGTTTGAATCATTTATAATGATTTTTACGGTAGTACTACTGTAGTAGCTACAGTATTTTGTCTGAAACTTTGGTTCTCATGGTGTATTTTTGTACAAAAGGTATCCGGACCTATCTGTCAGAAAATGTGTGTTTGTGTGTGTGATGGGATTACAGCTCTTCTGAGCTCGATGGACAGCACAGCACACGGAAGATAATCTTGTGTGAATCGATGGTAGGAAGAGAGCAAGAATGAACACGATCCCCACGGACACAGCAACACTCACGCATAATTACCGCCAGACAACAAATCAATGCTCTCGGTCGTTGGGACCACTCAACCCGGACTAAAAACTCACCAGTACATTCCCTCTGTATATACAGACTGGACAGCTACACAGTAAATCACAAATGACTTCACAGACCCGTCTGTCAATACTCCAGCTTGATTCCACTAAAAGGCCAAAACCTTCGTTACAGACGTGCCTGGATTTTTGGTATGTTGCATGTAGAGTGCCAAAGCAAAATGTTTTCTGCTTTTGATATCAGCTTCAAAAAATACTAGAACTTCAACTGATTTACTTTCAATCGTAAAAAGGATAGACTGCTTGTCACCTGTCTGTCTTCGGAGGGGCGGTTCTTTGCTTGTTCACTTTTGCATAAAGCCCCTCTAGCGCGTCCTCATTGGGCGGCTCTCTGTTGGGGGCGGGGACTGCAGGCTGAGAGTAGTAATGGGTGGGAGTTCCAGGTGGATAGGGGGAGTGACTGGAGGCGGGAGGTTCTCTGAAATTGTTGATTCGAGCGTAGTTGGGATCCAGGTCATCGTCTTCGACATCCGGGAAGATGGCGCGGTCAAGAGCAGGGCTGTTCCTCTCACTTCTGTGGAAATAAAAACACGTTCTTCAGGATATCTTGGATGAATAGGCACATAGGCTTGAAATGTGTTTGTTGGACAGAGCGGTTTCAGGTCTGTTTTCATCTGTACCAATAGCTGGGTCATTATAAACTGTTACTTGCGCAAACCCTTGCTATTTTTCACTACATGCTTGCAATATAAACATTCCCACTAAAATTGATGAACTTACTCTAAAGTAGGTTTCCTTAACAGGATCTTTCCTACTCTTCCTAATCAAATACACCAGATTTGACTCGTTAGCTTGTTAGTAAAGACTGATCTGATGAAGAGGACATTCAGTGTGTGCACTGTTGGTGTGGGTTGGAAAACACTGCTCTAATATGATATAAACTCTAACATCATATAAACACAGAATAAGCCAGAAATATCTTATATACAGAACTCCCAAGCAGTCAACTAAGTATTTTAATACTTATTGTAACATATAAATTTTATTACATTATGAGATAAAAAGTTATTATTATTTCTACCTTGTATCTCATATTTTCTACTGTGTGACATTTTTAATGACTTTTATGATAAGATATGAGTGTGTAGTGTGTATATTTATAGATCTATATTTTAGATTGATAAATTCGTTTTTTATATTTTATAATTGAACTTTGTGGATTAAATAAAACATGTTATAGTAAACGTACTTGGACAGAAACATCTCAGGTTCACTCTTGTCCACCTCTTCTTCGCTCAAAGCACCCAGTTCTTTAGCCTTGGATTTGTTCTTTCTCCCAAACCTGGATGAGAGTTTGAAGATAGCAAGAGTAGAAAAGAAGAAAGAAAGAGCACGGACAAAGAGACAAAAGGAGAGGACGTGTTATGTTTTCATAATTGGTGACTCAACAGTCTCCCTGCACTTCCAAGTACCAAAGCAGAATTTGCTGCACAAACTCTAATGATTGGTTCCCCATGTACCAGCCTGCAAACACAAACACACACGCACGCACGCACGCACACACACGCACACACACACGCACGCCTGCAAAACCAAGCAGTATCAGTGTCCAACGCCCTGCAGTGATTTTACTAGCCCATCTCCACGCCAAACCTTCAGAAACTCACATATTCTTCTGCACTGATCTGAGGTCAGGCGGGGTCTCCATGCTGACAGGCGGACAAAGACAGAAGAGGAAAAGGTTACATCAAGAATAAAGCTAATAACGAGAGAGTGAGTGAGATGATCACATGATCTCTGGACAGTGAAACATCAGCGTCAGATGAAAAAAAGAAGCAGCTGCTGGGTTATGAATATGAAATCCTAATAACCAAATGATACATAAACCAACAAGATTACCAAGCACTCACTGGTAGATGTAAAGAGAGAAGTCACAAACAAACAAAAATTAAATAAATAAATGAATAAAAATTATATATATATATATATATAAAGGATATACATACAACACATGATGTGTTTTCTTTTAGGAACATATTTTTTTTTTTCATATTTGTTTATTTTTGCATTGTGATATGAATTTCGTGATATTTAAGCCTTATTACCCCCTCAAAATAAAACAAAACAAAACTGCAACGTACTGAATATTTTCTGAAAATTCTAGATTTTATTGCATAAATTAAATTCAGTTCAACAAACAATGATGCAAACTCACAACAGACCATTACCAATACTTTATAAATGATTTTATTTATAATATAATTAATGTATAAAATAATAATATAATGTTGTTATAAAATAAATATTAAAGTATTTGTGTTAATATTTAATATCGTGCAATGCAAATATAAATGTATATTTATTATAAATATTATAACTGTAAGCATTATTCTTTGGCATTCAAAGGTGACTACAATAATTCGGTAAGGAGTAGAATTTGTGGATTGTCACGTCACAACACAAAAATTCTTAACGGTCTCAAAGACTTCATATCATTATCAAAATATACTTAATATATTCTTAAAATGTTTTCATGTGAACAATTTTTTACCTGAACACTTTTTTTCACGATATTCCCCCGATAAACATACGTGGACAGCACAACATCTATTAACAGTCGAGAATTCAATGCCATCTCCACAAACGCACACTCCAGTCAGGAATAATCGCAAACCTCAGCTCCCTAGATTTCTACATTTCTTTTTACTTTGACACAGATATCGCCCGAGGCTCCAGTTTACTGACATAATGTACCTGCACGTTTGCTCAAGATAAGCCGTGACTACATGATTCAAACACTGGGCCACGAGCGATTGAAGGGTCCGGCTTGATCAGGCATCCTCTCACTCCGTCTCCTGTGCGTTATGCCTCAATAGTACTCCATTTCCCAGCCCCACACACGCACTAATGACTGTATTTATCTCATTAGGCTGGAGCGATCTAATACCGGCAGCTGGCATGCTAGCTTTGCCTTACCCTTAAGCACTCTCATTAAAACCAGAGGGAGCCGTGGCCTGAATATCAATGTGCCGCAGTCCTGCTCAGTCCATGTGAGCACAGCGCCGGTCATCACTAAACACAGAGCTCACACAACTCTACTTGATTACTGGCCAATCTACATCACAATACAGTACTGAGGGACGGGATCCTTTAGAAAACTGGCCATGCTAACTACAGTGTCCGCAGGTAACATTGCAAAAGCATAATAAATAACATGCAATCTCCTCAAAACAGCATAAGGAATTCATACCATTTAGTTTCTTTTCTTTATTTTATAAAAGCAGTAGATAACCCCAAGCTAAAACATAGCAATATTGTAATGTTAACTGTAGTAGTGATTTCTGTAATGGAAAGTACAGGCTACTAATGCCACTTTGCACCTAGTAAGGTCTGATTTAAATCATAAAGCCCATTTCTACCACATGTCCATGTCATAGATAGGAGATAACAAGTCAAAAGCATTACTAAATCAAGCTTATTGAAATGGACAGTCATACGTCATAACTGGGTCATTCCTGTTATACAGTAACTTTTCTTTCTCTATGATATATGTACTCATATTTCCTCTAAAGTAGTCACTTGTTTATAAAAAAATGCTGAAATTATATATGGTGGGTCTAATTTATCACTTAAATGGAAATAATATACATTAAAAAATATTATTTTGCTTTTTACAAACCTTTTAATTAATATATTTGTGTTCAATTTTAGCTTGTCCTTAGTGCAAAGTAATCAATTTCCACTAGAAATATAAACCATGAAATAATAAAAAAAAAAATCTAAATATATTTTTTAATAATATTAACTAGACTTCATCTACTCATACATATAAATTATGTAAAAGTATTTTATTTTTGTACAATTTTCTTCATTTAACGTGCCCCTAAACTCATTTTCCACCCTGTTAGGATGTACTTCCTCACCGACAATAGACTACAATTCATCATTTTTAACAAGTGATATTGTTTATTTTATTTCTGCTGGAATTTAACTGTACAAATGGAGGTAAATGTCACCTCTTACTGCTAACTTTTATTAAGTTTTTGAAATATACTCCTGCTAGTCCCACTCTTAAAGTTCAACCCTGTTAGGCTATATTATGGAAAATGTCTGTCTGATCAGACAAAAATAACAAAACATATCTGACATTGTAAACATTGTTCATCTGTAGAAGGTTAGAGAGGTAAACGTTGATCACTGAAAAACTGCAGCTAATTTAGCTCTACATTTTCCACCCTGATAGCTTTTATAGACTGTGGCATGTGAAAGTAACAGTGTGGATATTCTGATCGAATACCGAGCTTGGTCAGTGTGTGTTCCTCACATCTAAACATGTCGCTTTTTAGGTAGAATGCTTGTTTTTCCAAAAATGTTGAAGCCAAATACCAGGAATGAAATGAAGAAGTCATCAAGATTACGAAACGAAGATATTAAAATGGTAAAAAAATGTCATAATTATATGTCAAAATTTTGAAATACTAAATCATGAGATATGTCATGACTATAATTACGAGTTTAAAAGTTGCAATTCACATACTTCATAATTTTTGCATACAAATTGCTGAAATTGACAAGTCACTTATATATTTTATATATATATATATATATGAAATAATCCTAATTATGACAAGAAATTCAAATTATGAAATAGCAGGTCGAAATTCTAAATCAAAATTATGAGATACTAAGTCATAATTATGAAAATACATTTCAACAATTATGTGCTAAAAAGTCAATTCAAATGACAGTAAAAAATTCAAAATTATGACAAAACATTTCCATTTTTATCTCTGACTTATGTAATGAATTCTCATGTTTTTGACAATATTATGACAACATTTTGCTTAAATCTTCAAAATTTTTAATTCTTACTTTTTTATAATAAAAACATTAAAATGCTGCAAAAAAATTAATTAATTATTATAATATATATATAAATCAATAAATCAATATATATATATAATTTCTCCATATTTGGACACTTCCTCTTCCAACCTGTATAACCTAAAACTATTTTACATGACAATTCTTGACCATAATGAGCTCCATCTTTAGCTGACAGTAAAAAATTTTGGTTAAGCGAGACTCCGGACTAGCTAAGCACTAGGTTTCCCTAGACTAGTTTGTAATTCAGCCCATGTGTCTTGAAAACCCAGCTGATGGCTCAATCTACCTGAGGCCCGAAGCGTTCAGGTGGATACGATTGTCGTAGTAAATGCGAAACATGCCCTTGGAAGCTGATTACACTTCCACGAGTTGTCAGCATAAGGTTGAGATATGTAGCCCAAGGTAGCATACTAACAGTTTAATACGTTCTAAATTGAGTTTGCAAAGTGAATTAGCATTACTTTGGTTGTTAACCCGAGATTAAGATGGTCTGTGCAGCTCCTGGGAGACTTAAAAATTGTGGTGGAAATTACTAGCTAACGTTAAGGGCAAAGACGGTGTGAAATGAGACAAAATGACATGAATGTTGATGAGAATCTTGTCCATGCATTGTAATTACAAATCTAAAACCCAATTACGCCATATTGTAACCTACAATGCTGAAGCCGTCTTTGTTAAAAGGATTGTGCTGCCAGCTCTCGGTTTATCGATTGACTCGAGTTTACCGAGTGTTGCAATTTATCAGTCTAAACCGGAGGCTCATATTTTAGCAGACAAAGCCTCAATTTTCACACAGACAGACGGGCTGATCCATGGGAACTGGGGACGTACTGCTAAGCTGATCATTATGTTTGCATACATTAATGCCGGCTTCTCCCTCGCCTGGTTTTTAAGGATCTTTCTAATTAGGTAAAACTGTCAGGAATGGATCTGCCTCTCTCTTTTAAGATTCTCTGTCTCTGCTTCCTGTCTGATAAATGTTTTTATGCCTAATAAAAAACCATACAGCATTTTTTTTACATTAAATCTTTCCACATACATACTCTACATTACAATACTGTTCAAAAGTTTGTACGATTTGAATATTTTTGAAAGCAGTCTCTCAAATTTACTAGGGCTGGGGGTACAGGCTACATGCCTTAAAGTGAAAGGATGATGTTGGGCTTATGAGACAGGTGCGTCCTCGGGTTGCCCCTAGGTCCGCTGTCAGGCTTTATTGTTCTGCACTTGCAGCATGACAGGATTGAACTGTGTTCCCATAGCGTCTCTGCAGACGCAGTACGAGTGAAAGTGTCGAAAGGGAATGAATAGGTTACTCTCGTAACCCAGGTCCCACACGGGACAGAGTACTGCATCCCTTGCCGTGCTGCAAGTGTTCGTCGCTTCAGTCGAGGTAACCTGAAGACGGCTGTGCACTGCCCGCTTATATATACGCGCGGACACGCCCCCTCAGGCAAGCTTCGGCGGGAGCCGCAGCCATTGGCTCGCTGTAGACGGCGTTGAGCCGATTGGTTTAATCTTCAACCACTGCAGAGGCCAATGGGGAAAAAGGAGTGGCCGTGATGTGGGATTTTACGTCTACGTTTTTTTAGAATCGAGTCGTCAACGTCATCGACGCGTCGCTGCATTTACTTGATCAAAGATACAGAAAAATGTTATTACAATTTAAAATAACTGTTTTTCTTTCTGAATATATTTTAGAATGCAATACGTTTCTATGACACAAAGCTGAATTTTCAGCCTGATTACGCCAATCTTTAGATTTTGTAGAAACAGTGAACCCTTTTTCAGGATACTTTGATAAATAGAGTAAAGTGTACATGTTATATTACATCATACAAAAGGCACATGTTTGTACCTAAAGGGTCTGTTTTGGTACCTTAAAGGTATATATTAGCACCAGTGATAGCTCTTGAACCTTTATTTGTGAGCGTATCATACTTGTATATTATATGTACATACAGCATTTATCAACTGCCTATTAACAAAAGCCTAAAAACTTCTGTTTTAGTTGGCAGAAAAGCCAGTTCCAGACAGGATAGAAATATATATAGAATTAAGAGAAAAAGCATTTTCCATACACTTCATTAAATAACTTTTAGGCGATTAACAAGGGTAAACAGAGCACAACTGAGCGTATAAGAGATTTGAACAAGGAGAAATAAAGGAAAAAGAATAAATGAGTTACATAGTGAGAAAGAGAGGTTCGATGGATTAAACACAGTAACTATAATTAGTCTCAAAAACACAGTACAAGGGGATTATCATGCTAATTCCAAACCAGCGGAAAACTGAACGATTAAGTAAAGCTATATTTCAAATACTCTTGCATCATTAGCAGCACCAGAACTCAAAACTAACAGAGCTAGCAGATACACTTAAAGACTTAGCACAAAACATTGACTACTGAAACAAAACTACAGCCGCACTAATTGCAAGCGTTCAACATCCAGCCAATCTGGCAACACAAGTGTGGCAAACACCTTAAAAAAGCCATAGTTGCCAAGTGTTTTTTTAGTAAATTTCCCTAATTAGCTGTTCATCACTACTTAAACATTTCACACAGACAGTAAAGTATAATGTTATGCTCAATTTTAAAGTTTTTCTCTAATATCAAGATAATTAGCCCTCCAAAAAGATTGGGTTTGGGATGATATCAGCATAAATCCTTTAAACATTAAAGTAACTTTACATTATCATTGAAGACTAGCAATAAGAATTTTCCTTCTGATTAGATAATAATGGCATTATATACATGTCAAAGTTGAGCTCGATAATATATCGAGTCAATGTTTGAATAAACTGACAGCTCGCATGCCCAGATTATAGCTGCTAATGCTGGATATTTTGAAGTATTCAGTATTTTCTATGTATAAACTGGCTAATGTAAGTTTTCGTAGTTCGTTTTGTCCCTTGTCAGTGCAAAATCATCACAAATGAAAAAGGATTCATACACACTTTTCTAGGGTATGTTTTCAAACTTTTGGAGCGCAGTGTACATTAAGTGTTACTGTACTTACATCATATGTAGCAATTGTAAAAGAAACTCTTTAAGATGATCAATGAAAAGAGCAGATTGCGTCCCATTCTCTTATCATTAATAAAGAGACTCACAAAATGCCCACGCATTGCACTTTCGGTGCAAAATTATTAAAACAGTTAAACGTTGTCAAACACTGTTTCCCCCCAGTGTCAGTGAGGCGATAAGCACAAGTCTTGTCAACCTGGCTTTTGTAAAATCCTCAATGCGCTATGTTTAACACAGCTGACCAAACTGTAAGCTCTTAAGTTTTGAGTGGCATGTGTCCAAGCTGCAGATGGCGTCTTCCATAAAGCGCACATCAATCAAAACGGCCGGCGATTCGCTGAGAGAATGACACCTTGACTGTCGGTTTGACAGCACGCATCTGTCACTTCCCGCCAGACTCAAGCAAACATCTCCGTACCTAATACTCAGATAGATGATGTTTATGGACCTCTCACCATATGATACTCAACCAAGCAAATTAATTTCCACCCATGGCGAGAAAAAAATCGGAAGCAAAATTGTGTTGTTGTTTTTTTACATATAACATGCACCAAAACACAAAAGATTTCAACAAACTCTTAGTCATAACTTGCTCAATTCAGTCTTTTTAATATCCTTGAGGTTTCATTTGATTTTTTACACATAAACTGCTATATTTTTTAATTAGTATTAAATATAGAAGTTTGTTTTAATTTTTTTTTTTTTTTTTTAAGATTTTGCCATTTTGTTTGTGTTTTTGTCATTTTTAGTGTTTCTAAGGTCTATATATTGAATGTTTTTATTTTAATCTTAGTTATTTAGTTTCAAATAAAACTAAAATTAGACATTTTAATTATTTTCCAAATCATATTTTATTTCTAATTATTCTAATTAATTATAATAACCCTGTCTAAGTGTTGTTTGTCTTACAGATATGAATTTTTGCACTTTTTTTGTGAATTGAGGAGAGGACTACTTAAGTTTAGCATGGTTTTAAAACTGCAATTATAATTCGCCATAAAAAAGTAGATGCTATATATTTGAGCGCGTTGAATCTCCACGAGGGGATTTATTTTTATTTTTATTCAGCATTTGCTAATATTAAAAAGGCGTGAAAGTAAAGGTTAATGTGATTTGACCACTTCCAGGCCAGGCGTGTCTCTGATGGGAAAGAGGCTGTTAACCTTTACCGTCAGAGCAGCATTCCCTGAGCCTGGGCCTGCTGGAGAGAAGTCCATCAATCACACAGCTGTCTCATAACACCGCTCACAATGAACCAGAGCTGGAGATGGAAGACGAGGAGCAAGTGTCATGGGATACTGCTTGTGGTTTCCAGACTAAACCTTGACAGACTCAATACAACAGCGTGCGCTTAAACTGACGCACTCGCTGTCTGTCTAAAACACAAATGTACAGCATAGCTCCAGCTGTGAGATGTGCTTTATATTCTAAACATTCACACTCACATCGATTTGTGCATAAAACACGATAATGATATGTTGAAATGAAATGAGACATCACGATATGATAATATAATATTATCATAAATATAATATATAACACAAAAGAACATATTTATAATAATGTTTACATGAAAATATTACAATATATAATATAACATTATTTAGTATAATATATAACACAAAAAGCATATATATATATATATATGCTTTTTGTGTTATATATTATACTAAATAATCCATATTGTCCATATTACAATATCTAATATAATATAATATAATATAATATAATATAATATAATATAATATCATTTTAATTTGGCACAAAACATTATATTATATTATATTATATTATATTATATTATATTATATTACTAACATTCTGTCAAAAAAAAATATATAAAGTCAAAATAAAACTGTGAATAACTATTTAAAATATTATACAGAAATCTATTTTATGAGTTCAGAAGATCTGCAATACAGTCATACAGACAGATTTTGGGGTGGTTTCCGCTTAAACTGCCACCTTGAGTTGTTAAAATACACACATGCATATCGTCAAACGTCTAAGGTTTAATACCTCTCGTAGACAACTTAGCTTAAGCGTTTCATTACGTTCGAAAAAGTTCGAGAGACGTGCGCCGTGTCGAGACTTGTGAAGTTTGAAGACACAGATGAACTTACAAATGAACCCTCACAAACAAACACGCAAAGGAGGGCCTGCCACGAGCGATTAAATATGCAGAAGCTCATTAATATTCATAAGTGTCTGCGCCTTCTCTGCTAATATGAATATGTGTTTTTAGTCCACAACGCCTGACTGACAGAACACATCGCCGTGAATAAATGAGGAAATCACTGCAGAATGGGGTTCAATTTTAGAAACAGATTTCAGTAATTAGCCTCTCGCGGGCTGCACTGAGCGATTGTGTTAACAGCTTCATATGTTCCCACGTGATGTGTCCATCCCGCACCCCGCTGAAGCATGTGTGCCATGCTAAATATAAGCTAGAACTCAAGATGTCAATAAACAGATATGGAATCCATTATAAACGTCATTATGTGATTATATGTGCTCCAAATGTCATAAACATGCACTTTGTGTGAAGGCGCATAATATTGTGTGACATTTAGACATTGAACTACTTACAACACACATCTTTTGTCTGTAAATCAGCTCTTAAAGGTGAAGTTTGTCTTTTTTTTTTTTTTATGTCAAAAAGCATTTTGTGAGTGCAGTTTCTCATTTACTCTGGTAAATACACTAATAACGTGTTTTTGAGGCACAATCAATACATTTAGAGTGATTCGCTCAGAACTGTCAATCATTCCAGCTCAACCAATAGCTAAGGGGTTTGGGGCGGGTCTACTGTAGCAGGCTGAGCCAGGGGGTGTTTACTGTAGGTGTTGAAAGGCCAATGAAAGTAGAAGTTTCATTGAAAAGATTGAAAATTAAAACATGTGCAGTTTCTTTTTAACAGGTAACAAGTAGTGCTGTCAAACGATTAATCACTATGTACTTACTTGTAATTACTACTTGTGCCAACAAATATTCTCAGACTTAAAATTTTCACATGGCTGACAATAAAATTAAATACAAATCCCAAAAAAGACATAGTAACTGCCTTAGCAAAGCCAGAAAATATTTTCAAGCCAAATCTTACCTCGTCACGGTGGGTTTTACACAGCCAAAGACCACTAAAACTTTCTTCAGGAAATATAAAATCTAATGAATTTGCTGAAATATTAAAACATTTCTGTATTAGATGGCCTTTCGCTAATGCTTGTTTTCACAAGGTGGTAAGTATTAGGTGTTTTATAGGCCGTGTAACTCACTGTAATTGAAGCCACCGTTGAATGTTTCTCTATGGAGTCGTAAAAGACTGCTACTCGACGTGGCTGCCATTACCGTACAGAATCACAAATCCAAACGATCTTTGAAAGCAAACTAAATATAATTTAAATAAGGCATAACTTTTGCAAAAAACGCAAAACTGTAGGAGGAAGAACATTCACAACATGTCAAGAGCGCAGCAGGAGAGCGCTGACTTTCTTCAAAATCATCCAGGGATTAAACAGAGCCAAATGCTAAATTTAAGTAAATTAAAGAATCATCTCCACTTCAGATTACTGTCAAAGCCATCTGCTCACTCATAAACAAACACTATGAGCGTGTTTATAGCGACACTAGTATGTGTCTAACTGCTGTTGGCTTAGGAATGCAAGATGAGGGTTGGTGTGTAATCTCGATGTGCAACACGACTCTCGTATGATGCATTCTGGGTAGTGGAAGTACAGGCGTGCTAATTGGCTTGACGCAGCTTTGGATTTGTTGGTTCAGATTTGAAACGTTACACAGAATTGAGGTGGACAGACGTGTGTTTTATATCAGAGCCGAGTGTGGGATAGCATGACACTCCAGAGAATGGTGTCAAAATGTGGGTTCAGAGTCAAAATAACCACATGTGAGGGGTTTTATTTATTTGATGATTGTGTGAGGCTGAATTTGCATGCTTAAAAGGATGAATTCTGCGGTGCATGATTTTATGACTTTCATCTAAAATATGTACAGTAGTAAAAACTCACTAAACACATCCAATATCATTATATATATATATATATATATGTATTGTATGTATGTATATGTGTGTGTGTGTATATATATATATATATATTTCAAAAAATCATGTTTTTTATTATGTTGTTTTTATTGTGCTAGTTATGTTTTTTTGTTCAGTTTAAATGAGATTTAATTGAAATGCACAATGAAAAAAAACATGATTTTTAAAAAATTGTTATATGATATATGTATGTGTACTGTGCATATTTATTGTGTGTGTGTATATATATATATATATATATATATACACACACACTGTATGTATATAAATAATCACACATACAGTATATACTTAAAAAATATTTACATGTATATACATTTATATAGTTATATTTGATATTAAATATAAACATTTTAATATATAACAACATTTATCATAAATACATATATGTGTTCATATTCATGCATGCATAAATATACACAGTATACACTGTACACACATATGTAGTGTATATGATAGATAGATAGATAGATAGATAGATAGATAGATAGATAGATAGATAGATAGATAGATAAATAGATAGATAGATAG
>JAUCMU010000001.1:3927982-3941625 GCA_032275025.1 Enteromius treurensis
GAGAGAGAGAGAGAGGGAGAGAGAGAGAGAGAGAGAGAGAGAGAGAGAGAGAGAGGGAGAGAGAGAGAGGGAGAGAGAGGTTAAACTAGCTCAAGGGTTTAGTTGAACTCCACTGAGCAGTAAACACACTTTCACATGCTGCTCAGTATGACAGCCACTGACTGATGTTTCCTTTTCCTGTGTGTTCCTCTTTAATAATCACGTGTGAATACACACATATATTCCCACAATGCAGCTGTGAATTAAGAATATTAACTTCTGCTGCTGTCCACGTCTTCTCTCTCCAAAAACAAGTGCTAGAAGATAAAATAAAATAAATAAGTGTTGTTTTAATATTATTTATCTACATTTAAAGTTTTCATTATTTTTCCTACAGTTATTATTTCATTATTTTTCCCCCCGGTGTGCTGGACCTTAAGAACTATTGAAGAAACCTGAAAGTGCTTCCATTGAGACAGGTGGGATCTTCTCGGGATACCCATTTATTGAATTTCTCAGGTAGAAGCAACACGCAATGATAAAAAAAGAAAAGAAAAGAAAATGTTTGCTGGAGTATAACAGTCCAAAGAGGTGTGTGTCTGTGTGTGTGAGAAAGAGCGTCATAGGTACAATTCAATAGAGCAGCCGATAACAGCTCATCTCTGCCCTATAATTCTCTCTCAGTCTCTCTCTCTCTCTCTCTCTCCCTCTCTCAGTCTCTCTCTCTCTCTGTGGATGAGTGTGGACAATAGTCTCAGCAGTGGCCCCTGATTGCCTCTTTTCACATGTTAATGAGCATCTCTGCGTTCCTCCTCTTTCTCAAATCTCCACAAATTATACAGCAAACACAGAAAAGGAAAATCCACTGCTTTTTTTTTTCATTCAACAAACTGACATGTAAATGCGAGTGTAAGTGTTGTCCTCCGCCGCTCTGATCGGCAGTTAATTGTAGCCGTCAATTGTATAAGATGCTCTTTTACTTTAACACAAGCCCGGATCAAACACAATCAACTCTCCTGCCTGTTAAAGAGAGAGAGAGAGAGAGAGAGAGATGTTCGTTGTCACGGTGATGACTGCGTTTACTCGTATCACACGTTTGAATATAAATATTTGTTGATTTGCTCATTTTGCGTCTCGCTGAGATCTGAACGCTGTGGAGGATCTGTGTTTGAAAGACCTGACACAGTGAATATACACACCCACACATGCACACACAGTTCAACACTTTATTACTCATAGTACTTGATCAAATATTAAGGACACAAATATTTACTCATGTTTAAATTTATTCAGTATTCATGCAAATATATGAAGTGGCATTTTTATTTATTGTCTTTACTTTTTTTTTTTTTTTTTTTATGACTGATGAGTAATTGACCAATCAGCTTCCGGGAGTGGAAGGATCTGTCTCATAGTGCACTTGTATATTGTCTACTAATCACATATTATGACATTCGACATGATAGGAAAACATTTGTGTTATTTGATACGAAGCTGTACCTTCTTCCTCGCAGCAGATTTTAAAATAGAAAGAGTCAAATGTGAAGAATCAGTCACGTACACAAACACTTTCTCCGGCGCACTTCCACAAGAGGGCCAAATCCTGCAGGAGAAAGTCACGTTTTATTTCATAGGATAAATTAAATTTCACACCCCTGCGAAGTTTATAGAGCACATAGCAGCAGATTTTTACAAGATTCATATGCAAATGTGCGTGGAGATTAGAGATACAACAATTATTCCAGTTCGTGATAAATTATTCATTTAACAACCGTCAATTATTAATTCCGCTGAAACAATAAGCCGTGTTTCTGTAGGCAGAGTTTTCTTTTTTAACGGACCTTTACCTTTCTCTCTCCCTCTCTCTCTCTTTCTGTGAGCTCTGTTAGTGTCAGAATTAATCGTGAATGTTTTCCATTCCCTTCTCTGTCTCAGAAAGCCGGAGCATCAAAATAGTTAAAAATATGTGGTGGCACTGCTACTTTTACCTCACTGGAGACCTGACCTCTTTACCGAGAGACGCTCGGAATCATGGCTCTCTTCGCCGAGCGTCTCTCGTTTGATGTGTGCGAATGAAGAGAGCCGGCTAATAATCAGATCATTGCTGTTCAGAGTCCTTCCTCTGCACCGAACAAGTGCTGCATGTGAAAATCAATAGCTATTTGATGCATACGGCATCTGTAGCTGCGCAGTCAGTATCCCAGCATGCCGTTATATACAGTAGAGCGAAGCCGTGCGAGCGCAGGAGCCTGCGGCTACAGCACAACAACTCATTTCATATGTTTGAGAGACTTTGAAATCACTCTCTCTGCTAACTCTGCACTATAATTGTCCATCAATCTGCCATGGCTCTTTTTTTCCTGTTCTTTTGTCTGTGCGTGTGAGATACGCTCACCCTGTACAGCTGTCATTCACATTAAAATGCGCCTGTGAATGGAACAGGTTTGTTGGGTAAATGCATAATTAATAAGTACAGATGAGAAATCGCTACCGCATGTAATGCATGTGCACGCATGCTGTATTTGCACTGAGGTGCATCTGTGAACAGCCGGACGGGCTTTTTGGCTGGCGATGTACACACACACACATGAAGATGTGATAATTATGCTAATGAAATACACGCCTGTAACTCTGGTACTGTTGTGTACGGCGCAGTGCGCTTTATAATGACTACCAAAATTAACTAGCAACACAGGACAGGGACCCCAGCAGTTCATACAGGATAATGACATCGGTACTGATGAAGAGGAAGAAAAAAAAAATGGTGTAGAAACAGTTTTTCACTCAGATATTGCTAATAAATGATTTCAAAGAAATAGCAAATAATCCATTGAATTGCATCTAAGTGGAAGGATTGAAAGACTTTTTTATTTTTTACACAGCACATTTAACTTGTGTTTTAAATGTAAAACCGGTGCAGTTAACTTTTAGTTATTTGAATGCAGTTTTTAAAATGGGTAATGTCATACCCTTATCTTTGCTAATTTAACAGGGATTTCCTTGAATGACACTTTTTTCATTTACAATTTGAAGTGGATTACAATGGTAAGTTATAACGCACCTCTGGCAGTGAGAAAACCATCCTGAAATCCTTCAGTAGCAAAAGGTTTGCGAGCGGAGTGTGTGACAGGTCAGAAATGAGGGTGTAACGGGAGCGAGCGCAGAGAGGGGGCGTCTGTCTCCTCCATTAAATGAACACATTCATGAACCCAGAGGGTCGCTGGATGAGCGTTTGCCTGTCTCACACAATATTGAATAACGTGTAAAATACTTGCATATAAACAGGCAACATACATGCAGAAAGGATAGATAGATAGATAGATAGATAGATAGATAGATAGATAGATAGATAGATAAATAGATAGATAGATAGATAGATAGATAGATAGACAGATAGATAGATATTTTATACATTATGTATTTGTATATACTTCAAATAAATAAAATGTATAATCCCATAAACCATACTTAAAATATTGCATTAATAAAAATACAATTTTAATGAAAAGAAACTGAGATGTTACTATTGTCAATGAAAGTTAATGGACATTCTGTGTTAAGATATATTCAGACTGAGTGCAAAATACATACAGTACATCCAGCCAAAACCTCCATTATTATACACTTCTCCCTAACAGAAACTTAAATAATAAAGAAAGCTTTAATCATTGTTTCACTGACGCCTTGCTTATGCAGTAAAATGCCTCGAATTGTGAAAACACTGAAAGACAAGTGAATGGAAAGAAATCACGGCAGGCAGCCGAAACACGAAGCTCCAAAAAATCTGACGCTCTATTGTTGTCCTGTTGAAAGCAGCCCACAAACTCATCTGTAAGTGCGGCCCATACAAACAGCACATCTGTCTTCAAAACCACACGATAAACATCATTTTCACCCCCCCACCAAAAGAGACGAAATGAAAATCACCCGTTTGTTCTGCTGCAAAGTTGAAAAACTAATCATGAATCACGCTCTCACATGTTTATAATTCGCCTTTTCCTTTTTTTATAAGATGATGAAAAGCACCCGTGAAGACTTTACAATTAGATTAAATTGCACCGTAACACAATGGCTAATTAAGTCATTTTTCAAATTCAATAAGGAAGCAGATTGGAAATACGAGTTGTCTGGCAAAAGCCCTCAATGAATACGTCCAAGCTGTTCAGCTGACTGCTATTTGGCCACGAGTTTAAATTTCTGGGAATTTCATCAGTGTTACAGAGCGGGGAACATTAAAACCCTTTCACATGTCTCGGGATTTCAACGCGTCTCTCCACACAACGGTCGTGGCACTTTGACCGCCGCTTGAAATGCGTTACAGTCACGGAAGGACAACTTTACAAACGTAGCTATGCAGAGTAGACAGTAAATAGTATGAAAAACAAATCAAATGTTTAATCTAAAGACTAAATAATGTCCTTGAAAGCACCCAGTCTCCTGCTTTTGGCCCGTTATACACGATCCAAATGATCACCAGTGGAAAAGATTTCTCTATGTCATTACGGAAGTCAAATGGTTCGTGCATAGAATTTCTCATTGACTTTGTAAGCTTTGTAGCTGTGACAAAATGCAGAAATTTTCCAAAGCCGGCAAAGATAAAATGACAAAACAGCTGATGTTTTCCATGCAAAGGCCGATCAATTGATAGTCGAAGCTGGAAAAACAGAGGTCAGTCCTCACAGAGGAGACACAGAAGCTCTGTTTTATAGTTCAGAGACACATATGCTGTCATTCAACCATCTTTCATCTCATATGAAAAGAGTTCTCATGTCCGCCAAGAGGAAAAAGAGAGATTAGGCATGAAGCCCAAATATAAAAAGTCAAACACAAGCCTGTACATCTCAATTAAAGACGTGGATATCACTGTATGTCTGTCATCTTATCTGTCTCTGTCTATATTTATAAAATCACACAAAGACAGCATATAGTTAGTTCACTTTTCTTGTCCTCAATTTCCATGCTGCTGTAATTATAGGAAGGCCTCGGTGTGCAGCTGCGTCAGGAGGCCCATCAATCAAACCCTGGAAAACTCGGACTATATATATTAACGGATCAGAACTACTTTAATTCTACTTGAATATTTTCTTACTTTTTTAGACTACTAAACACGATTCCTTTATTTCAAAACACCCTGAATGTTTGAAAATAAAGCATCCTGATATCTTCCAAACATTTTATGGGAAATCATTTTGCCATAAATCACTGCATTTCTCGTGAAGATTTCTTCTTATGCTTGAATAAAACTGTGATGTGTGTGTGTGTGTGAGAGGGAATTTCTGGCGTTTAGACTCGTACCTCAACAATCCAAATCCTTTTTTCTTTGTCTTTTTCTCAGGGTCGTCAGGCTCGTCCTTCTTTTTGCTCTTTTTCTCTTTCTTCTTTTTGGTTTTCTTTTTCTTGACCTTCTTCTCCTCATCCAGATCCTGTCGAGAGGAGCTGCTGGCGGGCGTGTCTCTTCCGGAGTCTTCCTCAGAGTCATCTGTTGGTGAAGAACAAAGTCCCAGACGTGAGCAAACACCTAATGAGATCTAATCATAAGGAATCAAAACAACAACCCACAAAATTCTTTCTATACTGATTTTTATTTTCATTTTCATAAAATGATATTATGATATTATAAAAAAAAAAAAAAAAATCAATATTGATGATTTCATTCACTCATATTACATTATATTATTTTTAAAGTCAGAAATGAGCATTAAAAGGAACATAATGTAATATTTCACCACAAAAAAAACAAAACATAATAATAATAAAATTGGGGCATTTTGCATTTCTTTTCCAATCATAAACATGCAATAAAAATCCATTACTACAAAGCGGAAAAAAAGATTATTTAATTATTTAATTAAATTGCTATCAAATGCGATTAAGTTGCATCAAAATGTTTTGTTTAGCTAAGTTTTTGTTTACATAATATGTGTATATATACTATGAATATATAAATACAAACACGTATATGTATATATTTAATATAAATGTTATGTTTATATATTAAATACATGTATGTATTTTATTTAAAAAAAATAATATGAATAATATATAACCATGTAAATAATTTCAAAATATATACTGAATGTTTGTATTCATATACACATAATAAATATACACAGTACACATATATAATGTAAACAAAAACCTTTATTTTGGATGCAATTAATCGTCTGACAGTACTATTTAATTATTTGAAGATTATAATTATCTTATTAACAATCTGTAATTTTTTTTTTTGTGTCAAGTAAATAAATATTGTGGCAATTTTTATAGATTTTATTTGCATCCTTAATGCACCAGCAAATATGCTTTCTTTTCATAAAACATTTTCTTTTGTTTAGTTTTATTTTTTTTTTTTATAATTTTATTTGTCTTTACTTCCCTGTAGCATCGGGTGGGTTGTTACTAAGCTGATATCTATAGACCTCCATTCATCCACCACCTCTGCTAGGCGTGCAGAAAGCTTGACATTAATTCATGACACCTTATAGGCTCTAATGGAAGGCATCTCTGGCTAGTGCCGAAGATCTGTCTCCATTTCTCATTTAGAAGAGGTCTTCAGTGTCGATGAGAAAGAGCAGGGGTGATACGTGCCCTTGAATGTGCTTTAATGTGTGTATTTGCTGATTCACTCCTTACAGGCTCACGAAGCTCAGTGAGTCCCAGAGAGTCAAATTCATCTCTCAGATGAGCTACTAATAGTGAAAGAGCTTCACTGGCACCCAACCGTTCTGAGAGATCGCTCTGAACTTTAAAAGAGATTTAAAGTCAACATGAAACCGCATTTGCAACCCATTTTACTTTCATAATGTGACATTTCTAAAACTAAACAGTTCCAACTTCAATATTCGTTTTATTAATGCATTTGGAATTCAGTTCAATAATACATTGTTCACAATCATAAGAATGTCAGAGTGAATTACAATTTCTTTAACTTTTATAACGCACCAGCATGCATAAGAATCTGAACAAATGTACAAATGCATGTTAAGAATTATGGGGTGTTTGAGGAGAGTACTGAATGTGAAAAACCCATATGCACTATTGGCGAAGCGAGAAGCAGTGGTATGCACTTGTAACCATTAACACATGTTTGGCAAAACTCTTGACAATCTCGCTACTGTGCTCAGCAACATGCATTTACCGCAATGCACCACACACACACTTCTCATTAATGTACTTTGTCTGTGGTGAGCAATAACTGCAGAAAACCACTGAAGGACTTCTGTTTAAATTACAACACATTTATAGAGTAACACTGACGATATACATTGCATATATATAAATATATATTATAGTATTAATTATATTATATTATATTATATTACATTAATTATATATTATAGTATTAGACATAAAAACTGATATATTGGTGCACTGATAAAAATATATTTCACATATTTATTGTTGGTTGTCATGATCAGTTAATAAACTAATTAAAAGTAATAGCTTAACTGAATAAATTTATGTATGTATTAAAATTGTATTATTACTAAATTAACACATGCACGCATAATACATATTGAATAAAATATTAAGCAATATTAATCAATTACTACATTATTTAAAAATACATTTATTTTTAGGAATAATTAGAAAAATTATTTCACAAGGTAAAACAAATGCATATCGATAGCTCATATTTATTTGTTATTTAAATAAATATATTTATTTGTTTTTATTTATTTTACTTTTTTTATCTGTTCAGTGTTGTTCTTGTCAACTTAAGCTAAAGCTAAAAAAAATAATAAATAATAAATAATAATAAATATATTTTGCTCACCAAAATAAAATACATAAATAAAATATTTAAATGAAATGAAATTAGACTAAACAATTGTCTTGGCAACTAGCTAAAATAAAGTCTAAACTACAATATTAAAATTACTACATCTAAATCAGTTTTAGATTTTGTAATTTTAATATATATATATATATATATATATATATATATATATATAACTTATTAAAAAAGAAAAGCACATTTACTTTAAAAAAAAGTAACTCAACTAAAATGTAAATTAAAACTCAATATCAAAATAAAAGCTTATTCAAACTAATAATATACACTGTAATAGTGTATAAACAAGAAAAATTACATATGACACTGCCTAGTCTCGATTATACCAATTGTTTTCAAAAACATATATCATTTCTAATATTTTTTTAACCGTTTTTACTGTTCTATTTACATATTTTACTTTATTTTAGTTATATAGGACTTGGTTTGATGTTTCCTCTGAACTCACCATCCTCAGGTTCAGAAGGCCCTTCGTAGGACTTGTCGATGGCGTATCGGAAGCTGAGGTTGCATGCTCGGCCTCTCACCACGTGCGTCCGTGGACGGTGGAAGGGCACCTGGTCCTTACCAACCTCCTCCATCGCTGTCTGGAGACTCTCTAGAGAACTGGACTTCTGCAGACCCAACCTGGGTCCCAGCGCCGTCCCGTTAGAGGAGATGGGTTCTGAGACGGGGACATGGAGGGATGTCAGTGATGGGAGGATGGAGGATGCTAATGAAAGGTGAAGTTTTGAAAATCAGGGCGAGATTAGAAACAGTCCTGCTGAAAAGACCAACGCCATCAAATACTCAAACACTGGTTTGAGCTGATCTTTTCAACAGGGTTTGTGAATTGAAAATGCAACAGTTGTTTGGGTGAGCTGAGCTGAAAGTCTAATGTCTTTGGACGCATTCAAAGAACAGACGGAGATGAAATATGTAAAGATGGCTGTAGGACGGAGGATGGATGACGAAACCTCAAGGTGAGAGTGAAAGAGCGTCACGGAATAAATGAGGCATTGCAAACGCGGACCAGACGTGCAGGAACACTAAACAGAAAAGTAGTAGTAGTACAAGTAGTCCAGGGCTAAGGAGCATTAAATGAAGAAGTGAGAGATGAAGAGCAACTGTGATGCTGTAAGCAATGCAAACCACTGAAAACAACGACACCAGGAGCAGGAGGAGGAGGTGAGGGACTAAGACAAGCACACACAACAGAAAAAAATGGAGGAATAGCACAAATACAAGGGCTCCAAACACTGAAAGGGCAAAAGAAAGTAGGGGAGAAGAAGAAAAATAAAAAGATGTCCTTAGTGCTTGAGAGGTAAAAAGTGGCATGCAGGAAAGAGCACATGATTTAAACGGAGGCTTCAGCCAAAAACTCTGTCATCGTTTACTCACTTTCATGTCGCGCCAATGAACACGAATGGAGAGGTTTTAAAATGTCCCCTTTTATGTTTCTCAGACGGTGAAAAATTTGGATTTGGAAAGACACAAGGTTGAGTAAACAATAACAGAGTTTTCATGCGTGGCTCAAGAATCCCTTTAAGAAATACTTTTGTTCCCAAAGCAGCAGTGAAAATGTGTATACAACACAATAAATCAGTGATCGGCTGAAGGACATGTCATTTTACTACAGCTAAACAGAGTTTGTAGACCAAAAAAACAAGTTGAACTGTGGTAAAATCACTGTAAACATTTAAAAATATACTTTGACAAACCCTCAACAACAGAAAAATGGTAAAAGACATCAATGTTTTTAGAAATAGTGGAAATTTCACCAAACTGAGACAGATGCAATCTTTAAAAACGATTTGCTTGTTTGCACTATATTTTTACATTTTCACTATTTCTTCTTTAATATTTTTTAAATGTTAAAATGTGGTGATAAAATGTAGAATCTAAACCTTTTTTAATTTAGTATATGCTTATTGTCAATCTACTGTAAATCTATATTAAAAAAATATATATATGTGAAGTAGTAAAAATTTAAGATGATGATTATGATGGCATAATGTTACAAGTCTCATTAAAGGCTCTAAAAATACAAAAGGAAAGTTCAAATCTGGTATTTTTCATAAAAGCCAATCCAGTTGAATAAAATGCATACATACTACATTTTTTTTGTGTGTGTTTTTCTGTCCACTAAGGCTGCATTTCTTTAAACAAAAATAAAGTAAAAATAGCCGTGTTGTGAAATATTAAACTAAACTAGATAAAAAAGTTTGTCAAGTCAAACTTTAAGTTGGCTTGAGAAAGCCAAGGCTGAAAGGTTGAAAAAGTTTGAAAAGTTTAAAATAGTTCAAGTTAAAAAAGTTTAAACAGTTACGATTTTAAAAAGTTAGAAAAATGTCAGTTTAACGTTTTCAGTCTAGAAAGTCAGATAATACAGATACTAGCATATTAACATGTTGCTAGTATGATTAGCAAGTTAACAGTATTTTTCTAGCATGATAAGCATGCTGCTAGCATGTTTGTAGCATGATTAGCAAGCTACTAGCATGTTGCTAGCATGTTTCTATCATGATTAGCAAGTTATTAGCATGTTGTTAGCATGTTTCTAGCATGATTAGCATGTTACTAGCATGTTGCTAGCATGATAAGCAAGTTGCTAGCATGTTCCTAGCATGATTAGCATGTTGCTAGCATGTTTCTAGCATGATTAGCAAGTTAGTAGCATGTTGCTTTCATGACTAGCATGTTACTAGCATGATTAGCATGGTACTAGCATGTTGCTAGCACGATTAACATGTTACTAGTATGTTGTTAGCATGATTGGCATGTTGTTAACATGATTAGTAAGTTACTAGCATGTTGCTAGCATGATAAGCAAGTTTGCTAGGATGTTCCTAGCATGATTAACAAGTTACTAGCATGTTGCTATCACGATTAGCATGGTACTAGCATGTTGCTAGCACGATTAGCAAGTTACTAGTGTGTTGCTAACATGATTAGCATGTTGTTAGCATGATTAGTAAGTTACTAGCATGTTGCTACCATGATAGGCAAGTTGATAGCATGTTCCTAACATAATTGGCATGTTGCTAGCATGTTTCTAGCATGATTAGCAAGTTACTAGCATGTTGCTATCATGATTAGCATGTTACTAGCATGTTGCTAGCATGATTACCATGTTGCTAGCATGATTAGCATGTTGCTAGCATGTTGCTAGCATGATTATCAAGTTACTAGCATGTTGCTTGCATGATTGGCATGTTGTTAGCATGATTAGCATGTTACTAGCATGATTGGCAAGTTGCTAGCATGACTTCAGTGTGGTTAGATTTGAATTTTGTCAGTTGCCAGAGTCTTGGCTCATCTGAACATTCAGTGAATGGGAGTCTATGGGATTTTTTCCATTTTCATTCAAGTCGGTTCAGTTAGAAAAGATATAGCACACCCTGTGAGATCAGTCTGAAGATCTGGGCTGAGTTTGTAGTTTGTAGAGTTAAAGCTCTAGGAGGAGTAGCGTTTAGAAATTTTTGTCTCAGAATAACAATAAGAAGAAGTTTAGGTCGGATATCAGTAAGTTGGCTTTCTCAAGCCAACTTATTAAAATAACTGTATGAATGCATTTTAAAATGCAATTTATTCCTTTGATGCAAAGCTACATTTTCAGTATCATTATTACGCTACTGTCACATGATCCCTCAGAAATCTTCCTAATAAGCTGATTTGCTTCTGCTTTGCAAAATGATGAATGTCTTTATTGTCACCAATTGAATTGATCCTTTTGGAAAAATTTTATTTATTTTTTCATTCATAACGACCCCCCCAAATATTGAACAATAGTGCATATACAAAGCAAATTCTGCCTGTGTTCAGTCATATAAATTTAACTACCGACTAAGTTTGTTGAAAAACAAAACAAACAGGGATCCATGACCGGTCCCTGTTCTGGGATTTTACAATGCATGAACTTTACATCTATTTCATTTCCATGCATAAACACGCATAAACACACGACACAGATGACGCATTCTGGGATGCTTACATAAATCAATCTAAACCGGCACAACATGGCTGCTCTCAACCTGATTCAACAGACGAGCGAGGAGCAGACCAAGAGAAACGACAGCGAGACGGAAAATTCATTTGAATGACTTCTCAGGAAATAAAACGGTAATTGGCGAAGTCTTTCTGGCAGACAGATACCTGTACGCTGCCATTATCACGAAAAGGGAAAATAATGAGACGAAGAGCAAAACAAACAAATGAGCAGAAGCAGCGCTGCAGGGCCGAACGCTAACTGGGCGACCGCCATACAGCTCCTGGAAGAAGAGGAAGAGAGATGAATTGGAGGATGTTGAACTGTGAACTAAAGCGCCACAGAGCCCGTGAGCAACGCAGCCGCTATGAGCGCTCTTCATTTAGACGAGAGGGGCCACAGGAAAACGTAGGTGTGTTGGAAGAAAGCCAGTGAGAGAGAGAGAGAGCCCTGCCTCCAGCATCTTTCATCTATCCTCTTAATGGATATGTTCTCCTCTCCTGTGGACCCAAACTTGGCTCTTCATTGTTCCAGCTACACACACACGTACAACCATACACATACCTCGCTTTGTTTGTAAGAAGGAGAGTTATACTTCACTTATTTGTGCACAAAAACAATGAAAGGAGTGGAAAGGAAATCAAAATTGACTTGGTTTAGTTTTGTTTCGACTGCGACTTTAGGGACCGCAACATAAAGTATGGCTTAAAGTAGTTTTGAGGTTGCTTAAGGTTAGGCTGATAAATAAACTGCCTAATAAATCATAACTGCTAAGAGTTTTTTATTAGGACAAAATAACTAGAAAATGACCTTAAGCAATTAATTTTTTACTAACACATTTAGTACACACTGCCAAAAATCTAATAAGAATAAGACCTGCATGATGCTGGACTAGACTGTGAATTTACAGGAAAAAGAAATGAAAAGAAATGTACAACATTTACTGCAAAGCAGATGCAAGAAAAGAGAGAGAGAGGTCTAGGAGTACTGCAGTGCTTGGCTTGGCTGGCCCTAGCTGGAGGTTTTTAGTCAGATTAAACTCAGAGCGTCCACGTCTTCAAGACCATCCTAATAATGAAATATGTCGGAGCGTATAAAGGAGTCTGGCGTAGGTAGAGCGTGCCAGAGGCAAGAGAGAAAAATGAGTGCGTCAGCAGAACGGCCCGCAGCCTGTCAATATCTATCGGATCCCACATCTGTAAAACTACACTCCAATCAGCCTTCCATGTATTTACCATTGTCCCCGACCCCTGAGAAGTATACAAAAGCGGCATGTGTAAGCTAGGCATGTAAATTGGTCTGTGTATGTTCTTTATGCATGCACATGCTGTGAGCGCTGCTAAAAGTTCAGTCTTGATCGTGCGCATATGGTTTTGATTATGATGTAATTTATGATCCAGTGCCATTGGTTTGAGTCAATGCGTACAGTAAATCTGCGGTCAGGTTTTGAACTATGTCCTGTATATAAATCTATGATATAATAATATAAAACATTTTTATAAATATAACTTACATAAAACTTCACATAGTCTCTCTCCCACTCTCTTACCTTATATAATTTTATATTTATAAATATTTTATATATTTTGCATAAAATATATATTTATAGTTTTTATAAATTTTATAGTTATAGAATAAAAGTTTGACGCTACTGCGATACTATTATATATTTTTTAATAAATATTTTAATGTTTTTAATTTTGCATTTTCTCATTTCTGAGTGGGAGGGAAAGATAAATTCATTTTAGTTTTAGTTAAATAAAGATTTCATATTTATATATATATATATATGCATAAATAAATAAAATAAATAAATATACATACATATATATATATATATATATATACACACACACACACACACACACACACACACACACACACACATATATATATATATAT
>JAUCMU010000001.1:3941725-3970831 GCA_032275025.1 Enteromius treurensis
AATTTATTTTATACACATAAATATTTTTATATAATATGTTTATGTTACATATTATCTGTTAATTATGTTTTTTTATATTATTTTTTACTTATAACTATAACATAAAAATTATATAAAAAGTGGATAGTATATATATATATATATATATATATATATACATAATTGTCCATTTTACCTGAAAACTATATTTATTTTGGTCTGGTAGCTTGTGGTCAGTGCTTTCACTGTGTCTGTCCGTTTCCTCCACTAACTCAATCACTCCTTGCAGCAACTCACTCTCTCACCTCAACTGACAGGCTACAAATGGCCAGCAGTCGCCCTCCGTTTATCTTCATTTGACTTGGTTGAGACAGAGTCACTGATCTGGAGTCAGATTACTGGCCTGTGAGTCAACTAACACAGCGCTTTACAGATCGCATGCTTGATCTTGGGCCAGCCTCGCAGCGCTTGACCATAAATGAGATGTTGTATATTAAAGCAGTATGTTGGAACTGACGTTGCAAGGCTAAAAAACTAAACAACTTGGCACAGCAACTTTTTATGAATAAAATTAAAAGAACATTGCCGTCTTTCATCATAATTCTGTTGCTGCTGTTCATTAAAATAAAGCACTATGGTTAAGAGGTTTCCAACAAACTCCTTAACTGTTGTAAAATCTCATTCTAGTATATTGTGTGTGTGTGTATGTTCGTATTCTTACCAGGTCTCTGTCCTTGAATGGTGGCCATGTTACTTTCATCTGCCACTGAAACACACGAACATTACATCCATCAGCTTCTCAAACACTCATTTGTGACACCTAATAGACATTCCAGACTGGATATAACAGGCTCATGTTAACAAGTGTAATGTTTAAGTGTTGCCGTAATGCTTTCAAAACACTTGCACGCATTTACGCTTCTCTTGTAAGTTGATTTTGTTAAGTTGACGTTAGCAATCCAGATATCCACTACCACGCAGAGAAAAGCTGCTTAAATTAGTCTAAGCTGATCTTATCCTGGGACCAGTTGCATAAACTTAGCCTTCATGTTAAGAGTGTCTTAAGAGCTTTTCTGACCAACTAGCAGTTAGCCAAGAGTAATCAGTTTTATTATTTGTATTTACTTATTTATTATGTAACTGAATGTACCTTTTAAGACTAATCTTAAAATTTTATGCAACCGGCCCCTGGTCTTCCAAATTAGTTAAGCTGGTTTAGATGATCTCCTATTATGACCAGTTAACCACCTAAGACCATCTTATACTGGTTTAGGCTTCTTTTACTCAGCAGGGGATAAGCCACAAAACCTATTTATTTTAAATAAATAAATACAATCATAATTTACTCACTCTCAAGTTGTTCCAAATCTATCTAAGTCTTACCTGTTGACACTCCCTTTCGGTTTTGATTTTATAGGATTTAAAATACATTTAGGATTATATTCAATCTGCAATGAATAAGCCATTGCAATGTAAGGATTTGAGTCCTAGCATGACCTATAATGTATTTTAAACTGAACCTTTATAAGAAACAGAACTGAACTGACAAAATAATACATAGGATTTGTAGAGATCTCCTTAATTCTAGCTTGTCCTGATGTATGGATCTAGCTCAATCTCTCTCTCTTCCTGCAAGTAGCCTCACTTGGTTTTAATTAGGAAAGACTGTGCAGGGCCAGAAACGCTTCTGTACAGCTGAGAACATCTGTGCTTTGCCTAAGCATACACACACAAACCTTAAATGGCTCGACTAGTGAAATTCATAACAAAGAAGAAAAAAATTTATAAAAATAATAATAATTATATATATATATAAATATATATTAACATATGTTTATTTACAAAAACAGATTTTTTCATTATGTTTATCACATTATCAAGTTTTTTTTTATTATAATTGTGTTTTTTTGTTAGCTGCATTTTATAGTAATTTTTTTTACCTAATCAAAATAACCCAACTGCAGTTTTATTGATATTAAATGGAATGAACAATGAAAAACTATTTTTGAGAATTGTTAAAACTGAGCTGTTGAACTCTTCACATTTTTTTAAATTCAAATACAGCAACAACTTAAAATAAGTGTTTTCTATTTGAATATAATTTAAAATGTCATTTATTCCTGTGATAATAGTTTATATAATATATATATATATATATACACACACATATAAAATGAATAATATATTTGTGCCAAGGTATAATACTTTCTTTCAGGATTCTTTGATGAATAGAAAGCTCAACAGAACAGGAATTATAACTTAACAGGAAATTAAATGTAAAAACAACAGATTTGTACAATGCATATACAGTAAGTGACTGCATTCATGAAAACCATAATGACAAATCTAAGACATTTACAGTAGCAACCCATGGAGGAAAACAAGGAATTATTATTGTGTGTGGGCCTGAGTGTGAGTGGTGAAAACCGGATAGTGTGTCTCTGCATGTGAGAGAGAGAGAGAGAGAGAGAGACTAATCCGCACAAACAGGATTGAGCAGTGAAGAGCAGCTGCTGCCACAGGCATTGCACCATGGGATACAATAATGGGGTTTCATTACACTGCAATTTCTCTTAAATCAGCCTTTTCATCTTTTATGAGCTAAATTTCCCAAGCAGTGAAATTACACTGGAGGAG
This sequence comes from Enteromius treurensis, assembly GCA_032275025.1. NCBI lineage: Eukaryota > Metazoa > Chordata > Actinopteri > Cypriniformes > Cyprinidae > Enteromius > Enteromius treurensis. The sequence continues at coordinate 3,944,342 of JAUCMU010000001.1, forward strand.
AGGCTTGTGTGAGTTCACACATGTGTGTGTGTGTGTGTGTGTGTACATATGGACATGTATGTGAGAGAACACAGACTGGGTTGATGGGGGGAAAAGTAAGTACTGAGGAATAAAAAAAATAGGGAGGGAAAAAAAATATTTTGGCACTGAATGCTTGACAGCGTCTACAAATTTGGATTATCCACACTCAACAAAACACAGACACAATGTCACACTCATGCATGCAGAAACGCACACACACACACACACAAAAAGTACTGCACAAACATCCTCCACAAGCACATTATTCTCAAATACTCATATTAATGCCATTCACGGTGTTTGCTAAGTCAAGCAGCACTATAATCACTGCTCAGACTCATGATAACACACTCAAGCAACCTGACAACCAACAAGCACACCCTAGCAACAACGGACACCCTAGAAACCAGTCAGAACACACTAGAAACCATGCTAAACACCTTAGTAACAAACCGGAACGCCAAAGCAATCGCTTTAAACACCCTAGCAACCAACCAGAATACCATAGCAAAAAGTAACACCCTGGAAACCACCCAGAACAGACCAGACACCACGCTGAACACCTTACTAACAATATTGGACACAGGGCTGGAAATTAAGTTTTTGACACACCGGCCAAGCGTATTTTTTACCCGCCAAAATTCTGAACGATTTAACACATATATATCCACATTAATCTGTATATTATGTGCGCTCCGGACAGAGAGGAGTGACAACATAATTAGAACATCAATAAGAAAAACAACTTTTTGGTCATTTTAGATTTTTTATTATAACTTGTCTATTACTTTGAAATGTTTTTAACGAACTGTTCTAGTCAAGACTACTTGTTTTCTTTGTCCATTTCAGTCATTTCAGAGTTTTTCTATTATTTAGAAATGTTTTTTAATGAACTCTAGTTAGACTCCTTGTTTTCTCTGTCCATTAAATCTGTCCTCCTGCTTCTGACGCCGCTAGCACGAAACTACCGTTACATTGAGTAGTGACACATTTTATTATTGTTGTTTGTTCTGATGGTGCATTTAGAAAACTTAAGTATTTTCTTGTTGCTGTCAATATTTATTTGAATAATGTTCATGTTTATATTTAACTTTTTATATTGTCCGTTTATGAAAGAGGGCAAAAATAAGTGTTCTTTTTTAAAAATAAATGTGGTGTTTTGACTTAATCTGTACCTTTTTTACAGTTAATCTCGTCTCCGTACCTTGATAACTTGAAATAGAAAGGGACCTCCCGCTATGTTAGAGCTCAAATACAGTACTGTACAGTAATATTGATGTATCGAAACCCAACCGTGGGCTCACTGTACCTTTGCATCCCTAGCTTGAACACACTAGGAACAACCTAGTATCAAGACAAAACACCCTTCAATGATGAACACCCAAGCAACAATAAACACCAAACCAACAATAATGCAAACCTTTTAGCAACAACCCCCAACACCCAAGTCATGCATGCCGCAACCTTGAACATGTGAGCAACACAAAACCCCACCCTAAAAACCATCCAAAACACTGCAGAGGCATCCGGACACCCTACAAACCACCCAATGCCCCTTGCCAATATGCAAAATGCCCTAGACAAAAAGATAAAATCCTAACAACCACCCAGAATACCCAAGCAACAACCCTGAAAATCCTATCAACATGCAAAATGCCCTAGATACAACACCACAATACCCAGAATGCCCTAGCAACATGCAGCACACCCTAGAAACCAGCCAGTAAACTTAGCAACATTTTATTCTAGTAAACTGTTAAGGAGAAAAGTTAAATTCTAGTCCTACATGTTCTGATAAAACCCACATTTGGCCGGTGTGCCGCACTTCTGCATAAAAGCAAAGGTAAATGGCCTGAAAGCAATCAGCAAATGAGAAATTAAGAGCATTTTCACATGAACTCCTGCCCAGAAAAACACATATAGCTGCTAATGATGCGACCGGCAGAATAAAGCTCTTTCAGAGAGACTCGAGCAGAGCCAAAACTCTGAACTCCAAACGCTAGCCTCCAGAACCCCAGCCAAACCTCTCATAGGGACCACGCTTGACTGAGAAAATCCTTTGTCTTTCAACGTTTCGCAATATCAGAGGAGAACGTTAGCCAGACTGAAATTAAGCGCCTTGAGGATAAGACAAGCGGACCCTTGGGTGATGGATGGATTACTTTAAAGGTCTGTAGAATGTTTGTAAATTAAGATTAATAAATACGTTGGCTATTTCTGTATTTGGATATAAATGACCTGTATTGCACTAACGCTAGAGTAAATATCTAAAATTCAATGACGTTAGTTATGACCCTGACTGAAAATCCATTACCCCAAAACCCTCCAGAAACAATTACATTGATGGAAATCATTGCTAAAACATGCATAGATTATACAGCTTTGTATGTTAAGCCTCAAAACAGAAAAGGAAAATATAAGCAAGCATGTATAAGCATCATATGTTAAAGAATATTACTCTTTTCCTTTTAATATATGTTTAATATAATGTATAAATGTCAGAAAATAGAAATACTTATACTGAATTACAAATGAATAGAGAAATGAATACAAAAGAAGTGAAAAAGGACAAAAAGAAACACTATAACTGAAGCACAGGCCACAAGGCCTACACAGAAAAATTGAAAGAACAACTTAAAGACCAAAACGAAAACGCGCGAGAGAGAGAGATAAAGAAATAAATAGAGGGGAAAAGGTCTGGACGGAGGATAAAAGATGGCAGCAAAGCACGACACTATGAGATGTGTGTAATGAAAACCAATCAGCTTTCAGCAGTGAGGAGATTAGCGCAGTGGCAGTGGAGCTGAAGCCAATACTCCACCCTAATGAAATGTAATTGGAAACGGGCGAAAACTTCCCATTGTGGAGCACTGAAATATCCCTCACGTTTCTGAAGGTGGTGGAAAAGAGAGAGGACAAGTTATCGGGGTCATCCGTGGCTAATACTAGGAAATGTGTAGCTAGCTACAGGGCTTTATTTTGCACTGAAGGCAATCGGTTTCCACTGTGTTCAGATAAACAGAGCAAAATCTTAAAAAAGGTCTTCTAGGTCTCAGTATAACCTTTAATCTTTGTCTATAAGGCTTTAGCGCCAAATGTTTCACCTCAAAAACCCGTCTTATTAGACGGTCCAGGTTAACCAAGCGTTAAATACACTGAAATAGCCCTTCTTTGCATTTAAATGAAGACGCTGCAAGTCTGTACAGTCCCAGTTTAGGAAACGTAATGCATTGTTGTACTGGTCAAGATGCAGTTTATTTTATCTGAAGAGGTAGTTTCTTGTGGTGTATGTGTGCTTCCGTACCTAAATCCATGCTCTTGGAAGACTTGTTGGTGGGGTATTCTGGGACTTTCTGCCGTTGAGGGTATTGTTGGTAGCTGGGTTTGTAGGAAACAGGCTCCATTTCAGCCCTGCAAGACACAGATCACACAAAGTCAGATTGGTTGATCAAATATCTAAAAGACACGCAACACTTTAATTAAGCATATGCAGTAAAACTGCATTTATATGCCTATTTCTAATATATTTTAAAACGTAATATGTGACACTGGGGCACAAAACCAGTCATGAGGGTCAACTCATGTGGTTTATTTGGCCGAGACAAAAAATAAAAATAAAAAGTAATCTGAGGGTGAAAAAAAATCAAAATCCTAAGAAAAAATCACACTTAAAGTTCTTTGCGATACATATTACTAATCAAAAATTAGGTTTTTATGTATATTGACGGTAAGAAATTCACAAGATATCTTCATGGAACATGATTTTACTGAATATCTTAATGTTTTTGCCATAAAAGGATCAATCATTTGTCGGCTTTTGCTACAAATATACCCATACTACTGGTTTTGAGCTCCAGGGTTACATATATTGATGCAAATTTTAATATGCTGATTAGTTGCTCAAGACATATTTTGGCGAGCTGTCGGAGGCGAGATGGGAGTTCGGTGAACCTTGAGCCCTAGTGAGGAGAGCCCTAAATGAGGGCGTGGCTCGGAGTCCGGCTCGAACCCCGCGTGCCCCCCGTGGAAGGAGTGAACAGTGGAGAAGGGGAGGCGGAGGGAAGGAAACAGGCCTATTTATAGCGGAGAAAGAGCGATTGGATTGGCTTACGATGGGGGCGGTGCTGATTGAAAGATTGGTACCGGCTGATTTGAGTTTCGAACGCGCTTCCTCCTGAAATTGCTTTATAAACTACATATGTGACCCTTGACAACAAAACCAGTCATAAGTGTTAATTTTACGAAATTGAGATTTATATATGATCTGAAAGCTGAATAACTAAGCTTTCCATTGTTGTATGATTTAGATGGATAGGGCAATATTTGACCGAGATGCAACTATATGAACATCTGGAATCTGAGGGTACAGAAAAATCGAAACGCTGAGAAAATCACCTCTAAAGTTGTTCAAATTAGATCTCATCAATGCATATTACTAATCAAAAATTACGTTTTAATATGTTTTGAGTAAGAAATTGACTAAATATCTTCTTGAAACATGATCTTTACTTCCTATCCTTATTGCTACAAATATACCCCAGCGACTTAAGACACATATATTATGATCAACGCTAAAATCATTCTAGTTCAAAAGAACGAAACGTACAAATGTCTTCTCATAGAAAGTTTTAATATGTCTTTTGACCACGTGTAACAGACATACTAGATAAGAGTAACAATATACATTTAACTATTTATTGCTAAGTTTTAGTACTTTTAAGTACTTGCAACCAACTTTTCATTCATGTCTACCTATACTGTAAATGAATCTTTCTTTCTATGTGTATAAAATTGGGTGTTAGACTGAACAGTTGATGGTACAACTAGAAAATGCCATTAATAATTCTTCTGCATGTTATCCTTGTTTTCAAATCTTTGAAATAAGGCTCCAGGATGCAATACCGAGCACTGATTATAATACAAAGAAAACCACTGAACTGTGGCTGCACTATTACTACTAACCGATTGTGTTGGTGTTTGTGTGGAAGGTTTGTTTCCAGCAGGTCCAGATCAGAAGGTGGAGGAGGGAAATCGTCTTCATCGTAATCTTCCTCCGGCAGTTCCTGTGGTTCGACCGGGGGTCTGTAAGGAACTGTTTGGAAATATGAGCTTTTAATGTAATATGCTATTATTAAAGCGCATGTTTGCCACACAAAGCCATCGTATGCTCTCAGAAGACTCTCCACTTTCTAAGCACAGGCGTTTCACTGAGAAACAGAATGTTATACAGGTTTGAAATGACACAAAAGTGAGTTATTCCTCTTATTATGAGGAATGAGACACACTTGACCACGCTCACTGAGTTCTGAATCATCTAACATGTGAGAAATACATTGAGACCACACAACGTTCTGATCAATGTTAGCAGCACTAGTCCGAAATGCCTCCATTACGACTCAATTTTCTGCACTGCTGTCCCCGTTTCTTCCACCATTTAGCCATTTATTGTAAAGCGGGTCCAGAATGGCTGCATCACATATATGCAGTGACATGAAATATTAATGCGGGTGCTAGCAAAAACATGCCATTAAAACGACACTTCATTAAAACTCATCAAAATCACACTTGTACTGCGAGTTAGGTGCTTTTAAATTTGACCGAATCTAACTGCGGCGAGTGTGGAATTTAAAATGAGACGCGTGTAAATATCACATCGCTCTTTGTGCGACTCAAGTACAGTCACATGATTTGACGGACAAGAGACGCTAATCAGTAAACAATGGTTTCCCAAAAACACTGAAAAAGCCTTTTGTGTTGGCATGGGCAATTCTCTGGAGAGCGCCCGGGAAAAGAATAGTGTGAATTTAAAGCAGTTTGTTATCCGTTCTCGAGCGCTCGGCACAATTGCAAGTATGCTAATAAGGCCCACTTAGAATCCATTTCATCAGCTTGATGATTTCAAGGTCAGGCCGCGTTGCATAAAATGTAGCAAAAATATCGTCATTGGCTTTTCCATCCGTATTGATGAGATGGGCTGATTTCCAACATGTATAAGTTCAAAAAGCTCATGGAAAGCTATACGCTGGCATGGAAAATGAGGCGGGAGAGAAAATGAACTTGTTTTGTCCCCTTACTCTGTAAGCAGAGCACTCTTCACGCGAGGAACGCACATGCTTGCTTTCTTTTTTGGGGCACTGATCAATTTCATTTCTGTCTTTAACAGTGAGAGAATTCAGATGAAAGCACTAAACATTATATATAAAAGCAATTGCATGGTGCGCATTTAGAATGTAGTCAACAAGATGTATTCAGGCAGAGCGTGATTGGGCGACTACCAGTGGAATCCGCCACATGATCCAGTTGGATTCTATGAAGGAGGAATTAATAGTACAGCAACTTTAAGTCACGACCTAAAGCAACTGAATCAGTGTCAGTGTGTACTTACCAGGAGCAGCCTCGTACATGCGGTTGTTTGGTTGTTTGGAAGGTGGTGCCGAGCTGTTGGTGTGGTTGCTGTTCGGACGAAGATGAACAGGAGAGTCGTTTCTGGTGACAGTTGGACTGCTTTCAGGATTTTCCTAAAATAGAGGGTGAAAAAGTAGAGAATTATTTTATCCGGAAGATGCTGATTGGGAGAAAATATCTTAAATATGAACATGTTGCTCATCTTCTATATTAGGTTCATGCTCTCAGGATGCCAAGATTTGGAACATTTTCCATGCAGGACAGAAAACAAGCTAGTACACACAAAAATTATAATTCTCTTGTGATTTCCTTACCCTTAACCTTTTTCTGCATGTCCACTGTTCTATGAAACGCATATAGAAATTTACATTCAAGTGTATTCAACTATGGATTGTAAAGACATTGTTGTCAAAAGCGGTGCAAGACATCTACATGCTTCGTATCTGAATGTAAGCAACAAACACTAATTCAAAAGATTTCTTTTTTTTTTTCATAAAAGAAATTAATAGTATTATTTAGCAAGGAGTTCCCCTATTACGGGTTATGAAAGGGTCATATTTTGTTTTTGAGAGTCTCCAATAACAGGTTGACATGCATGCAAGATCAAAAAAACTTTCATGGTCTTATAATATGCATTTATTTTTACCTTACTTTCACCAAAAATATTTGTTTGAAGTAGGGTTGGGTCGACAGACGATGCCATCATCCTTCGCCGATGGCCGATAGACATCACGATGGTGAGCCGGCATCGCAATCCTCCGCCCCGCCGCAGCAGCAGCAACCAGCTCGCGAAAAACCTAATCTTGCACCTAATCTTTGGCGGCAAATCTATGCCATTAATACGCGAGCGCACCACTGATGGTGGCGAGTGGAGTAAATCATTTCCGCGAGAAGAAAACAGATGTACGTGCGAAGAAACAGGGCCACAAGCTTATTTTAAACCCTCGCGCGTGCTTGATGTGTCAACCGCGCGCAATTCAAGCACTCGCGTGCAATCACTACTGCGCTCAATCCTCTCTCACCTCTCTTTTTTCAGTCGTGGGGCGGGGCTTGGTGTTTTAGTTACAACTAAACAACAACCCAACCCCCTCCCGCCACCGATGCCATCGTACATCGCAATGTTCCACATTAGACATCCTACGATGCCAAATTGGTCGACATCGCCCAACCCTAGTTTAAAGTGCCCCTATTATGCCTTTTCAAATATGATCTTTCATGCAGTGCAGCTGTAGTGTAGCTGACAGTGCACGATAAATAAAGTTATTGTCTATCAAAAAAAGAAGAAAAAGGGTCAGCTCACATTCGCCTAAACGAGTCTTCAGCAATTTAAATCTTTTTTTGTTACGGCCACACGTCATGAAGTAACATATTTGCATACAGTAATGTCTGTCCATGTTCTACATTGCGAACAACTTGTTATGGCAATGGGCGTTTCGTTTTTCCGACACACGCTGTAGCGGTGGACCAATCATAAAGGACTGCGCCATCTGACCAATCACAGCAGTGAGGGCTCAATGGAAGGAGGAGTTTAGACAGACTGATTCTACGAACTGCATCCGCTTACGAATCATTCAGAAATGTGGTCAAATTAAAATCTAGTTTTGGAGAAAAGTGTTTTTTGACCTTGCAACAATGAATTTTTCCAAAGCACTCCTTTATGTGATGCTAATCTGCAGTGATTGGTCGATTGGTCTCATTTTCGTGCCTGCTTTGTGTACAGCGTTACCAGGACAACCATTATTTTAAACGCTCCAAAAGCGGCACCTAGTGGCAAAGAATGAATATTCATTTTCATTCAGACCAACTTGAAAAGGCCAACAAGTGGGCGGGCAATGTGCTAACGTTTCATGTTGATATCAATGTTGCGATCCGACTCTTTCTTTTGAGAGACGATAACTTTGTACACGGTGCACTTCCAGATTTAAAACTTTGCAGGGTGTCTTCAATCAAGTAGAGCTGTTACACACTGCATGAAAATTAATTTTTTATCAACTGCATTTTTGTCCTACTATGCACATTTAGAAGGAAAACTGTAGATACTGAAGAAAACTGAATACATTAGGGGGAATAATCTGTTGAACTTGAACTGTAAATGACAAAAGGATAAAGGGAATCATATGACATATTACTACTACGGCACCAAGGCAATCCCAGGCATACTAGTCGAGACAGATCTGGAAACCTGCGTCAATATGAAGACCTGAGGCCACCGAATGATGGATTATTCTCAGAAGACAAAGAAGCTTCAGCTGTCACCGTCTGGGGGTCTACAACCCAGAGGAGGAACGCCACACACTGTCATACAAAGCACATGCTACACACACAAACACGCAACAAAAAGCCCAGACTGACTGGACGGACATGAAAGGTATTAGGATATCACCATATCAAAGTGTGCTTAAATGCATTCACACCGTACTATTCCACATGGTGGGGAAAAACAGATGAAAGCCTCGTTCTTTTGTTCCGGCGTTAAGCCTCAGTTGGAGGACAGTCATTAGCGGGGATGATGGCTCTTTACATGTGGAAACGTCATTCTTGTCATCTGCCTCCTGCTCGCTGTCTCTCCAGACGCACGGGAATCATCAATGGAGCGAAGGACTGATTCTCAGGCTCTGTTTCTCCTCAGAGATTACGTTTCTCAGGAAAACTGACTCTTAAACCCCCTTCGCAACACTTTTTTCTGTCTTTCACTCTGATCAGTGACGGTAAACGGGTTGTATGCATGTGTCTAACAAGCATAAATTGAGAGCCGGCAGGAAAATATCAAAAGGTACTCAAATAAGAATGGGACAGCAACTGCTAGAATCCAGACAGAGGGAAACTAAAAATGAAGAGTCGATGTTATTGATTTACATGTTCACCTCCCACTGACTTCAACCACTGCATCGTCCTTATTAGTGGGGCTTGTTAAGGCATGGATCACTATTACTATTGCTCACACTGATTGGGACAAACTGCTGACCACTAATCTTTCGGTGCAAAACAAATGGAGCATTATTTCCTAAACGCACATCAATGATGTCTCAGATGTAGGATATTTTAAAGCAAACAACACACAATTTGTCTGGTGGACAATAAAATGCAGCCAAAAAATAAATAAATAAATAAATAAAAATCCCCAGCAAACCGCAGAACACCCTAACAATGACAAAATCTTAACAACCATATAGAAACAATCTAGAACACCCTAGCAACCACAAATACTGAACAAAATTGATAACTGTTATTGATAACTAACACTAAAACTACTTAACTATTTTAAAGAAAAAGTTATTGGGAAGATTGTTTTTGAAATAATGTTAAGCAAAAAAAAAAAAAAAATGGCAGTAGCAAATGAAAACCTTAAAACTAAAGAAAATATTGTACAACTTTAACATTTATTTAATAATAGTAATAATAATAATATTCAACAACAATAACGATGATGATATATATTATTATTTAAATTATAATTTATATATATATATATATATATATATATATATATATATATATAATAGGTAACACTTGTTAACTATTAATTAAAAATGACTTTTTCCTAAATAAATTGTTAATTTGCTGCTTATTAATGGTCATTTAGAATATGTGCTTAATAAGGCACTAATAAATGGCTAATATTCTAGTAATATGCATGCTAATGAGCAACTAAGAGGTATAACTGAAATAAAGTGTTACCATTATGATTATTATTATTTCCTACGAATGCACTGTAAAATCATTTTAACTTACAATGCAGTCGTAAAATTACAATAACAAAGCTGAATCCTTTAACTCTTGCAAGTGAAAATACTATTTGGGCTAAAAACTGCAGGAAGGTCTTTTAAGAGCAAGTTTACAAATGTATCTCAAATGTACAAATTTAACTATGATCCTATGACTAAAAAAAAACACATGCACGTTAAACTCACAGCACATGCAGAAATGGAGTTCACTGCATTTACCACAACACTAAATAACAAAGCATTAGTTGCCACCCAGGGGCCTGTTCCATAAAACAAGTTTACCAAATAAGCCAGGTTTATTTCAGTTAGTCTGACTAATTTTGTAACAAATCTACTGACAATAAGCCTGACTAACCAAAATAAGCCTGGCTTGTTCTCTAATCTTGTTTTATGGAACAGGCCCCAGAACACCCTAGCAACCGCATAGCTACACTCACAGCACACTGTGAGCATCGGAAAACCATGTCAAAGCCTAATTTCTCCTATCATCAGTCAATACGGTCATACAGTAACAATTATATTCTCATTCGTTCAAATATCACAACTCCCACAACAACAACACACACACACACACACACACACACACACACACACACAGAACCACTCTGACATCTTCAAAGACAGTGCACTGAATGTCTTAATCAGACAACGATCACAAGGGACCTTCGGTCTACAGTCCAAGACAAAGAACCAACAAAACAGCCTCTAGAACAAGACCTTAAAGCCACGGCCGTCTCCACCCCCTCCACACGGGCCAGCAGTGAGGGTGAGCTGAGGTTAGGGACCCTCAGGGTAGCCCCGGGCTGCCTTTCATTAAAACCCAAAATTTGCCTTTTATTCAAGGAACCCACGGTGTAATCTGATTAACTTGCAGAGCAAGAGGAGATCCAGCGAGGTAACGGGATTAGACAGCAGACTGGGCGGAGAACAGGAAGGAGAAGAACGGGAAGGAAGGAGGAACAAAGACGGTGGTCTCACATGAAATCTCTCAGGCACACTGCAGTTGAAGAGTTTGGGTTCAGAACATTTTTTGAAAGATTACTACTTTTATGCAAGGGTTTCTGTAAACGCAAAACTTCAACACTTCACTTTAAGGTCTTTTTAAAGCAAATTCAAGTCCAATGTTATCTAAATGTAATCGTCTCGTCTTAGCAACTTCCAACTGATCTCTGTTACTCTGTAATAAGACGTTCTGATTCAAGCTCATGATTCAAACAAAAATTTGAGGAAAAACAAGTTTTCACACCCCACTAAAAGACTTGTTCTTATTAAATGTGTTAAATTTATTTTCTGGATAAAACAAGACTTATCTAATAATGGCATCTCAAGTAAATGTATTTCTGTGTATGGATATTTAGATATTTGTAATGAAAAATAATAAAAAAGACTTAATGCCAAGATTCAGCACCTTTTAATGCATTCATTTGTGAAAGCAGGAATCAAGACTTTTAAATGCATGCATGTAAAAAATAATAATAATAATAATTAATTAATTAAAAACAGCTGGTAATATATTTGACAATATTGTTATTGTTTCATTTATTTATTTATTATATAAATGCAGCCTTGGCGAGCATAAGAAGCTTCTCTCAAATACATTAAACAACCTAAACAATATCTTATTAGCCCAAAACTTTAGAAGTACTTCCAAAAATGTTTTTAAAAAATAACAAAAAAGTGATAAAATATTATGTTACTGCCAAGACCTCCAAGCAATGTGTATGATTGCAGTAATATCCGATCATGATATTGTGGTAGCTTGTTTTCTAAACAATTTTTCCTACAATTTTATAGCAAAAAATTGATTGGAATTTTAGTATCATGTCTTGAATTGAGGAACAAACTCATTACGTTGAGACCACAAACACTTTTGATTCTCTAACCTCCCACTCATTCCCTTATCACTCAACTCTGTCTGGGTGATTAATGGCATATTGATCGCTCCGTCTGCATGTGATTAATGAAGAATGCATCTCAGCGACATATCACCTTCTATTGAGCATCATTAGCGCCCTCACCGATCACCATCCCTCCACCACTAGATTGGGCTGAGGATAAGCTAATGCTCCCCAGTAGTACTCCAAGCGCTCATCTACCCAAAGCCGGACCGCTGAAGGTGGAGTCAATAACTATTTGTCTTCATATTCATTGGACGGTGATGAGGAGCTGTCGGAATTGATGAACCGTCCCGGTTTAACCTTGGATAACAAAGACTCCAAACTCGAATCAAGCCGAGTTTGACTATTTCTGAACAGTCAGAAACCATAGCATGTGAGGATCCAAAGCAGGAAAAAAACATTATCTCTTGGCTGAAAACTGACATTTTATTGAGCTGCTGACTCACGGAAATGGATTCTCTTTCCTAATAAATTTGCACTACTTCCCATAATAGAAAAGACTAAGAATAACTGCTTAAAATGCTTAGATAAACACACTACTGGAGTTTAGAAACGTTTCCATTATCAATTAAAATATATATATTTTTAGCCGACTCTCTGCCTTTGTCATGTGAAACCACCTCTAATAGCAAGGATATCGTCATGCGGGTTTAATAAACCAACCGGTGACTGCTTAAACTTACCACCACATTTATAAAAGGGGGACCCCAGTGAACATGGCGGACCCCCTGAAACACAGAGACATGAAACTGACAGTATAAGAAGGCCAAGCTTCCCAATAATGCAAGAACAAACTGAACAAACACTTTATTTAAGTTATCAAGACATATCTTTTAAGTCCTAAAACTGAAAAGTGCACGTGAGTACACTTGCATGCATAGCTTTGCATAATATATATGCATATATGTATGTGTTCGTGTAAATACACACACACACACACACACACACACACATATATATATATATATATATACTGTATATAGGTGTTGCAAATTTATTTATTATTTTGGGATATGTAATATTTAAAATAAATTGTAAAATAAATGTTTTCTATTTTAATATATATATATATTTTTTTTAATCAATTCCATCCATTCTTACTCAATAAAGAAACCCAAAATAAAAATACAAAAAAATCTTACAGACCCCAAACATTTAAATGCATTGTACATATTGCATACACGAATTCAATACAGCACATCTCAAAGTTTGAAAGCTCAATAGCTGAAAGAAGGAGATGAATGACCCCTCATGCACTTTACAAAAGAAGGAAAGATCCATGAAGAAAAGCTCAGGGGGTTAAAAGAAAACAAAGTGCATGCAAAGATTTAAAAGTCTTTTATTTCAAAAGAAAATGCAGCCATACAGAAACAAAGCAAAAGAAAAGCAGACATTAATAAGGAAGTGAAAAGAGTAAATAAAAACAAAAGCACGAGCACAATGTTAGTACAAAAGCAGGAAGCAGGAAAGAAGTACAAACACTTTCTCATGAAGTCAAAGAAAAACAGGGAAGAAAACAAACTTCAGTCTGTCAAAAAAAATAAATCCACAAGGACTTCCTTCCCAAAATGTCCGTGATGATACTGCAATGCCTCACGTGACACCTCATCTAACTGACCAAAAGTATTGTTTAGGAAAATGGGCTCTCTGGGGACAAACACTTCTCTTCACCTTTTAGGATATAAGTCGCACTTTAAAGCTAGTTTGAATAAAAAGGACATTAAAAGCATTTTCTCCTTTTAGCCAAAGCACATGTGTGCAATCAGAGGTGACCTGATAGCCTGTGATGTGTATAGCGGTCAGAACGGTCCAAGGTCTGGGCTTCAGAGGCCCAGCGGGGAAACGGTCTGTAGCGGGACACATGGTATTGTACAGGATCTGGGCATACCTGAGCAGCAGAGCGCTCTGAAGAACGCAGGACCACCAGCTGGATGGTTCCTCTGAGGTTCCCTTCAGTCGACATGGAGTGACGCAGGGTTTCCATGGCATCATGGTTGGAGCGTCCAAGCAGCGATTCGCTATTGACTGCTATCAGCTGGTCATTGACACGCAAGCGAGCGTCCTGCAAACAAGAGAAGACAGACAGCAATGTTACATGTACAAACTACTGAGAAATCATAGCAGGCAAAATTATATATATTAAAAAAAAAGACTTTTTAAAAGTTTTAGCTAACAGCTACACCTGAGCTAAAGCTCACCTAAAAGCAGCAGCTAAATTCATTTAAAACATCGTACATTTTTATTGGTCTTATCATTTGCATTATTGCATCTAAAATAGTACTAGTTATACACAGATTAATGGAATAAAAAGTTCAAATTTTTTATCATAATGCTAAAAGCAGATATTTAATTTACCTAAATATTCAGTGCTTTATTTTAAAATAAGCACAACAACTAAACTCATTATTCAGTTAGTGTTAAAAAGAATTTTTTTTTTCTTTCTATGTATATTTTACTTATTAATTCAGTTTGCATTAAAAAAAAATAAAAATAAGTTCAAATTAAGCCAAATTAATCAGATTAAAATTCATACATTTTTATAACTTTTGCTTTTATTAATTGCAATTATTATTAATTTTTATTAGTATTATAATTTGTATTATTGCATCCCAAATAGTACTAGTTATAGAAAGATTAATGGAATAAAACTTCAAAAATATTTACTTTATTACAATAAAGGCAGTGAGAGAAAATGAAAGTAGATAAATAATAAAAAATAAACACAAAAACTAAATTTAACCAAACCATAGTACTATTTATAGATACATTAATCAGATTAAAATCTCTTACATTTTTTCCTATAATAATGGACAATGCATCTTTTACCTGTTAATTTGGTTTGCATTTAAATTAAATATAAAAATAAATAAATAAATATATATAAACAATAAAATATATAAATGTTTGCTATATATTATTTACTAATAAATACTAAATAATAATATAAATAATAAATAATTTAAAATGAAATAAAAATGTAAATCAATGACAAAAAACGTAAAAACCAAGTAAAAAAACACAAATCATTTATTTCACAGTACTAGTTAAAGGCAGATTAATTAGATAAAAAGTTTTATTTTACAATAATTTTATAAGATACAGAATTCTACATATTCACAGAATTATTCAAAATATATGTATTTTTTTTTAAACCTAATCTTAAAGTTGTTAATTTAAAAAAGAATAATTAAAATAAAAAAGAATAATAAAAAGAATCACAGTAATGCAATAGCATTAAAGTTCAAGCTTTTATTTTGTTTTGTCAATTAACAGTTTTACTAAACTTATTTTCAACGAGCTACCACTATTTCGGGGGTAAATCTGTTATGACTGAATTACTGACACACTCAAACATGTAGCAAAGTTAGGACCACCGCTACTTTTAGCTAGCGACTCCCAACACTAAAGCCCTATAGTGTGATTTAAAAACATTTATGCAGCGTAGCCCCACTGTTAAATGTTTAATGCATCCCACCATGAATTCAGACACAATTACGGACGCATATCACTAGCGTGAAAGGGCCGGGCAGGAATGAATTGGATTAAGGTTCACAGCTGTGCTTTCCTAAATAAAACTGAGCTGAGGAGGAACAAAAGAGATTAGCAGCTAAAAGCCACTGGAGCCGCTAAAGACTCCTGAGAGTCTGTGTCGCGGAGGATGATCCTGACCCCTGGGTGAGGTCACTGACCGCAGACCACCGATACTGACCCAGGAGGGGGTCTCCGGCAGAACGGACACAAACACTTGTGCCCATCTATTGAGAAAATGTACTCGTGCATACATAAGCAGACAGTCTGGAAGCTATCCCAAAGAGCCCTAAAGATAACATATGACATGTTTTTCTTCATTACTTTGTATTACGATAATATATTCCAGAAATTAGGATGCAGTTTTTTTATACGCATGCCCATTTGATCTAAGTCCTGGAGTGTAAATTCTAGAGGAGCAGCAGAAAGCGTGTGAGGGAGAGTGTGATAAGGGTGAACGCAGAAGTCAAATGAAGAGCTCAGCCTTTGAAAATGTCCATTTCTTTGAGCGCCTCTCTGGTGGGGTCTGTGATGCATCTCGCTCTCTCAGCCCACTCTCCACTGGAGTGCTGATAGGGGCCAGAGACGCAGCTCCACCTGTGAGCCCACTCTTGATTACAGTGCTGATAGGAGACAGTAGACGTGCTCTTATCTGCACACAGACACAACACCTGCTGCCTGACTGGATTGATTGCGCAGAGAAGAGAAGAGGAGTATTTATATTTCTACTGCGGCACTAGGTGAGGTTTACCTATAATAACAAGATGCAGCATATCCTAAACCAAAATGATAAAGCTTAATAAGCTACAAAACTTTTTTTGTTCCGTTTGGGGCCAATTTAGGTGAATCAAAATTACCATACTACAGCATATTTCACATTACGAGCAAGTATTATTGATTCTACAGACAGATTAATTTGACAATATTTGAATTTTAACTTTAACCGTCCACTATGCCTTTTCAAAGTAAGGCATAGTAAGGCATAGTAGCAATAATTTGTAATTTTCTCAATAATATGATAAATATTAAATAGTTGATGCAATAGTTAACGAAATAACTTAACTTGACTTTTTCAGTGTTGTTTTCATTAACTAAATCTAATTAAACTTTTTTTGTAAAATAAAATAAAATAAAATAAAATAAAATAAAATAAAATAAAGTAAAATAAAATAAAACACTTTTCAGTGTTTCAACTAAAAAGAAATAAAATGAAATAAAGTTGTACAACTAGTTTTATTTTTGCTTGGTTAGTTAAACTACATTAAAATAAAAAGAAAATGAATGACAATTAAAAAAAAGCTAAAAATATTTAAAACCAGTACTAAATTATTAAAACGTACGTTATAAAAAAAAAAAAGAAAAAAAAAAAGAATCACATAAAAAATTTAAAACAGGGAAATAAAAACTAAATATTTAAAATATTAATTCAAATTTTAAATATACTATAAATATTTATATGTTTTTATTTATAGACATTTTAGAGGTTTTTAGTAGTTTTCAGTTATAAATTACAAGCGTGTGGCATTCTGTAAAGAAACACAGAGAACTGGAGTCACTTTCAAGACTGAATGCTCAGATGAATGGACGCTGGGTGAATGGGCTGCTCTTTACCTTGTGTGCAGCACCACCGTGAATGATGGACTTGATGAAGATGCCCAGGTCTTCTCCGGTCTCTCGGGACTTATTACCCTTCAGACTGACCCCTAGACCAGCTGAGCCGGAGTCATTCAAAGGAACTTCAAACATCAGCTGCTCTCGCCCGTCCTCTGAAAGCAGCGGACCTGACGGCTCTCCTTTCTGCAAATAACACACACACACACACACTTTGGTCAGTATCATGTACCATGTGAATCTGAGCATTTATCCCAGTTCAACATCTCACCCCACTGCCTGCAACTGCATTACTGCACATGCCATTTCTGCTTGCGTTTGCGACCCACGAGATGAGTGGAAATTATTTTCAGCACTAATCGACAGTATGTCATAGCAGCTCGATACAGTTTAACACGTATTGAACCTGGAAAACCCCAATAAGATAATGGATGAAGGAATATTAGCCTACCTTTTTTAGTTTAGGGGACAAGATATTTTTATGTTTTTGAAGAAACAGAAAGCCTCCATTTATGTGATCAAAAATACAGTAAAAATAGAAATGTTATTACAACTTCAAATCACTGCTTTCTATATTTATGCATTTTTTTATGTAATTTATTCCTTTGATTTAATGCTGAATTTTCCCTATCATTACTTCAGTTTCAGTGTCACACAAATCATTTTAATATTCTGATTTGCTGTTTAAAAACATTTCTCACAACTACTGAAGTTGAAAACAGTTGGAGAATATGTTTGTGGGAAGAGATACACTTTTTCAGAATTAAATTTTTTTTATATAGATAATAATAAAAACTTCAGAAGAACCTTTATTTGAAATATAGTTATTTTTAACATTCTAAATGTATTTAATATAGAAGCCCACTTCCTGCACTGAATAAGAAACAATAAAAAATGACTTTTTTTGTCAGAATTGCGTGAGAATTGTGAGATAGAAGTCCTAATTGCGAGAAAAAAAAAATCAGAATTGCGCAATATAAACTTGCAAATCCGAGATTCAGAATTGTAACTTTATATCTATTTTAAGTTATAAAGTCATAATTGCGAGATAAAAGCAGAATTGTGATTATAACTCACTTGTGTTTGTAAAAAGTCATAATTGCGAGATAAAGGCAGAATTGCGACTTCATAACATATAAGTAAGTTATAAAGTCGTAAATTCAGATTTTTATTTCACGCAATTTTGACTATTTTTTGTAATTGCAAGTTTATATCTAACAATGTGAGATGTGAACTTGCAATTGAAAGAAAAAAAAAAGACTTTAATTTGTAAGATAAAAAGTCGCAATTACATTTTCTTTTATTCAGTGGCGGAAACAGACTTCCATACTATACTGTCTTTTTTAAACAATTTTATCCAACCATAGCAAATACAACTCATTTCTTTATGCAATAAAGTGTACTAGGCCTATATTTTAGAAATGGAACAGTTGTAGCCAATCAGCGGAGGAAGGAATAATGATGGATGAATATATAAAGCAGGGTTAGGACAGAATGAATGCATGTCTAATGGAGAGGCAGAAAAACACGTTGGGGGTCATTTGATTTGAACGTGGAAGACTGAGATCATGAGAACGTGCCAGTTCAAAAGGAAACATAATAAGCTTTTGTCAGAGATTCATTTAGGAGGACGGGGGTTGGGGAACGACTTCATTTAAGACTAATAAGTGGTTATTGAGCACACTTACACACACACAACTACCCACACATGCGACTTTGCCTTTTTTAAGCTTGCTTCGGCTCCAAAACATCAAATCAAAAAGATCAAGGGTGTCAATGCCATGGTTTTTGACCTTTTCTCCACATCATTTCCTCCTCCTCGCCACTACCGCATCAATAAAGCATGGCAAAACCGCCTAGAATAAAGCGTGATGGCTAAACGTGACTGACATCGTTCGTGGAAAGCACATTAAGCAACAGCATTAGCCTGTTGGTAAGCGACTGTGGAAATGGGCCAAGTAAAAGAAGCAAGAATGACTTTGTAGGAGCACCAAGTTGGGCAAAAAGCATTAAGCAAGAGCTAACGATGAAAAATAGGAGGGCCAATGGGGCAAAGCTTGAAGTAGTCCTTTTAGCGTGTCCTCTTACTGATGATAATGTGTCGTACATGGCCTGAGGCGGGCGACAAATCAGAGTTTTAGCACACAATAAAAGGCCTGTTCGTAAGTGGAGGTCAAACTTTGGTCCCAGCGAGAATATCAGATTGTCTGAGATGCTGCTCTGGTGGTCCTATCAACACTCCAGGCCCAGACTTCACATGATGACCTCCTGAGAGCAAAGACACACTCATACGCTCTTATAGACACGATATGATAGACTGCTTTAACTAAAGTACAAAGGTCAGAGGCACTGGAAAGTAAAAAAGCATCCAGGAATATGTGGAGAAACATAAACAGCTTGTTAACTGCAGTTATTATTATCATTATAAATAGTCATTATCTTCATCACAACATGAAAAAGCTAATATTCTTAACATAATACTGTAATTAACATTACCATATTAATAGGTTACATATTATAGAAATAGCAATTAATAACTGCATTAATATTAAATTATATAAATATTAATATATTATTAATATTAATAACACTTGTCAATTGGTAAGAATTCATTTATTAATATCAAGGATTAATATGAATTTAATATTACATATTTCATGAATAGGTATCATTATGGTATAAAGAGCATTTAATATTGATTAATCAATAATAGTAATATGTAGTAACTAAAATATAATACATAATCTTAACCGTAACTAATACAATTATTTATTTATTTATTTGTTTTCTTCTTCAAATAATTATAATATCAATAATAAATGAATACCTAATATGAGTAAACATTACTAATAATTAATATAGGAAAATATATATTATACTACTGAGACATAGTAATCTAATAATAATACCCCTTAATATTAACTAATCATTTGAACAATAATGATACTAATTAATATTGACATTATATTAACAATTATGTAAAAACAGTTCAAATATATATTTAAGAGAAACATCTCAGAGATGTGGAAGCCTGATTGTATCACTGAACCAAAAACCACCAAGTTTAGAAGTCAATGCACCTTAACCCAGATACTGAACTAAATTAGAATTGATGTCAGAAGGCCGTTTGCTATTACATGAAAACACCTACAGTTTTTATAATACGCACAGCTTTTTTTAAAAAGTCCACTGGGTTTAGAAAGAAGTGGCCGTGACCCAAATAACAAATATAATTAAATGGGTCGTGACACAGCAGAACGCATCCTGTGGGTAGGAAGAGGAATTACTATTAAGACCATCTCAAGGACATCTAAATGCTCCACCAGCCCTGTGACCCACCTCCCTTCCTGTAACTACAACTGAGTGCTGCAATGTGCTGTCTGACCCCTCCATCCTCACAGAAAACTGAATCAAACACCAACCTCTTCAGACCATTCAGAGTCGACATTATGACTATAAATTGGTTACAAAAACACATATTCGGCTTTTACAGCAAACTTCCTGTCATCCCATTACAGTGGTGATATAGATAGACTAAAGAGTGGATCTTAGATCATTTATCTTAAATATAAGTGTACCTTACCACAAAAATCACTATATATAGACATTATGTTATTGTATGAAAGAGATTTGTGCTGTGCACGCTGGAAAAATCTAAAAGCATGTCTAGTGGGCACAAAAAAAAAAAAATCTTACATTGCAATTTAATTTGATGTTTGGCTGATTTATTGCTACTGGCTATCAGGTATAATTAATATGTTGCTGCAAACATTAATTCCACCCACTGCATTCATTTACCCTCACAGTACATGACAAATTGATGCCAAAACCAGTCGGCCTAGCTTTAACGCAGTGGCGATATTTACACATTTACGGTTTGCCAAAGCCATCTCATTAATACACATTTACACGACAAGCCCACAAATACTTGCATTTGCCTGATCACTGAAAACTCATTTCTACACAATAATTCAAATGCTCTTCAAAGAGAAAAACATGTGAATCCACCAAACGTTTACCAAATACAGTACTTAGAATTATTTTATATATATATAGTCTAATGTTTATTTTATTTGTGTATTTATTGTTGATTAAGTAGTAATGCTACTGATAACATTTTTGGAATACCATTAATGACCAATAATAATAATAATAATAATAATGGTTAATATGAATTCATACTGATTAACATGAATTAACAGATATAGTAATTACCATTACTGTATCTACAGTATGTAATTGAAATTGCATATTAGCATTAATTACATTTAGTTATATTAATATTACATTTTAATATTGATAGCTATTAATACAAATAATCATCACTATTAGTATGATTTGTGTACATTTACATCTATATTTCAATAATTATTTTATTTTTATGTAATTATTAACAAAAACTGTAAAACATCTAACCGGACATTTAATGTAATTTTACAGTAAAATGTTGTTAATTGTACAGTTTTTAGACATAAATATGACAAATCAATTTAAAATTATGTTTTTATACATATTATTATATACTACATTCTCTACATTTGAAAGCATTTGGTTTAAATAATCATGTTTTTGTTATCAGTTGTGCACATTTGGGCATTATGGTATATCTTTTGTTGTTTAATGAATGTTTATTGCATTATTTAAGTCTGTTACCATGATGGCGTTTTGTGTTTGGATGAATGACTCTATGCACCTTCTATATATCAGTGTATACTTTGGCTTGTGGTGAAACAGCCTGTGATGAGCGTTAAAGTTTTCAAGTGGCTTTCTTTCAAAACAGATTTTAATATCAGTGTGCATTGTTGAATTAACTGCTTGTAAGTTTTATTCTGTAAAATGTACATTTTTAGGCCGTAAATGTCTTTTACAGTGTGTATTTAGCTGGATTTTCCAGCAGAGTCAGACGTTTCAGCGACACCAGCTCTCAGACATCCAGGATGTCCAGTCACTGTGGCCAGATCCCAAAGGGCTTCAGTCCGAAAAACAAGACTTTAACTCTGTCAATGATCTCTGAACACGAATCACGCAGACCAATCCATCACTTAACGGACACCATGTTGCTGCTAACCGGATGGACATTTATGGTGCAAGCTTCCTGTCCAAAGATCTGCTGGATACTAGCAGGCTCTTACAAAAGATGCTTTATTTTTGCTAATGGCTGATCATTAGCCAAATCTGCCTTTGGCAATTAAGATGGTATATTTTATGCTGACAGTGGGTGGTAAAAGAAACTGACGACTACTGTAAGAAGGTGAGTGTTTATGGAGGGTATTTCAGATTTGGAGGCATTCATTGGTTAGAATGAAATACTGTATAAACACACACACACACACACACACACTTAGTCATATCCTCTAAAAAGGCAGATGGTGAAATCTACTCAACACTGTCATTATATCTTTTCATACTCTTCCATTCTCTGAAAAAATATTTCTCCCTAGTGTGTCATTTTTCCTTTTGCCTGCCGTCGCATTTCTGCCGTAATTTACCCTGGCTAAGCAGTGGCACAGCTAACCCACTTTGAATTTGAATAGGGTGGAAAAATTGAGGAGGTTTTTTTCTGTTTATGACGTTTTTTGTGCCTAACGAGAATTAATGGTCCAATAATAGTCAGTGTCAATGACATACAGCTGCTCTTCTTAAACGGATCTGGGACAGCAAAGATTTAACAAACTACAAAGAAGCTAAATCCATAAATAAAGCCAAAATTTAGCCATGTATGAGTTTTAATTTTGCAATGTAACACAGCTTTTCATGTAAGAAAAATAAACAAAAATAACTTATATTATAAAAAAAACTAAATATAATACTACTTGTATTTTTCAAATTCAATCTATTACTATGTATATATATATATATGGCTTTAGGGAATTTGATTGAAAGAAGTTCTGGCTTGATATGTACAATCTTAGACATCACAAACCTCATTGAGGAAGTAATGCACGGGAGAAATGAGTGTTTGTTACAATGATTATTGCTTGTCAGCCTTCGTATAACACAGGCACGCACATTTGTGTGTATGTGACCCGTCTAAACCCAAAGCCTTTGATGAGCAGACACTACAGTGCAAATGAACTGAGGATAGACAGAGACACAATGAATGGATGTGGTCTTTCTTCCTGTGATGAGGGATCCAGGGGCGCCACCAATGCTGTTTTACACATTGTTTGGTTTCTAACAGGAGTCTGCTGTTCAGAAGAAAAATAGAGACACTTTTGAAGGGGTCAGCGATCGAACATCTGGGAGAGGAGATGGACCAGCGTTGGCCCGAGGCTTCCTGTTGAACTGCTGTGTCGTGTGCACAACTTCCTGTCGCAAGCTGATTCAACACTTTCAATGTAAAGGCGGGGTTTTGTAAGGTTGTCTGGATAATATAGTAATAAAAGTGCTAGAATGCATGTCCATGAGACTTTTTGGCCAATTTTATCACTATCTGCTGGGTAAAAAAAACTAAATTCTAAATGACAGGTAATTTGAGGTACTGTTAATTATTAAAACTTTATTATGCAACAAGTTACAAATTATTATGAATACGTTAATAATATTTAGCTTGCATAATACTTGATGCATGCATTTAAGATTAAAAATATTCTATTCTATTGTGCATATACTTTATATATATTTTAAGTATGTGTGTGTGTGTGTGTGTGTGTGTGTGCGCGCATGTATATTTTTGCAAAATAATCTTAATTGTAATTATTTATAATTGATATACATACACTAATTATTTTAAGGTTTAATGATTTTGATTTAAAAAACAATTATATTACACACACACACACGCACATAATTATTTATTTATTTATTTACTTACATACATATATATATATATATATATATATATGCATATATTTTGTAATAATTTTAAAAACTAAACTAAATAAAATCAAATGTTATTTTGCATTCAGATATTAATTTATACATTATTATTATTATTGTTGTTGTTGCTAATCATTTTATGTCATATTACAATATATAAAATAGTATATAAAGGTACTGTTCATTTCTGTTACACCCTGAGGTTGTGCAATAGTCTTACCAGTTCTCTGGGCAAAAACTCCTCTTGTCTTCCGACTACCAGAGACACGGTTTCTCCCAGTTTGGTGCTCCGGAGCATAGCCACCAGCTCCTCTTGTGTGCGTCCTGTGATGTCCACTCCATTTACCTAGAGAAAGAGAGAAAGCTATTTCCTGTAACCGTCAAAACGGAGAGCAAAATTTCCATTTACACTGTGCCGAGATGGAAAACATGCCAGAGTTAATTCCATCTCACGGCCAGGTGCAATGCAAGACAGACAATTGGCCTAATTATGTCAAGGATGCATTAAGCCTTCTGAAACAATATCTTTAAATTGCATTTAAAACAATACCTTTTAATTGCATGACTGGCAGGAGAGGAAAAGCATAATTTAATGTCAGATAAATAAGCTGTGGTTTTGCGTTTTCCAGGTTGTGCTCTCATGACTGCATTGACGCAAGGTGCATGTAATACCTCCAGGATACGGTCTCCGGACTTGAGCCGTCCGTCTTTAACAGCAGCTCCGCGGGGAAGGATGCTCTTGACCATAATGGGTCCTGGACCATGAAGGGACGAGTCTCTAGTTACCACGGTGAATCCGAGGCCCTCCGTACCTGCAGAAAGAGGTAGGCCAGAAACATTAAGCATGTATTTAATGACCCAGTGAAGCAGAAAACCAGACAAATGGTGGTTTTCACCAGTGTGCTGTATACTCAGCAGTGCGGAAAACAAAAGCAGATTTCACCCTGCTATATGATGTAAAATAACATTCTTCAAAGGTTCTGCTCACCAAAAAAAGTGTGTTTGCATTTCAGTTGCTCTCACCGTAGTGCCAAAATAAGCATAAGAGGCATTTAAGACAAAAAAGTACATAATTGTTCAACTAAACATCCCTTCCACAACGTCCTGAAGACTGGCTAACATCCTAAGGCTCTAGTTACAGTAAGAAGTATTTCTCTGGATTTTCACCTCAATGCTATTCATATAAAGTGAATTGATCATTTTCACCATGCAATAAGTACATTAGGCCAATAAAGGCGTGTATGACAATGGATAAGTCGAATCTGCAATGACCATTAAAATTACGTAATTTAAAACTCTTGTTTTGTTTTCTTTTGTTTCGTTAAATTAGCAAAGAAAAAATAACATTGTCAATTTTCAATCTAAAGGCAATCAAACAATCAATAAAAAAAATAAAATTAAAATAAAAAACATAAAATAAAAGTCTATTTTAAAAGACTGACACATAAAAAAAATAAAAATAAAATAAAAATTGTACATTTTTAATAAGAGGTTTGATGCATTGCAATTTACCGTTATTATTTTTGTTTTCAATTTAAAGTTTCTTATCAAAGAAAACTGCCATTAAAAAAAATATTACATTTTTGAAGCTTTGTTCTCTAAACTTGTAACTTCCATAAAAGACACCTTTAACCAAAATTATAGCATTGTTTTATTACTAATTATAACTAGTAAATGTCATAAAAGATCTAACTAAGATCTGATTTAGAAATGACTGACTATGAATAGGAGTTTCCTAAAAGCAGATATTGTTGTCTAGCGGTGGAAAAGATGGCAAGAAAATATATATTAAATTTAATGATAGCATACAGCAGGAGCAGTTCCCTGTTATGACCCTTTACAGACTGTATCGAGCTAATCTGAGCCAAGATCAGGTCAAAAGGTCAGCGCTACGCTGATGATAGCTTTCAAGCACTCTGGACTGATAACCTGTGTTTAAGCTGTCGGTTTCTCTGCAGAGGTTTGAACACCTCCGTCTCCACCCCTGCACGTTGATAAATGTTTCCTTACGGGGATTAGACAGCTCTGCACTTTAATTTCACACGTGAACACATCTACAGGAGACTGGAGATGCAGAGAGCAGGACACAGGATGAGGAGAGAGGGAGAGATGGTGTGAAAGGGGAGCGATAGAAACAATGACAAAGGGTGTGGTCTGAAAAAAAAGTGATTAAAGGAAGTGGGATAACTGGATGAGGGGAAGCTGAAAAAGTGATGGAAGAGTGGATATCACAGAAACATGTCAGGGTCACATTTCACCCAAATATATATTTATATATTTTTTTTGTAATGCAGGAACAGTGGTACTTAATTTATAATTATTACATATGAAGAGTTTACTTGCTAAAACATTTATTTATTTATTTGTTTTAAATAAATGTTTTTATTGTGTTGGTTCATGTTTTAATGTTTCTAATCAAAAGCTGATGAAAAAAAAACATGATTTTTGAGAATTGTTTTTCAAATCAGTTTTTGTAAATTAAT
>JAUCMU010000001.1:3983664-4000998 GCA_032275025.1 Enteromius treurensis
CTATCATTTAAAAAAACACACATATATATATATTATATATATATATATAAATAAATGTGTCATATAAGCCACATTATATTATTAAAATTATTAATAAATTATTATTAAATGCTAAATACTGGTTTATAAAACAAATCATAAAACAACTAGTTTACATTTAACAGAAATTACAAAAATACAGTATATACAAATTAATTAAAACAAACATAAATCGTACATTTATCATAAATGCCAAGCCATCAATATATTTTTAAGCAAAACTGAAACTAGAGAAGAGTTGGATATGCACTACATATATAAAGTTAAAAATAAATAAATGAACACCAACACAAACGTGTCGCTTCCCACGTCCTGTGTGCTTCACGTTATATGAGTCCAGGCTTGTTTCATAAACTCATATGATTTTAAAAAGTTGCAACTTAACGAGCTTAATCTTAACAGTATCTTAAAGTAATAGTACAACAGTAGAAAAACTGACTCAGGCGTGATGTGAGGATTTGGTTTAGATGTTTACGACCTTAATACGCTTGAAATAAACACAGTAAAAGATTCATGGTCAGACGCATCAGCCGTGCGAGCAGAAGCTATTTTAAATACGTGTGTCCTTGGCTCTCGGGGTGCGTGGCCTGTTTACATAAGACTTATGAGTGCTGGCTTAACTCTTGGGAATACAGTAATTGAATAAATGTCAAAGCCTAATGAGAGAGTTTGTAAGAGCCTGTGTGTGTGCAAAGAGAGAAATTTGCATCACAAATGTGCTTCTCTATGACCTTTGAGTCCATCACATCCATCCATCTAACTGTAGATCTGACAGATATTACAACAGCAAAGCCGGATCATCAATCTACTGTACATGATAACTCAGCACAGTTCATAACTCATGGTAAATTAATACCATAAAGGCACGGTGCACCAAGCACCTTGGTATATCATACTATACACTACAGCATTTCAGCCTGCTTTGCTTTTTAACACAACTTTAGCCACTAGTTAGTGTTACACTAAATATCATTTTCATGTACAAGCTGCTTTTTCCTCTGTATTTTATATAAGAAAACTTTACTGTTCCAGTAAATGCTGATGGTTCAGGAGCAGGTTATGAAATCAAGCATACTAGAACATTTCCCTGGAACAACATTTCATAACCGGATCAGGATCAGATTTTGGGGTCTTGAAGAATATTTCCATGCACCTCATCATTTTGGGAGCGAGGCTGTTCCAGGAGCATCAGATCAGAACGGAACGTCCTGCTCGTGTAAATCTGCTGTATTTTCTGATTTGGAAAACTCCCTGAAGGAACTCTGAGCTTCGTGTTTTTGTTCTGGCAGGGAAGGGGAACCCTGAAGCTCTCCCCGGTCTCTTCTCATCCGTCCCAGGAGCTGAAGCTCACCGCCGCCGGTCACCTCCACTGAAGCACGGCGCAGCGGTTAATGATTTGAGGAGGTTCTCTGGGCTCAGCTGTATGTACAGGAGAGCTGAGAGATGAAGATTTCTGCTCGCTCATGTTTTAGACTGAACACAAGATGATGATCAGATGTGTTGAGGAGCTTGTGTAGATCTTCCAGCACACATAAACATGAGCGTGAGATGTAATTATGATCAGCTCTCTAATAAACAACTGATTTACATACAGTACTGTGATTGGTCCCCAGCCACTGAAGAAATTCTTTAATTCATTTATTCATTGGATGTTTATTTTTTTGTTTGTTTCTATTGTTTGCCTTTTTTTTGATCATTCTTTCATTCCTTCTTTTTTGTTGCATCCTGCTTTCTTTCCTTCTCTCTCTTTCTTTATTGTTCTGTCCTTCTTTTCTTCCTTCCTTCCTTCTTTCTGTCCTTATTTCCTTCCCTTCCTCTTTCTTACCTTCATTTCTTTGTTCCATCCTTCTTTCCTTCATACTCTGCCTGCCTGCCTTTCTTCCTTCCTTTTTCTTCCTTTGGTCTTTCCTTCCTTCTTTTCTTCCCTCCTTCTTTCCCCCCATCTCTTCCTTCCTTCTTTCCATCTTCCTTTCCTTATTTCCTTTCATCCTTCTTTCATTTCAACTATTCTCTCTTTCTCTTTCTTTCTTTATTGTTCTGTCCTTTTCTTCCTTCCTTCCTTCCTTCCTTCTTTCTGTCCTTATTTCCTTCCCTTCTTTTTTCTTTCCTTCATTTCTTTGTTCCATCCTTCTTTCCTTCCTACTCTGCCTGCCTGCCTTTCTTCCCTCCTTCTCTTCCTTCTTTCCTTTCATCCTTCTTTCATTCCTATTCTTCTCTCTTTCTTCCTTTCTTTATTTCCTGTCCTTCCTTCCCTCCCTCAATTTATTTATTTTCTTCTTTCTTTCCTTCTTTCATCCTATTCCTAGAATGTTTTTTTTCTTTGTTTTTCCTGTAGTTTACCCTTTCGTTTTGTTTGTTCGTTTTTGTTGTTGTTGTTATTAATTTACTTTTTGATCACTAATTAGTTCTTTCTTTTACTCATAGGATGGCTTGTTCTTTATTTATTTTTATTTATTTTTTATAAATTGTTGTTGTTCATTTGTTAATTAGCTGGTTTATTAGTTGTTTTTTCATAATTTATTTAATATTTTTAGCGGTAGTTTGCTTTGCTTGTTGTGTTTTCTTTTTTTATTATTGTTCATATGTTGGTTGCTTCCTTCTTTCTTATATTTTAGCAATACATGCAGCCTTGGTGAGACACTTCTTTCAAAAACATAAAAAAAATTCTTCCCCGACCCAAACTTGTGACCTGTGGAGTACATTTCCCATTTTCCAAGATACTGTCTAAAACGGATCAGCACTGACACATGCACGTACTGCATAACATTCATGAAATTGATAGTAATTCCAAATAGGCTCATTTTAAATTTAGCATTGTCCTTGGCGTTTATCCTTATCAGGTCTGGTGGAGATTTTCAGCACCTCGTTAGAAACAACATTCCTATCATCTAAGGTTGAGCTGGCCTCTGACTAGGCACTGACTGATTGAAAGAAATGTTGATCCAGGAACACGTCCTATTTATATAAATCATGTTAGTGAAGTATCTGGAACTGAAGTCTCCAAGTATCCTTTACAAGCGTCACCTGATCCCTGAAGACTGCTGAAGAAGTTTTGCAGGAGGAAGTGGAATCTGCAGCGGTGGCACTGACAGAAGCACATATTTATTTGGGTGCAGAGAGAATACGCACCATCTTAAAAGTGCTGTCGTTGATGCATTAGCGTGCCCTCACCCTGTCATTGAGGAGTGCACTGCAGTGATTACTGTCACTCAGAGCCATCTGGGATGGATGTGTGCGTGAGCCGTAATTTTGCAGACACCCTATGAATTCTTAACAATTGCCAATTCTTTTTCCTGTTTGATGCTAATATTTTAGAGATATTGGACAGTTTTATGCATGTGCTCCTGATACACTCAGCAGTTTCCAAGAGCCAGAAAGTGGTACAATTTAGGAAATGTCACACTCAGAATTAAAATAAACTGCATTGGCTTTCTGTGTGATTCTGAAGCACTGAGAGTACACACAGAAAAACGTAACACTTCCAATCAAAAAGTTCCATTCAGTACGATTTTGAAACGGTTTCGAAAAAGCCTCACCATGGCTGCATTTATTTCACCAAAAATACAATAAAAGCAGAAACATTATTGCAATTAAAAATGACTGTTTCCTATTTGAATGTGTTTTAAAATTGAATTTATTCCTGTGACGCAAAGCTGAATTTCCAGCGTCATTACTCCAGTCTTCGGTGTCACATAATTCTTCAGAAATCATTCTAATATGCTGATTTGCTGTTCAATAAACATGTTTTATTATAAAAAATAAATAAATACATTTTCCCGCCCCCAATTTTGAGTGGTACTATACATGCGGTTTGTCTTTGTAAATGTGAGAGCAAAACAGATGTGTAACTTGATGACCTCAAAAAAAGAATAAAAGAAAGATATAGAGAAAGTAAAAGCTTTGTTGATGAAAACAATCATGGTAGAGAGCAAGATAACCATTAGGGCAGAGCTAAAAGGTCAGATGTGACCATGAAAGTTGAGTGTTTAGTGTGAATCCTGCAAACAAGGACTGGTTACATACATCAAAAGACCAAGAACTTAAAAGCGCTGCTTCCTCCAAAAGCACAATGCAAATTTGTACTTCATTTAGTGTAACAACTAAAAAAAAGAAACCTGGCGTTCCTATCTAGTGTATGTTCACTCACAGTGGACTGCGGTCTGCTGATGTCCTCAGCGTCCAATGAAATGACATCCAGGGGCGGGGCGAGGGCGGGGTCACTGCTGCTTCGCACCGACAGAGGAGTGGCTGATGGGAAGAAAAGTCAAAGGATACAGTTATACATCTGGAACACAACCATTCTGCATTATAAAACCTGTATAAATCAATGATTCAGACATCACTGTAGCAATGCTATCATACATGATATTATCACATAGCACTAAAAATAATTGTTTGTAAAGTATATCATAGGTTTTTTTAATATTTTGAATTAATATTCCATTTTTTTTGTGTGTGTGTATGCTTTCAACCTTTGCTTTGATTGTATTAGGGTTTTTTTTTTTTTTTTTAATATATGTTCTTTTTTTTTATTAAGGTTAAGTTTTTATTTATTTTAGCACTTCAACCTGAAGCAAAGGAAAAACTATGTCTTATATAAGTATATAAAAGTGTGTATATAACATTTTAGTAGCTTTATAGACCATGGCATTTACATGTTACTTAAGAAAACCATTGTAATAGCTTGGTAAATGTCAAAGGTATTACCGTGTCTTTTTTTTTGGTAAAGATAATACTGGTCCGTTTGAAATCATTTTAAAATGTAGCATAGTTAATAAAGTGTGAATTTTGTAGCCATGCCTTTCTTCATTTCATTTTGAACTCCTGCATAAAACGAGTGAATTTGAGCAGTTACTTTTAGATCTCACTTTCCATGATTTCATTTGATCTTCTCAGACAGACAAGCGTTGGTTACACTAGTTGAACATCACCAACATCATCTTTTCCTTTTCAGACACACACTGGATCATATAAACACAATAAAAAATCAGGCCGAACTCACCACATTAAAGCACAACAATACAACACAAAGACATCTGAGTGAGTCAGAGCAGCTTTCCGCACACACACACACTCACTCACTCACTCATCTGTCCCGCCAAACGTCTCCCATCACACGCATTTGTCTGGTTTCCATAAGAGGGACAAAAGCCAAAGAGCCGGAGCCATCGCTAGACTCAGCAGAAACAGTTACAGGAACAGGATGCTAGGACCATCAAAATCAGCTCTGTCTTTACAGGAACAAAATAAAACCACAGAAAAATCCAATGAGGGAGTTTTTATACCAGGAGCGTACAACAGAATGTCCTTGGCCTTCATACTGAAGAGGATCTCCAAGACCTTCTGAGATAAAGCCGGAGACACAGTGGCATATCAAGGATCTGAAGTACATACTGTAAATGTGTGCAGCGCAGGCATGGTGGCAAGGTCACTGCAGCACAAACGTTTAAAAGAGCTAAATCATGAGAAACAAGTGAAAAAAAAGTATCATCTATACATAAAAAAAAATGATCATCTATATATATGCTCAGCTAAGAAATACGGGAAACATAAAAGCAGCAAAAATGACTAATTTAGAAACAATATGACTATCCAACATTTATTCCCGACTATCCAGTATTGAGCAATTTCATCCATTATAATGAATCACAATACTGTGCCACTGAGAGGTTGAGCATTTACAAAGAAATTGACAGAAATTGACAGAACATAACACTGAGGACAGCTGCAATTAATAAAAAGAGCAAGTCTGATCCTGAAAAGATACAGAAAAAAAAAATAAAAAAATCACAGAGAGAGCGAGCGAACAAAAGTATTCAAGAGAAAAAAGTTATACCCTTTTCCCTTGTCAAGCAAACACTTCCATCAGCAAAGACTGCTCCTTTCCTTCAGTCTGCTGCTAGAATCATCAGAAAAGGTCTTTTGCTATGATCACACAAGCACAGAAACTCTGATTCAGGTGAAGTCGATGCGTCCCGGGAGTCACTTTAAGGTACTGGAACCAAAAGCAAGCTTTAACTCATCAGGGCCTTAATCTTAAAATGTAACTATTAAACGATATTTCTCTGTATGTCAATGCTGACGTTCCTATAAGACAGATAAGGCCAACCAAAGAGAACTAGACCTTCAGAAAAACGTTGAGTGAGCATGCATGCAGACAGAGGCTTTAGTAACGTTATAGCTAGACATAAACATCATATTTCAAGAGACTGGTTTGTGTGTGTGCACCACCTTAGAGCAACTCCTAAACTATAACCTTCAATTCCATCATTTATCTACACCATAAAGACCTTCAACATCAACCACTAACTACACCCTGAAGACCTCACGAAGAACTCTCACAATAAGTGATGTTCGTGATGTTTACGAATTCTCATAAAGGAGTGTTACATCTGTGCAGTGTCTGAAGTTTCCCTCAACTCCAATCAATCTTCTCCAACCTGCAGCACCTGGTGGAGCTTGGCACTGAACTCCAGGCCCAAGGTGAATCGTGACGAGGAACGTTCGTGCGGACTAATTTTAGCCATTCATTTCGGGTTTCACGCCCCTTGAAACAACAAAGGTACAAATCTGTGGGAAATCTGGAAAGACCAGAGCGATTCAAGGTAAAACCTTTAATTACTAGCTATTCTGACGCAGGAGCCGAGCAGCCCTTCTAGTGGTTTCAACTTCTAGGAAAAGCACGATATTTGGAGTGTGCTGTGCATGTCTATTCAGCTGAATAAATAACAGAGGCTATCCCACAATATGAGTAATCAACCTGAAAATAAAGAGAATTTGAGTATGGAAATATTACAGTATTAATAGACTAAAGATTTGTCATTCGCAGACCTGAAGTTACGTTCAAATGTTTTTCTAAGACCTGTTTGCCTTTTATATATATTTAAAAAAAAGTTACATTATGCAATTACGGTTTTATTGAAGTTGTGTGAGGGTAAAATAAGTTCATAAATGATTGCATCTGTTTTTAATTTGACACTGTTTTCCTCACAAATGTTTACTGCATACAGTTTTGAAGAATCAAGAGTTACAGCAGTGTAAATATTTTTGTTAAAATAATGAAAATGTTTTTTAGAATTTGGAACAGAACTTTGACGTATAATATAATATTTACATGTATTAAATAAAACTAATTGTAAAAATAATAGTAAAAAAATTCAGAAATATTATATTAAAAATTCAGTAGAACTACACATTAAAAAAAAATACATCTCCAGCAATAAAATCGTTTTATGAGTTAATAACTTAGTCATTTTAAAAGAACGTTCATAGAAACAATATGTTTGCCTTATTAAAAAAAAAAAAAAAAAAAAAACAATAACTAGGAATAATCTTAATTTTCAGCAGCTGCAGAGATAAGAAAATGATACATACATACACATCTGGCGCCTTTGGCGTAGGGGATCTATTGGAGAATTCAAGTCTGGATTTTATCAACACAATGTTTTTACGATGGAAATTCCCCATCCTGAATAATGTGCTGCGTTTGAATCGAGATACTTCTGGCAAATATCTTCTTGGCGTAAAAATAAACGCCAATAAAAAGGTCAAGTGAAAAGTCCCGAATTTTAAAGACATGACTCAGATAGGTTTAAAATTCTAGGATGAAGAACAGCATGGCGAATCCTCTTGACCTTTGACCCTTGAGAGGTCTGTCATATGAAATGGGGTCAAGCGAGCACATTCTTTTAGTCACAGGTCGTCTGTTTGTCACGGCTCTATGCAGCGGTTATTCCCGTCACTATGAGAAAAAATAAAGATATTCAGCCAAGAGGGGTTGAATGTTACCATAAGCGGGAAAAAGCGGGCACCAAGAACCAAATTCAAAGAGAAGTTGGAGATCGACAGTCTGTTAACCTGTAATTTTTTCTTATTGGTAATCAATGGCTGACAGGTATGAGCAGGTGCCGCTGGGAGCCGTGTGTGTGTATATGTGTGTGTGTGTTTGGGTCAGGGATCGATGCTGCTGTAATCACAGCGCCGTGCCACAGAGACAGTCAGAGCTCAGACAGATTTGCTGTGTTTCTGAGGACTGTTACGGCTCCAGCAGGAACAAACTCGTGCTCTCTGGTTGACGGAACAAAGCAGCGTTCCACAACTACATCTGAAAAAACCCTTTCCTCAATTCTTTCCTTGTGTGCTGACTGAGTAAACATGAACAGCAGGTCTAATTTGTTTAAAGTGCCCATGGTTAGACTGTGTTACCCATGACAACCAATCGCATCTCTTTCAATACATCAGGAGCTCAGAAGAAATACAAGCTTATATATTCGAAGGTTTAAAGGAGTCATACAAAACCAATTTCCCACTAGCTTATATGATTCTTTAGGGTCTTTATGGAAAGTTTGTTTTAAAATTTCTCAAAGATAGTGTAAAAAAACGCTAATTTTACTCTTTAGAAATCACTCTGTTCTGTGTACTTCCCCTTTAAATCTTCAAGAGCTCCACTGACTCCGCCCCTCTTTTCAGAGGCACTCTCGGAGGATCTTTTTTTAGGCTGGATTATGAATGATTCGCGCAAACAAACGCATTTCGGCTGATCAAGGGTGCAAACGTAATGTTAATTCTCTGCGTCTTCAGTCACTCAGATGTCAGGAGTAAATGACTACAGCTATGTTCATTAATACATTCAACAACAAAACACCTCAATCTCTTAGGAGTCATGCTTGTCTCTGCGTCTCGGTCTGATGACGGCTAACTCAGGGCGGGTCTGAGCAAAGACCTGTTCAGTCTGTGTGACACACTGCTGTCAATCAACTATTGTGGGAGTGGCCTCAGTCTGTGTGACACACTGCTGTCAATCAACTATTGTGGGAGTGGCCTCTGTCGGTGTGATGCATTTAAAAATGGCTTGATTTCAGAAGGGGCAACTTATTTTTATTAAATTAAAAGAAAACTACCTGTGGATCCTTATCATAGCACCGGATGACCCCTTTAAGTGTACTGCTTCTGATACACTTTAAGCTAATTGTAATTATATTAAAATAACTTGATTTATTTAAATAGCGATTTACAATAAAGGATAAAAAAGGTGTAAAATATTCATATTAACAGATCCCAGATTTTACTATTTTTCACATGTATTACCTATTGGATTGGATTGGAATGGAATGCAATAGAAAAATATTCGGACAGAACTGAACAGAATAGAAAATGATTATAAATATAATATAATAGAATTATTTAAAATTGTTAAAAAAAATAAAAAATAAAAAAAAGGAAAACTTGAATGATATGTGTGGTCATATAACACAGACATGGAAGATTCGGATGGGATTAAAGTCACCAAGAACGTCTGTGTTTAATTATTAATATATTAAATCAAGATAAAAAAAAAAAATTCTATGCCCACCCCTAATCTATATAAATAAGACTTTAAAACTGCATGCGGCATACAATACATATGGCACATTTACTTGTCTTTGTTACAGGCTAAAATGCCAACCTACAGTATCTTCTTCTGTCTCTTCTCTCTCATGTCTGTGCAGCAGGTGTGAGGGCGGTCCTTTGAGCTCTGACTGACATCTGTCACGCTGCCAATCATCCTCTGAACCATCTCCACCTCTTTAACCTCACATTTACCCAGAGCTTTAATGTATGTCTTCGACCCACAGACTGAGCAATGACCCACTGCCCCTCTCTAGCCATCTTTATTCAGCAGTCACCACCTGTCACTCATTCTTCGGCCCCGCCCCCTGACAGAATAAAAGCCAAAGTGGCTTAGAAGTTTTGTTTTGGGGAAATCTCATTGTGCTTTTGTACAGGAGGATCTGTTTAACCCTCAGAGACCCACTGTTGGAGAAATTAAAAACAAAGAAATTGAGTAATATTTATATTTTGCTAAATTAAATCAAAACAGCAGCTTACTCAAATTAACACAGCTGCACATATTTTTTTTAATATTGTGTGATGTTTAGCGAAAAGAGACAAATGGTTACCACAATGAAAAAAAAAAAAAAACCAATCAAAAAACACTGACACTGACTGACGGTTTTTGCCTTTTCAGACCCATTTTAATATAATAATAACCATTACTAATTCTCATATGTAGGTAACTATTATGAACATTTTTATTTTTAGAATTATATACATATATGTAATGCATCAAAAAGAATAATATGAATAGTGTAAAAGCAAAATTCAAGGAAATAAATAAATAAATAAATAATTATATTACACACACACACACACACACATATATACATGTGTAAAAATTGTGTATACTTTGCCACATTTTATTAGATTTTTTTTGGTACTTGCTATTTTGTATTTTAATTTAATTTAAATATATATATATTTTTTTGTATTTTAAATTTAATACATATACATATACATATACATATACATATACATATACATATACATATACATATATATATATATATATATATATAAAAATTTAATTAAAATACAAAATAGCAAGTACCAAATAAAGAAAAATAAAATAAAATGTCGTAGAGCATACACAATTTTTACACATTTTCAAAATAGATATATAAATTTCAACAAGATGTTTGGTCATTTATAGTAAACGTCTGAGGACAAATTTGTATAGCAACGTGTGTTACCCATCCACATCTACTAACCAGATTAGCAGTGTACACTGTTCAGAAGTCAAGCCAGGTCTGGCCAAGCATGAATTCATTCAAACGCTGCCATTATCCCTGTTTGCACCCCAGACACACACACACACACACACACTAATCAAGTTAACCCTGATCCCGTGAAGGCCTTTCCTTCTCTTTAGTACCACTGATTCAATAAGACCCCTTTTTGACTTCCCTATCGCCTCGGCTGCATTTCAACAACAAATCCCAAGTGCTGACACACACACAGGCGCTACGGCACGGCTACTAAACTACATTGGGCATGGTTCCTTTGTCCGCAGCTTCATTTAATTGATAAATGAGCGAGACGAGCATTGTGTGTGCAGCTGACAGTGGACGTTTTGTAATGTAATGACATGGCAGTGTTTAAGGTGTACACAGGGACATCTGCCTTCAGTCTGGTTTCAGAGAGGAGCATTATGGGAAGGTTAGCCAGGGCAAGGCTGAGCGAGCAGACACAATGATGGATTCAGAAATGGCAAGTGTAACGTTTTCATTTATTTGAATTGATACAGCTGTGACAGTCAAACATCGAGCGAGCGTTAGCCACTTTAATAGTCACAAATCTGCTGCTATGTAGTTGCTAGGGCATTACGGGTGGTCGCTAAGGAGCCTTAAAAGGAAAGTGGAAATTTTGTCATCATTTTTCCTCAACCAAAACAGTAAGTTAACACTAAACCACACATAACATCAGCTCAATTATGTGCTGCTACTAATGCAACCACACATTTACACGAGTTCACACATAACTATGAAAACAATCCACATTCACTAACTGAAATCACCACACACTCATGCTGATGTACACATACAGATGTTTTCTTCATTCAGTTGGTTTGTGGTCGCTGGAAATGAAAGACACTTGTGCATGTTGGAAACAAAGTATTGTTTAAGCCTCAGAGGCTTTGGCGTTTCAAACAGAACCACAAATATACCTCTTTGACTTATAATTGTTTTTACAGCCTTTTTTATCTCTATTAAATTACATTTTAAAAAATTTAATTAAATTAAATAAGTTGAAAACGCTTAATTCAATGAATATGATTAAAATTATTAAAATAAAAATATTTGTATTGTAATTTATAATAAAAAATTTTATCAGGCCTTAAAAAAAATCAAGAACAAGAAAATAAAAGTATATATATATACACATACACACACACACTTTTTTAATTTAGACATAAATGTGGACATGTGGAAATGTGAACTGCAGAACTAGGATACGTACTTGTTTTGAGGGCAGAGCGGGTGACCTCGATCTCACTGCTCAGGTAGGGCTGCAGGACGCTGAGCTCAGGTTCAGAGTGGTCAGGGCTGGATCGGCCGGATGCCACACTCCCCCCAGGACTCACCATCGCCCTCTGCTGGAGCTCCATCTTCTCATACACTGCCTTCAGCTGAGGACAGACACACACAAAAAAAAATGTATTTAAATATATATATATATATTCTTTTTTATTTATTTATTTATGTATATAAATAAATAATAAATAAATATTTATATATATTTTATTTATTTATTTATTTTTTACTGTACACATCACATTTATTTTACAAGGACATAACATAAGAAAAAAGTTAAGGTTATAAAGTTCAAAAGTATATGCAAAAGAAAGTTACAAGGATTTGTTGGTTGGAAGGTAGAATGGATGATACCGTACTATAATGGGATATTGATCAGTCTTTCTCACTCAGAGAAAAGCCCTGAATAACACAGGCAAATATTAATTATAACTGCTTTAAAAATAACTGTAAATTTAAGACTGGAAGAATAGTTGGTGCTTCATGAGAAAGACTGGATGAGTTACAGTGGCACCCAAAACATATATTAAAAAAAAAAAGACTGGATGTAAGGAATCACTACATTACATGGCAATAGATATCAACGTTAAACCATAAACCATTTATTTATTTTTTCATATACACAAATGTATTTTATGATACACACACACGCGTATTATATGTATTAAAATTATATATATATTATATGTACATACACACACATACACATATATATGTATACTGTACATATAATGAAATTACTATTTTAAAATTCGAAAAAATTATAAAACAAAAACAAAGCAGTATTTATATGCAATAAAATTATAGTTTTTTTTTTATAAATATTACATATATTTTAATGAACATGAAACAAAAAATTAACAATACAAATCTTCATTTACATTTTATATAACTTTTAAATGTAATATCAATACAAAAAAACATCAATATACATGTACAATATACATATCCAACAGCGCACACTGTATGCATACCACAAACATACTGCAAGATGCATGTTAGGAAGCTATACTGAAACACACACACACTTATCTTTTGTCGAGAGATGCTATTATTCCAGCAGGTGCCTCAAATGGGGCAAAACGTAATAAGTAATTACTAACAAGTTAATATACACAGCCATCAGACAATAATTAGACACATTACACCACAACAACCGTACTTTAATTGTCAATAGAACAGACTCGAACGTAACGGCTGAGAGCCTGCGTGTGAAACGCATCGGTCGAGTGGCTTACAGCATTTCTCCTAAAACCATCATATGAACATGACAGGCAGTACGATAAGCAAACATAAACGGAATTAAAAAACCAAACCCAAGTCGACAGGCGTCTGTGTTTGTGAGCACATGCGTTAAGCATCAATGGTCAAATTAGATGTGACAAGGGAATCAGAAGCTGTCAAACATAATGTCACGGTAGCGTTATGAGCCGAGAGGACGTGGACGGTAATGAGAGAGAATACGTTTGAGCGTGCCGTGGTCTCTGACCGTCTCCGATTGGCACGTTGACAAGCGGCCATAAAGCCAGGCCGGCTGATGAATATATTCGCCAGCCACTAATGAATTAGCACTTCCCTTCTTCGCCCGGCTCGCCTTTCCAATCACGTCAAAGGCCTGCCAGAGGAAACAACGGCTTAATGAAAGACAAAAAACGCCAGGCAACATCAGCAGGTCTGGCAGAGTGAGACGGAAACTCGGTATGAAGTCATCTGCTTCCGTAACCGTTCCTCAGGAAAACAATAAGCGGTGACACGCGACAGGAATACGCATCATCAATCACGGTGGAAAGATTGGTCCGGGCTGGCATTTCTGGTGCTGAAAAATAAACAGAAATCGCCCAGATCAGAGCGAGGGGGAAAGTAATCTTGGGGAATCACTTCTCCACGGGTTTTGATAGATGGCCGTCTTTCTGCACGTCTCTTTCTTTCTCTCCGGTTCTTGATCCAAGTGTTCATACCTGATCAAACTCTATTTCCGGGCCTGAAGCGTGCGGGCTGGGATATTGTGTATATATATATATATAAGCTGCGCATTATTCCTGATGGATCGTACTGGTGTGTCCGTTTCAGCCAATCATGGAGCTCCAGCCCAAAACGAAAACAATAAAATCTCCTTCCCTGGTAATAGCAGCAAGGCCAGGTCACAGATGTGTCTCTTGAGGGCCGTAACACGGACACACTCGAGGCATTCGTCAACAACACCACCTCTGAGAGGATTTGTGAAAGTGCATGTATGTATTATTGAAGGAATATAGACTATTAGGGCTCACCCGAGTGGGTGGTATTTCTCTGTCTGATGTGCATCTGAAGAAAGAGTTATTGTTGATTTTTTATTCTATTTCAAACCGCTATACACATTCACTATGTTGTTTTTCGAGCACCCCGCCACAAGCGTTGGGTTTTAAAGATGGTCATTATTTCCTTGTTAAACTCTGAGGCTCACTTAAATTTGTTCTAGATCATTAGATGTGATGTTATGGTGCCTTGGAGGCTGGTTTGAAACCGGTTTCCTTACAAAAAAACAAACAATCAAAGCATTGTCTGTTGGGTCACTGACTCTTAAGTCACATGCATGGAAGCTTTTCCATCTTAGAGTAAAATATAATGATGGTAAAGAAGAATGAGGACAATTCAGGGGGAAATAATGTCAGTTTTAGTTAGTTAGTTAGTTAAAATTGTGAGAAACACCATCAAAACTGTGAAATCAATTCTCAATGTGGCATATACAATAAGAAAAATCACTATTCTGTGGCATGTAAAGACATTTGAGATGAAGACAAGAACTATAAAGTCTTTATTAAAAGCTTATAATAATTAATTTTGAAGCATACAAAGTGAAAATGAGGTATAAAAGTCAAGCATGTGAGATATAAGGTAAAAATATAAAGAGATGTAAAGTGATAAAGTACAGTATACAATATAACAAGGAAACCGTAGAATTTTGTATTGAGATATATAGTCACACTTAGTCATATGAAGTCAAAATTGTGACACAGAAATTGTTGCATATAAAAACTTAAAGGTGTGGATTGATACAGTATTTTAAATTGTTCTCAACTGAGAAGGTGTGTGGCTTAAGTAAGGGGAAAAAATCTCCAGAAACTGTTTTAGATGTCCATTTACAACCCTAGGACTTGTCTTCAGAAAGAAATGCACCGTTTTGAAAGGGTCATGAATAATAATCTGGAGCTCTGCTCTGATTGGCCGTTTCACAGTGAGGTTCAAGGTGGAGCTCTGCTCTGATTGGCTGTTTCACTGTGAGATAAAAAGTCCTAATTGTGAAAAAAACAAAAAAAAAAAGTAAATATAAAGTCACAAATAGATATAAAGACAAAAATATGAGATGCACAAAGAAAAACAGGCCACACAGAGAAGAACCAATTGCCAATCCAATTATTGTATAAGTTCTTAATTTCTCTGCTGGCGCAAACTTTCAATCATTCAAGACAAAATCCTGCGAATTGATTTGCATTCAAGTTAGCAGGCATCTCACCCTCTCTTCTCTCAGCTCAAACGCAGACGTTGGCCCGAGGAAACATGATGTCAAACAATGCTGACTAATGTCACTTCCTCTTGTAATCCATTACCTGCTCCACCTGCATGCTAATGAGAGATGGAGCCTGTTACCATGCCAACCCCACCTGCCAATCAACCCCTAGGTCATGACAGTATTTAGCTGTTGCTAGTGAATGAGCCGTTCGTTTGTCAAAATGTTAATGATTTTGAGTGTTATCGTGAAGAACAGGATCATCTATAAAAAGCTGATGTAAGACGTCTACCCAGGTCATTAGGTTTAAAAAAGAAACTTCACCATCGTTTCAAGATTCTCTAA
Source organism: Enteromius treurensis (assembly GCA_032275025.1). NCBI lineage: Eukaryota > Metazoa > Chordata > Actinopteri > Cypriniformes > Cyprinidae > Enteromius > Enteromius treurensis. The sequence continues at coordinate 3,999,445 of JAUCMU010000001.1, forward strand.
AAGAATTGTTCCTATTCTTTATTAGGGCCCTTAAAAAAATCTTCTGTTTCTTTGTTTTAGTTTTTTTTATTTCTTTCTGCAATTTGTTTTGATGGTTTAATTTACTTTTAATAAAAGAAAAAAATAAATATCTAATAAATAAAATGTATAACGTTTCATAAAACCCCTTTTGTTTATAAAAATAGTGGATTTTTTTTTCTTAAATGTTCATTTTTTTTTTCTTGGATTCTGTGATTTAGAATTTAAAACAAATAAAATAAATTAGTTTTATAATCAAATAAATGCATAAAACTTTAATAATGGACAAGATTCTATATTATATACCTTTTCAACATGCAACACACCACCTACTGGTCAAAAGATATTGAAAACATTTGCCTTTCTGCTTTATAACTTCTGACCAGTTTGGCCAAAAAGATTGGTTCTCATTCCTCTCATTCTCACTCATCACATTTGGAACGGCATTCTGAATAAAACAATACGTAATTTCTGTATTTCAACCTTTGTGGGCAACAGACAAAGTTTTGTAGCATAATGCTGTGTCAACGAATGTCTTTAACAGGGGTCTCCTGGAGAGCAACCGTACTACACAGTTCAGCCTCAACCCTAATCACATACACCTGAAGCAGCTAATCAAGGTGTTCAGGGCTAGTTTAATTACAGACAGGTGTGTTGAAGCAGGGTTAGAACTTAACTCTTTAGGAGCATGGTTTGGAGAAGCCTAGTCTTCACTGAGCAAGCTCCTTAGTTCTTTATTATACCTCCGTTGCGCTTGGACCCTAATTGCTGCAGCTATATTTATTTTTGTTATCGTTACTTTGAGAAGTACATTCTAGGTTACAGTAGTAGTGCATTTCTGTCATGTAATATTCGTAGACGATCCATATCATAGTAGAATTCATTGTACAGCCCTGCTTTTGCCAAATTCTCAGACATCTTATATACAATAGACATTAAATAGCATTTTATGACTTGATTCTGCGATTAGAACATAGAGTTCTACTTCATCACATTCTTAATTTTCACTGTATAGTCCTACATCTTTTCATTCGGGCCCGTCTCTTGCTCCAAATGACAAATAAACCTGACAAAAAGTCTCTCTAAATCTCCCGCCACGATCGTCCACAGAGGGACATGGACATCAATCACACCCGTGTGACCTGTGAGCTGAGGCCTTGACAAACACACAGCGACACACAAACACAGGTAAAACCCTCGGAATGTGATTGCGGGTGATGCTGGGTAAACAAGGCTGGAATTACAGGGATTAAGGACTAATCTGAGATCGGCCGCCATGTGTGTGCCGAACATCGGCTCCAGATGTGTGAGATTAGCTCTCAAAAAGACGCACCTGGGTCGCAGCTTTCAACCCTGAGGGTATTTGGTAACCACATAAAAACACAAACACACTTTGAGAGTTTACAGCAGGGTTATACATTGGTAATGTTTTGTGGCAGTCATAGTTGTTCCCTTTAAAATATATATATATATTTATACACACACACACACACATAAACACACACGTATTCACACATACATATATACATATATGTA
>JAUCMU010000001.1:4009039-4019385 GCA_032275025.1 Enteromius treurensis
TTAAATAAAAAATAAACCGTAATTAAAAAACTAAATCTACATGAAATAAGAAAAAAGTAAAAATTCAGATAAAAAAACCTTATGCTATATTCTATTGATATTTTTACTAAATATCTAATATTTATTTATTTATTTATTTATTTTAATGCCAATATCATTCATCAACCAATCTTATGCCTATAATGTGCATCCCTACATGTGATCAAACATTAAAACATTAATACAATTTGAGACCAATCAATCAGTCATAGTTCTGGCACGGTACTCTTTATAGCGAAACGCTGTCGCCACAGCAAACAAGTTTAGCAATTAATGTAGCAAATTAAATAATTAACCTACTGATAGATGTAAATGAAGTTTCGATTCCCAAACAATGTAAGACTGAATGAGTGTGAATGCGTCCATCATCAGCAGTTCTTTCAAAGAGGTCACTCTAAATGACGCATGTTTCATGTTTGGTGCTAATGATCTGATTAAACAGAAACCTCCTTTATAGTGTGAGCTCAAAAAGAAACTACTGGCAAAGGATGACGTTCTCTCATCAAAGCCTTTGTTCTCCGAGTCGAGAAACATTCTCCCAGTCTGGGAAAATCAATGCTGGGAAGAGGATAGAGCAAAACACATGGAAATGAGAATGCATAATACATGGATGTCCAATGAGATACGACCTGCATCGTACTGCCGGATTCCTTTCTTCTGCTAATATTAGAAGCCAAAACTAAAAGCAGCTCGTGCTCTTAGAAATGCAAAGTGACAGCATCAGCCCACCCATCACAACTGCAATGAATATTAATGTTTAGCGTCAGGAGAAACTTTTTCCTTTTTTAGCGCCGAATGATAAGACAAACATCACTGTAAGTCGTGCTCATACTTAAGGGTTTGGGATTCAAAACACGGTATTAACCTTCATTACATAACCATAATACAGTATCACAGCACCACAGACATGACTGAAAATACATAATAAAAACGTGAATATCTCAAAAACTTGCACTACTGTTCACAAGTCTTAAGGTACAATCTTTTTGAAAGAAGTCTCTCACGCTCACCAAGGATGTATTTATTTGGTGGAAAATACAGTAAAAACAGTAATATTATGCAATAACAATATCACTGCTTACCATTCCCTTTTTCTTTTTAAACGTCATTTATTGTTGTGATAGAACAGCTGTATTTTCAGCATCATTACTGCAGTACTCAGTGTCAATACAATAATTTGATGTTCAAGAAATATTATCATTATTGCTGTTGTTGTTATTATTAGTAGTAGTAGTAGTAGCAGCTCCAGAAATAATAATAATAATAATAATAATAATAATAATAATGTTGTTATTGTTGCTGTTGTTGTTGTTGTTATTATTAGTAGCAGCAGCAGCTTCAGAAATAAAAATAGTAATAATAATAATAATAATGTTGTGATTGTTGCTGTTGTTATTGTTGTTATTATTAGTAGCAGCAGCAGCTTCAGAAATAATAATAATAATAATAATAATGTTGTTATTGTTGCTGTTGTTGTTGTTGTTATTAGTAGCAGCTTCAGAAATAATAATAATAATAATAATAATGTTGTTATTATTGCTGTTGTTTTTATGATGATTATTTTATTGCTGTTGTTGGTGTTGCTGTAATAAAAATATTTTTCAGGATTATATTATTCAAGTACTTAACAACATTTACTTGAAATATAATTTTTGGTAACAAAGGTAAAAGTATTTTTTTTCATTCATTTGCATGCCAGCAGGCATGCAAGAAACAAAAAATTGCAAAAAAAAAAAATAAATACACAACTAATGTAGACTTTTTTTGAGACATCAATGAATAGTTTACTTAGTTTATTTATATTAATGTAAATTAATACACACATTTTAGTGAAATAAATGTAACAAATGTATATTTTATGCATTAATAGTAATAGTTATATTAATACCCAAGCAAACAATAACGTAATGCTCTATTATTGACTTTTAACACCTTAACAATAGCAACGGAATAGCTATAAACCACATGTGGAACCTTTTCTGTGTTATGGCTGTTGCCATAGAAACAAATCAAAATTATGGTAATTTCAATGAGATGTGAATGCAGCACAAAAAAAGTCTGTCTGGGAACACAAAAAAAACAACAAAAACATTAAAGATCTTACTTTAAAAAGGTAAGGCCAAAAAAGCTAAAGACAATATGAAAAATATATAATAAATGAATAAGTATCACAGATCATTGAGCATCATATTTTGAACGAATCTCTGTTAAAATAATTCTCTTCGCTGCTGAACGCTTTACTCAGCTGAAACGGTGACTTTGCGGCGTCTGTGTTTTGTTCATCAGTGAAAATGAGTTCCCACAGCTCTTTCCTCAGATTCTGAATAGCCTTAATCAATCAAATTCCTCACGTATTATGAGATTTTTTTTTTATTCGAATCATCCTTCTGCATTTGAAATTTAATCGAATGAACCCGCGGCTCATATTAGCTGAATAGTGCTTAACTATGCCGGCAAATTGAGAAAAGCGCAGTAGTTAAACGTTCAGCTCGAGCAATCAGCCTCTATTCAGCGGGCATGATCGCTCTCTCAATGACGACAGACGTGAAATGAAAAAAAAAGACAAATGCGTTTCAAAATAAGCTGAATGCTAACTATTGGCTAAGCACGCATGCTGGCCTGCTATATATTTTAAATGTTTGTAGCCCAGAGACACACTACAATCTGCATATTAATTTGCAGTCTACAATTATGTCAATTACTAAGAAGTCATTTATTCAGAAATAGCTTTTGAAATATGTGTTAATTAGCATGCCAAATTCATTAGGCCTATTTACGAGGTCCAAAACATCACAAGGTTGGCCACAAAAAAAATAAAAAAAAATAAGTCTATAATAAAGGGGAGGGGGGGCATTTATTTATAAATTCGTGTGCAAGAGGAATCAAGGGCTGCTAAATTACACAACTGCAGAAAAACAGAAGGATGAATTATCACTGAAGTTAATAAAAATCAATATAAACAGACATCACAACTGTGTTTCATCTCTTGCCCACTCTTACTTCTTTTAATAGCTCATTTCATTGTTTTCTCATCACGGATAAGCTTTTCATCTATGATACTGAGTACTAGGTGTTAACAGCAATATATCACAGAAATGAGAAACATGTTTAGTTTAACAAGGAAGTATTCTGAAAAGTTAATATATTCTGTACCTGTATCATTTAAAAGGGAAACTAATTATGCTTTTATTCAGCATTTAGCGTTCAGCATTCAGAAGATATTTATAATGATACAAATGACTTCAAATATTTCAAACAAATGCTGTTCTTTCGGAACTTTCTGTTCATAAAAGAATCGTGGGAAAAAAATGCATTATTGTTGATACAACAAAAAAAGTGACACTGATAACAATTTATGTTTCTCGAGCAGCGAATCAACATGAATGATTTTATAAAATGATCAAACTGAGTAGCAATGCTGAAAATTCAGCTTGTTGTCACAGAAATAAATTGCACTTTAAAATATATTCGTTTTTAACTATAATCATATTTCACAATATTATATTATCTTTCAAAAAAAAAAAAAAAACCAAACAACAAAATGGCAATGTATATAAAATCCATAAATACTCAGTTCATAATAAAATGAACCATGAAAAAAATACAAATTGTTTTAAAATAAATAATGCATTATTTTTAAATATAATTTAAATGAACTGTTATTCCAAATATCATTCTAAAAATAAAATAAAATAAACCTACTAATCACAAAATGGTAATGTACATTAAAAAAAAACATAAATACTGAATGACAGATTCAGTTCATCCTATAATAATCCATATATCTGATCACAATAAAAAAGCAACAGAAAATAAAGCCTTAAAATAGTTTAGTAAATAATGCATTAATTGTTACATAATTTGTTATATAATTGAAATTTACTGTTATTCTATTACACCAATAAATAAATAATAAAAACAAATCAGTATATACATTTCAGTTCATCAAGTAACATTTTTGAAAATTTTAAATTGACATTTATTTCTATTAGAATCAGAAATGACTGTCCCAAATGATGACGGAAATTCCAATAGGTCTCTTACACTGAATCCATCTGGAGTTTTTCCCTGTCTAGGTGCTGAATAAAACCCTCCTCCCTAATGGCTGTTAACCTGCCCGTTCTGATGGGCTGCTATGACAGCACCAGCACACAGGGACAGGCCCATAATGCATCAGTGAGTGACAGTGAGTGGAAGTGAATGATAGGGCTGTACAGGTAATGCGGATCATGGGAAAGTAAAGTGCTCTGTTATCACAGGGTGTAGTAGGTGCTTTAGGTCATTATCAGTGACTCTGTAGAGCTACGAGAAACTCTCTCTCTCTCACACACACACACACACACATAATCACCATTCATCATCTGGAGCGGGTTGATTATGGGCATTAGGCAAAGAGACGGGTGGCTGAACGCATGACGATAAGCTGGGAAAGGTGGGTGAGGAATCCTTTATGGGCAGTATGATAATGCAGGATATCAGGTATTATTGACATATTGTACTCCCTAACATTTGTCTTTGAGGCTGACAGCAGTTTAATGCATGCAGAGTAATTACAACCGGAACTGTAATCCATGAAGTGCCCTCACAAGTGCCTCTAATACTCATTTTTCAATATTCATATAAGAAATCAGCACTGACCACTCACTCAATGAAAAGCCTTTTTCATGTATTTCTGTTGATTTTCTGCTAAATAAGTGTTTGTTTAAATGGACAGTTACCCACTGATCTACGTTTGCACCATACAATGAAATAGCTCCAAAATAACTGCCTAAAGTAACCAAAAGTGTTTTGAAACAGTACCTTTAGGTAATAAAAAAAAATAAGTGTGCGTTAAAGTTGCACCTATATATCTTTCATTTGCATATGTTGCACCAGGTTCAACATCAAAGACACTTTTTGACATCATTATCATCAAACCAGTTGAAACCTGTTTTGACGTGTCATTGAGCTGAACTCGAGCACAGACAAGATTTGAGAGCGACAGAACAAAAAAAACAAATAAAAAGAGGTTTGCAAATAATGGCTTGTACCTCAAACAAAGCAATCAAAGGCGTATCTTCAACATTCGTGAACAACTGTCACATTTAGCTACGCTTTTGAAGGTTTTTTTTTATTTAAATAATTGTTTTATTTCAGTTTATTAGAGCTTTAGGTTACATATTACGTGGTTATGGTGGTATTATTTTATGTGCTCTGTATATTTTACATCTAAAGCTTGTGAAAAAGGTTTGTGGTGAACTTTAATTCTACATGTAGCTTTTTCATTCGTACCAGTGTTTTTATGATGGCTGTCAGCATATTATAAACAGGCATAAAATAGATTTTTGTAGTTCAGGTTGTTATATTAAAGGGATAAGTTCTCCCGTTAATTACTCACCCTCAGGTCGTTCCAACCTGGTCGGTGTTTAGTTGTAACTAAAACAGCAAGCCCCGCCTCACGGCTGACAAAAACAATAGTGTTTGTTAAAATGTTAAAGTTAAGGCAGCCACAGCTACAGTAGCAGCATCTTTTAACATTACAGTGCACTTTCCTGCTAATTTTCTTCCACTTTCTTTTAAGTTTAGAGATGACGTTAGTTGACTTATTTTGTTTCCACTGGAAGAAAGCCGTACACAATCAGATCTGTTCTGACATGAAGGCAAGTCAAAAATGATGCTCGTTTTTGGAAGAACGCTCTCTTTCCGACAACTGCCCACACACCCAAAGATCATCATAATCAACTCGAAATGAGTGAAAGTTCATAACACCACCACAAAAACAGAATATTAACCAGAGTGATTAAGTGTTTAACTGACTCAAGGAAACAGTGTGGCAAGTCCTCCCAGCACGACCTCTCCGTCTCCCAGAGTCCACCGGGGCCCCGTCTACAGCAACTCCTCGCATTAACGTCATTCATCATCCCACACTGAATATTCATGGGCAGGGCCCTGGGGTCAAGCCAAGCGCATCACTTCCTGCTGGGGGTTAATGGGCATCAGAGCAGGGGTGGGGCTTTAATCTGATTCCATCGCCATGGCAACTTCACCCTAATCAACCTCCGTGGGAGGAGAAGAACGGTCTAATGAAGATGCTGTGACTCCCTCGCGCTGGCTTTGTATTAAAGTTGATTAGCATGCGCTACTAACGGTGAGACCTCGTCTCGGTGGAATGTTTCCAAAGGATGATAAAGATTATTATAACAGAGACGAAAGCCGCTTGACTGCATAATGGGCAATAATGGGCCCGGTCAGAGTGAAAAATGGGTTCGCAAGAATGGTTTTTTCGGTCTAAATGGAAGGAAAACACTTTCAGGAAGAAAAGGAAAAATGCGTTTAGAAGGCAATATCGTGCAGGAATCAATAGCAGCGAGTTAAAGAGTAAAAAGTTTTCCTCGTTTCCTATTCAGTCCAAATATCATGCCAGAAAGTTTGCCAATAAGCTGTTTTATTGGAGTCGAGACGGCTCTGTTCCAAAGCTAAGTGGGCTGCTTATCAAGACAGCAATTTTAGGCATCAAAACGCTCTCGATGCGAAGAGTGATGCAAACAAGACGAAAAATACGCTCGCACTTCATTTGAATGTGTCCTTGCAGTGTAATTACACTTAAGTACGGTGTAATAATAATTAACAACATGGCTAGGGTTAGGCTTACGTTCATGTAATTATATTTGTTATGATTATTGTTAATGTGTAAAAAGGACACCTTGAAATAAAGCGCTCCCAAAATTAATAATGCAAGCATCACTTTTGCTGTTGCTCAAACTCATTAACCCCAAGTAGCAAACTTCAGCACATACAGTAACTAGTCCAGCTTGAAGGACACTATTATGACTTTTCATAACTGAACCAACTTATTTTCACCGGGTAGACAATAAAAGCCCCTGCCTTAGATTAAAAAAGGCAACTTATGAGGTATCGACTAATTAACTCTACAATAATACGCTTAAAAACACTCACTCAATGGCACTAGCAACTTTAATGTATTTTCATAAATATTAAATGACCAGAATCTCTTCTCTAATACACAAACATGCTCAATTGTCATGCATCTTCATGTGTCAACATCTGCAAATCTATATTTATACCCATATCGCAACAAAAGAACACAGACCGCATGAATAAAATAACTCAATCAGAAAGCAACTCGGAGTAAAATATCATATTTATCCATGTCTAGAATGGCTAAAGAGATGAATTCTGCCACCAAGTCTTCATCAGAATAATAATTTAATTCCTAATAAACTGAGCCAGTTTTAAATGCGAAAAAAAATAAATAAATCAAACAAAAGAAGTGGCTTAATGATTATAAGCTGCTTTGAATATCAAATGAATATTTTATTAGTAATTATTCAACCCCTGCTGAGAACGATTTCATCATTTGTAATGCATGCATCTAGACTTATCACCATGCTTATTACTCAAACTTAAGAGAGACATTCATGCCACAAATTGCTTAAATATTAATATTAACCTTCATCAAAAACATGGCAGATATAGTCGTTATTCAACGAGTTATTCAGTCAGGGCTTACACAAAAAGGGCACATTAAAAATGAATACATAAATTCTGCCAAACTGGTTCCAAACTAAAGCCAAAGCTCCTGAAATAGTGATGATGTCACTGGTGCGTACACGGATCTGCTCAAGGCAGGGAGGGCAGGCTAAACAAGTCCCAACTAAACGTCTGAAGTAACTTGCTTTGCTAGTTAGACGTAGGACTGCGTTTATGAATGTCCAGGCAGCTCAGCAAAACTTGGCAGAATGTAAATATACAGCAGTGGCTTTGACAAGTCATGTGACAGAAGGTAGTGCTGTGATTGGCCGACTACCCTAAAATCACAGCTTGTCCGCAAACCTGCATAAATGAGCCAAACAGCTCTAAACGGCTCGCCTGCTCAGAGAGTAGTCCAAAATTAGTTTTAGTTTTCGTTATATTTGTATATTTACTGTGTATATTTATTATGCATTTTAAATCTCATTAAGTGTAATAATTAAAATAATAAAAAATAAAATAAATTACTTTCACCCCAAATACTAATTATTAGTAATTTTTTTTTTGTCACTATCCTAGGTTTTACCCATTTGTTTTAATTAATTTAAATTTAATATTTAATAAATTACATTTTAATAAATTTAATATTGACATTTTATTCTCAAAACACATATTTGAAACCTTAAAAGTAGACACTTACATTTGCTTACATGCTTACATTTAAAATGCTTTCTGGACAAAAAAAAAACAGTTTTGTGAATTTCTTTGGATGCAGACATCTTAACATCCCACATACATGTGTTTGTATTTATTTATATAATAACTATACGCACTTCTACATACTAAGTAAACAAAAGCTTTTATGCTTGATGCGTTTAATCGTTTGACGATCAGATAGCATCACATCTAAACGCCACGAACGTCTGATCTTTGAGTGAAAGGTGAGGGGGTCCCATCGTGAGACCTGCACTGTTTACTGACAAATGGTTCAAAAAGAAAGGAATTATGATTAATAATAACAGCCAAACCACTAAAGACTTGTAAACTGTGTAAACATCAAATGGAAACTGAATTTACACTGAACTAAACAGCTCAAACTCAAAAAGGGAAGTTCTCCGTCCAACACAGGCCACTGCGATAAGGAATCAAACTGCATTCAAACACACCGTACATTTGAGTGACAAACATGGCAGATAGCATTCACCGTAACGCAGAAATAACCTCTCGACCCAGTTCTAGTGTTTGTGTACAAGTACCATGGTTTCTTACCTTGTCTTTGTCCTCCACCAGGTCGGTTAGCATGTCATCTGGGTCCAGGATCCCCCCGTCCACATACTCCACATGGAGCGTCCGCACTAGGAATTCCCCATCCTGTCGAAAACAATAGGTCCATTAGATGTGCTCCTTTCAACGACAATACAACGGGTCTAATCAGAAGTGTGGAAGTTTTAGCTAAACAACATGCTGCTTCGTTCTCAGAATTAGCAGAAATTAAATTTCCTTAAAGTGGCCCCTATTAAGGATTTTTGAAAATACAGAATAATAATTGTTATTTATTATATTTACTAATCCGACTTATTGAACATCATGTTACTGTTGCTGTCATTTCGAATCACTGTAACACACCGTTTAATCGCACTTTCTTTGAGAACTACTTTGTTATAAATAGATAAGCATGCAAAATACAACAGCTTGTGTTTGAACTCGTTTGACATGCTAGAGGCAAGCTAGCTCTCATTTGTTTTGGCCTTTAGTCATGATTAGGAAACAATAGCAGCTTTAATGTGCGCCTGATGCTTCCATGGCCATGATTGTAAGGAAACGAAGGAAGGGATGACAATTAAAGGTGTGAGTTTCCTGTCCGGGACCGTCACAGCACAGACAGACATGTTAATATTCACAGAATCAGAGAATAAGCTATATTATGAATATACTGATTAAAGTGTGTTTTTCTTTATTCACTGTACACTATGGCCTTAAGAAAACCTTGTCAAAAGTGGTGAGAAATCAGTACTGTTACTACGATAGTAATAAAAAGTGTTGTGCGTCAGATCAGCATATTAGAATGATTTGGAGTAGTGACGTTAAAAATTCAGCTGGGATCACTGGAATAAATTAGATTTTAAAATATAAATCTGTTATTTTAAATTGTAATAATAAGTGCCATCAAACGATTACTCGCATTAAAATAAAAGTTCTTGTTTACATAAAAATATACACGGTACACGCATATATTTGGGAAATATTCAAATGCATTCAACATGTATATATTTATTTTATATATAAATATATTTATTATGTAAACATAAGATATTTTTCTTAAATATTTACATGCAAGTACGTGTGTTTTTATAAATCGTTTGACAGAAACAGATCAAATGACTGAGACTAATTTATGCTTTTGACCCCGACAAGACAACAGGATGAGATGGGTTACAGGTTAACAGAGAACTTGAAAATTTATGGTGGGAACGCATACCTACATAATCAGATAAGATAAGTCAAAGTCGTGAGTTGTCATAGTTTAAATACCATCAGCTCATTACCAAACAAACTCGCAGGACGACTTTGCTACATTGGTTCAGGGTGAAAAACAAAACAAAAAAAAACACTACAATGGTCAGAGAGCATATTTGGCTGATGATGCATGACATAACAGATCGAGGTCAACGCCTTTCAGTAGAAACCTTAATGAAACTGTTAACACACAGGACAGTAATTCCTACAATCACCTTGTCATGTAGCCATACTGAATGTTAAAGTGCCCCTATTATGCTTTTTCAAACATGATTGTTCATGCAGTGTGTCATGTAGCTGTATGTGAACATAAACTATCT
>JAUCMU010000001.1:4030262-4041163 GCA_032275025.1 Enteromius treurensis
AGCAATGTTTAGCTAATTATATTTTAGCAATCAAGCTGTGTGTGTGTGTGTATATATATATATATATATATATATATATTTATTTATTTATTTATTTTTTATATAATTTTTTATTATTAATTTATTTTATTGTTACAAAAAAAGTTGTAATATCTGTCAGCCTCAAAATAATTTATAAAAATTAAACACATGTCTAAATGTTATTCAAAATATGTATGCACAAAATAAAGTGATGGCAAATCATTAGTGCGATGAATTCTTGGTGTAGTATTTACTTTTAAACTATTTAAAGCTTTTAAAGAAATTGTCAATCAGGTTTTAAAAGTAATTGCAAAAAATTTCCACCTGAATATTATCAGAATTAACATCTGAATTGTAACATATACACTTATTAGAATCGTGAGATTTAAAAAAAAAAAAAAAGATTTACAAGATGTAAACTCAGAATTTAAGAAGATACCTAAATTACAAAATGTTAGAAAACATAGATAAAAAGTTGCAAAAATAAAAAGGTCAGCAACCATTTTTATCTTTATCTTTTATCTTTTGTCTTTATTATTTAGCATTTAAAGTTTTTACCAAAAAAAAAGGAACAATTTACTTTTTCCAAAAGAAAAAAATATTGAAATTAACATCTGAATCAGAGTCTGAATTGTAACACACAATTTTTTTTATTCTGTGGCAGAAACAAGATTTCATAAACAGCAAGTAGAACATTGAAATGTTTTTTTTTTGTTTGTTTGTTTTTTGTAAAATGCAGTCCAATCATCCTTATTTACAACTTCAACATTTGTTCACACTATATTGTGCAAAAATTTTAAGTATACTTCAAACATAAGCAAACAAAATGTATTGTAGTTTTGAAGGATCATGTATCAAAAGTACCTCTGTTATAGGGAGCACACTCGTTCACTAGTGCTTCCTGTTGTGGGTGGAACTATGCGGTTTATTCTCTGTGGGCCCTTTGAAGCAAAGGGAACAGATCGGTTTAACACACTGCGTGTCTGTTTAAAGAAAATCCAGCTTCCTTTATTTTATCTCATTACAACGAGGTTTTGACTGGCCATGACTTTCCCCACAATGCAGTTCTGCTCTCCTTATCAAACCAACAAGAGAGATCATTTCAATGTATGAGACATGAAATGCAAGGCCTGTTTTAAACTTCCCAGGTCAGTGCTACCGAATAATGAGTACAAGATGTATTTTTGTTTATCGTGTAAATTATTCACGCATGATGGCGCTCCGCATTCCTTGCATTAGTATGCATACTTTGCACTCGGTGTGGGTGTACTTAATTGCATCTAGCGTGTGTCAGAGAACGTCTGAGCACAAACAAACAAACCTGATTGCATTTTCAGAGGTTACCCAAAGCCTTTTCTCGGAAGATCTTTGCGGACGTTGTCTTGGCTCTTATTCAATCATCCTCATCAGTCTCTCCTCCACATCTGCCCAGAATCCTCCATTTAATCCATCACCGGCCCCTACAGACGCCGAGCACTTTGCCCGAGCAGAAGACGTATTGTTTGAGAGGAATATGCTCATTACGCACAGTTATGGCAGGCCGGGGTTGGATGTGTCAGGATATGACAGTCTTGTGCAAACAGACGGGATTGTGTCATCTGTTTTCATTGCCTAATCTGGGCTTCTGTGGGTACCAAGCGATGTTTTAACAATCTTAAATCAATTTCCACCTCATAACCAAACAACAGACGGGGTTCCCAAATCTATTTGCTTTGAACCAACCATTTCTGGAGAAAAAAAGAGCTAAGCTTAGGGGTGATGGCAGATATTGGATGTAAAGAAGTTGGAACATTTTAGTTTTTTACTTACAAGCGAAAAATGTGTGACTTCTGTTTCATTAATTATTTGTCATTAATTATTTGTCATTTCATTCACAAAAAGCTGACAGAATCCTATGTTTAGTGATTTATTTATTTTATTTATTTATTATCAAATGAAATTAAGTATGTGTATGCCTAAATGACTTTCTTTCACGAGTTCATGCTTCCGCATTAATAAAAAAAAAGCAAATTTGCCGTTCGGCAGACTCCGAACCCTAGCGGCTTGAACCCTAGGCGGGGTTTAGTGATTCGGTGTCCGGCTCGATCTCCGTCTGCCCCCCTGGAGGAAGTCTTGGAGCTGAGGAGGAGATGGGGAGGAGGAGGGGTGCACAAAAGCGAGATGCGGAAGTGAGGGAAACGGGTTTATTATTTATAGTGAGAAGGAAAGATTTGATTGGCGATCGTAAACGAGGAGATTGATTAGATGATGCGATGCCAGCCATGGGTAATTCGTCCAGCGATCCTCCCGAAACTGTTATTATCAAAACATTCACATATCAATCAAATGTTTTCGAAAGGTAACATTTTTTATGTTTTTTAGAAAATTCTTAAAATAACCTGCGTTTATTTGATCCAAAATACAGCAGAAGCAGCAATATTGCAAAATAATTGTACTATTTATAATAGCTGCTTTCTATTTCAGCATATTTTAAAATGTATAATTTATTGCTGTGATCAAAGCTAAATTTTTAGCATTATTACCACAATCACATGATCCTTCGGAAATAATTCTAATATTATAATTTGCTGCTAAATAGATATATATATATATATATTAGTTGAAAACAGCTGAGAATTTCTTCATGAACAGATAAAAGTAGTAAAAGTAATATTCTGTTAATATACCTTTTTTGATATTGACTGTATAGTTTATATTTTCTGTTATGGCAAACACATCAGTTATATCAGCTGTTTCAATCAGAAATTATTCTAATATACTGACTTGGTGCTTAAGAAACCTTTAGTTTTATGAGGTTATCTATACAAGATTCTCTTTTATTACATATGGAGAAACTTTGAAGTGTTTTAGTTTTTAAAGGTCCATTGTGGGCTCTCAGGGGAACCCGTGTGGGCAACTATGAGAGTGATCTGTTCCTTTAATCACTAACTCATGAACAAAGGACTCTTTAAGCAATGAAAACAGCCTCCAACCATGTCCAATAACAGCCAGCACAAAGCCCCTCTCTGTTCATGACTGATTAAAGTCAAAACGAGATTGGTTAGGTGCAGAGGTGCATTTTGGGTAAATGTAGGCCTACTCTTTTTGGCCCTTGACTGTAAGAGCAATTACAACAGCAACTTCATTGCTTTAATAGCCAAATGCATCATCCTTGATTACTTCTTTATTAGGAACAAACACAAGTACAACCAGTTGAAAAATGTGGTAACACTTTATTTCAATAGTCCACTTTAGATATTAGAGTATTATTAGACAGTCTGCTTAATATCTTCTAACACTTTATTTTGATGGGTCCACAACATACTACTGTACATACTTTACAAATATATGTCAACTTATTCTACTAACCCTAAACCTACCCTAACAGTCTACTCTGAGAGTTGGTAGACAGAGTTGCATATTAATGAGAATTAGTTGACATGTAGTTACTTATAGTTAGTAGAATGTCTAAATTGGACTATCAAAATAAAGTGTAACCAAAAATACAAGTCTGGTCAATTATTCAAACCTTAACAAAATCCAAAAGCAAGCCTTATACAATACCTTTAAGAGACAAAAGTTAAAGCTTGTTTGAATTCAGATTAGTTTGATAGATTAACTGAACTTATTTGTCCTTATAACCATTAATTAATCACCATTAATAATAATGATTAGTATTAAAAAGTATTAAATCTGTACTTGACTAAATAAATAATGACAGAATTGTTAACCATTTCTTAACTAAAAAGCTTTTTGTTGTCTCTTACACAGGTTACATGAGAAAAATGTTTTCAACCTGCCGTGTTAAAAATGAAAAAGAAAATAACGTTGACAGGTGCTAAGACAGAAACGCTAGCATTAGCGCAGACTTACACCTGTGCTTAATGGATCAAATTAGCGGATTGTCACAAATCTTTCCCACCTCGCTTGCGTCTCGCTCGCGTTGCAATTTCCGCTACATTTGGGGAGCCGCTTAATTAAAGTTCATTATGGCATGCTAACACTTAGAAAAGAGGGAACAAATCCTGTGATGAAAAACTACAGCAATTCCGGAGCGAGCACGACATTCCTAATTTCCCGACTAATTGCTGCAAATGTCTAACAGCGATTTGGGCAATTATGAGGTACATTTCGAACAAAAGCAAACAGGGTGGAGGTAATACCGCTAATAACAGGAATTGGCTCGGTGAGGTTGTGATGAACTTAAATTGAGGGGGGAACGCGATTGTGGAGCCGAGGGAACAGCTGGCTGGCGTGAAGACTCGCTGCTTTAATATGACTGAATGGCACTGTTCATTTATCACAATGAAAAACCCTGTAGGACTTTGCAAAACATGCTCACCACGTTCACTGACGACGCTACGCTAATACATTCTTCAGAGCCAGCTGGATGCTTAACACTGTCATAGTGGCTTACCTTATTCATTTACCACACCTCACAGAACTATACTAATGCTGGATTTCCGTTTTAATGGCTTTTGAACTGTTTGAATGGTTCATTTAGTTGTACTTGTTCTACAAGTCTCAAAAATATGAAAAGTAACAAGGGTTTTTTCTACACTAACCACAACCTGTTGTTAATCAATATGCCAAATGCAATAAAACGATGGTTACTTTTTATAGGAGAAGTTCTGAAATTGAGTGATTCCGTTAAGTTTTGGATAATGAAAATTAAAAAGCCACAGTAAAACTAGCACATGGACAAACACATCTGGTCTGTCAGCGAGATCAGGCATTATTAACCCATGTACACGACGGATCAGTGGTTACCATCAAATAAATTAAGCTCAGATTAAATCAACCTCATCACAGTGAAGAGGAAAAGATCCACTGAGCTTTGAATCACACTGATTTATAAAAGTACAGATTATGACGATGATCAAAAAGTGACTTATTTACTGCTTTATATTTCCATTTTAGATGACTATGTATTTATCTGCACTGTAAAGTTTTGATAACTTATTTTAACCGATCGCCTCAATTCATTATATAAAAACAACAGTTATTGCGATACTTTCTAAAAATGCAATTAAAATCCACTCAAATATTTTACATTACTGAAACTTAACTGCAATTCGCACTTAATTTTAATAACATTGACTCTTCTCTTTTTCCTGCTAGCTAGCTAACTAGCTAGCTTGCTACTTAGCAGGCTAAAGCACTATAAGGCTAATACAATAAGAGACTAGCTGCTGCATCAGTAAGAACCAATTGTTTGCCATTAAACACAATTAGTAACCTCACAAGGATTTTGACTGATTTAACTTTTCTCTGAAATGGAACATAGACCACACAAACCCATCTGTTACGGAAAAACAGACGTGTCCGTGCCTGACAAAAAATATTTAGTTACGACTGTTTGCCTTTGCGTGACATTGCAGTTTTGTACAATGCCCATTCTTCTCAGTCAGTACTTACAGTACATCACTTTTTCAAAACTCTTCACACTTGGCACAGCCGTTAATTTCACAAAAATACCGAAACACTTTATATGTCTTATCAACTCATTATTTCATAACACTTGCAAAGCTTGTCTCCCAACAAGCGCTCTTCGCCGCATTGCAAAAAAAACTGAAATGACCGTCCCTCCATAAAGTCACCCTCTATTGGTTCTCTGATCTAGTTTGGATCGGTGTGCTTTTAAAATAATACCAATCATAATCATATTCATCTGCTCACATTCTGTTTTCTGTGGTTTATACTGTAGTCCTGCTGAAAAAAACAGCATATGCTGGTTAGGTATGTTTTGCTGCTTCTTTGCTGGTTTAAGCTGGTTTATTCTAGTCCTTTGCTGGACCAGCACACAACCAGCAGAGGACCAACTTTAAATCAGCATATGGTTTAAGTTGGTCCTAACCAGCATATGCTGTTTTGTTCAACAGGGAGGGCTGTCTATATACAAATGCACACACTAACATGTGCTCTGTGGTACTTCAGAAAACAGTTCTTGGTAGTTCGCATATTATTCATGTGGTTTTATTGGAGCCAAACCATCTTTAATTGGTATGTTTTTTTGACATATATAAATCATTGAAGTCTTAATAGTGTCTGCCGTTATGAACCATGCCACACTATCCCTGCCAGAAGCCTTTAGATTCTTCAAGGGCTTTCAGTCATTTCCTATCTGATCCCAGAGTCAAAGGTGACCAGAGGAAGAAGACTGAAAACAAAAACCATTTTAGAGATATTAAATACCTTTATGAGATATAATATCACTAGCTAGATTTCTGAAGATAATGTGTTGCAGTTTGCATGCACAGCTAAATGGTTTTACCATTCATGCCACAAACTTGGGTTTGCAAATATCAACAGACAGACTTTTTATGATGCTAAGCTGCTTAAACTAACTAAATTTCTCAGTGCACCCACACAAGTTCCTCTGCTTTCAGACACATCAAAAGAGAATTGTATTGACAGAGATTATGAGACTGACATGTTCCTTCTTTTTGTTTTAACGGTCGGATCCCATCCCTGATCTAGAAGCCCCTAGCATGGCACGAACTCTGGCCTCTGTCTTTGAAGTGCTGGCTAATATGACCCCGAACGTGCTAAGCATTGGTATGGAAGATTTCAGTTGATTTCTAAGGAGAAAGGAGCATAAGAGTCTCGAGAGAGATGAGAAGGAAGGAGAGGAAGAAAGGGTTCAAAGAATGAAAGAGAGTCGCTGTGAACAAAAGAGCAAAGGATGAAGGAAAACCGTAAGGCCTGCTTTGGTTGATGTTGTTCAATTGAGTCCAGATAAAAGGAGCTGAGAGCTGCTCCTTAAATGCAATCCCTTTTCAATTGTTGTGTTTAGATTAGTTCCACAGTTTCCGATTATGACGCATATTGCAAGTGTTTTGAGGTATATTCATTCAGTAGCATAGACATTATATTCCGCATGAAGAAAATAATGTCCAAGTTTTTGCATTGTACCATTATTTTTATGACATTTACACATAAAATTCTAATTTCTGTATATAGTGAATCTGGACGTATTATTTTATGAATATTTCATAAAGATATCTTTAAATGAACATGCATTTAAAATAAATAATTTGATTTGATTGTTTAATTGGGATTAATCACATCCAAAATAAGTTTTTGTTTGCATAATTTATGTGGGTGTTTTGTGGATATGTATTATACACATACATATATTTGGTATATTTTGCATGCATTTGTGTGCATTTATTTATACACAATACACATGCATATATTATGTAAATGTATTATTTTGGATGAGATTAATTTTTTTTTTTTTATTAATTAATATTAATATGATATTTATATTACTCTTTATGGTGTCTGTAATATTTGCATTTATTTTAATAAGTTAATAATACAGAATTTATTTTAATAATTTACTAGATTTTTTCATTTATTTATTTAGGATGTTACAAAATTATGCCAAAAAAACGAATTCTTTCTCGCCCTAATTTTCACAGCCTGACAGACTTCAGCTGTTTGTTTATGATTGAACATGTTTGATCATGTTTTAAACTGTAAGCTAATTCATAATAATTTTTTCCTGATTTTGAACATTTTTGTCTTTTTCATCTCAAGAGCTGTACTTGTTTGTCTCGTATGATGGGGAACTTTCCAAAATCACCATCTAGTGAATCGATTTGCCGTAAAGAGGCTTTGAGTGTAATCAAAGTATGTGTGCAAATCTCATTACACTCAAAGGAAAGGCAAAATAACTTTCTTTTAGGTTTGCTCTGCCTCGTAGAATAGCAGAAAGCAAGATAAAAGCAGCCTAGACGGGTTCATTCAGATCTATTACGAAATAATCTCTTTATCATAAAGCAGAAATAATTCTAGACAGAAATAACCTTTTCTTTTGTCTCTGTTTGAAGTGTTTTCCGTTCTTTCCAAACCGCAGCTAAGACAAAGTAGCTCATTTTCTCAGGCCGAGAAAGTCTATCTTGCCTTTTGTATCCCATTCTTCAACAACAGATCAATTAGAATTGAGTTGCAGTAAGCGGGATGTATTGATCTATGATCATAATTTCCATAAATGCCATGAGTCCAGAGGCACAATTGATCCAGGCCAGACTCAGGCCATTTTGTCTATATATGAGTATTATTTGCATCATAATGGGAACCACCATGGCTAAAGACTGAAGAAACATTTTTACATTAAGATCAAGTTGTGGAAAATAAAAAAGCGAGGCCTCTATATTATCTCAACTGCTTCTCAGCCTCATTTAGAGAATAAAAAGGGAGACTTTTAAACGTCTTAATCCTTCAAACTTAATTTTAGCTCTTCAGCATCTTGTATTTATTCATAGTAATTGCACTGCATTTCACAATGAAAAGCTCGTCTAATTCTGACATTGCTGACAGAAGATAATTAGTACTGTATTTCCGCCTCCTACTGTTTTGACTGTACATCTTCCAATGAAATTGATCAATAGCTCCCTCTCAAATGCAGTGTGTTTTGAGTGTGTCTTACCGCGGCCCAGTAATGCACAACACAACGCAATTTAGAAAGTAAAGTGTTGGTAGTAAAACTTTGTTGGTATGACCCACAAAATAGACAATACATCGCAAACTGATATAACGGCAGAGGATGGGTTTAATATCAGCGTTAAAACGATCAAAACAGTAGTCTCGCGTAGCCAGTCCTTCAGACTGACGGCTGAAGGTCTGGAATTCATAGCCGCTTTCTTTGGCAAGGCCCGCCCATAAGGCCGTTTGACCGACATGTCAAACAACCAGTCACAGTTCGTTTCATTCAGCGTCACGTTTCAGGGCGTTTAAATGTCCCCACAACAACAGAACGGCGTGCAACAGTCAGTCAGCATAGAAATCCCGATGAGACGCTCGCGGTAAACATCTGTTTAAAGCATTTCTCTCCACTTTTTTAACACCCAAGAGCAATTCTGGAGAACCTAACACAATACTGAATCGGCCAGCTGCGATGTCTGCGTCACAATGTGACGATGTGAGTTGCACAATAGCCATTTCTGCAGACCTACTGCCCCCTAGTGGTCGGGAGCATAATGTTTTTCTTTTTTAACTGTGTTGTGCACTACTGGACCACTGTAGTATATAGAGCTTACATTGTTATTAGAAAATGTTTTGACGTGTCAAGATCTTTTGGAAGCAAATTTTGTTAAAGTATCACCAGTGTGTTTTATAATATTCTACCTTATGTTGAAACAACTTTGCACAATAATAATAATACATTTTCTTGGACAAAACTCATTTTTTAGGCGTTGCTATGCAGTTGCTAGGGCACTTGTTCAATGTAGATTTTGCACATTTTTAATCTGCCATGTGAAAATCAAAATCTGATCGCTTAATATAGCACATATTAACAGATTATACTGTGTGTATTCAGGGTGTTTATATTGTAATAAATTGACTTAAAAGCATTTTTAAAGATAAAGGTTTTAGATGTAAAGATGCACGCATTGTAAAAACATTAGGCTACTCAAAAACCCTCTTAATTGTTATTGCACAGATTAATATTAATCTGCTTCAACATCTACAAAGGAAGTCAATAAGTACAGTTTCACACAGTGCTGGTGTGTGAAAACACAAACTCTAAAGGTCAGCAGCCAGTCACTCGATGGCTGGGAAGCTAAAATCTCACTTCAAGGCATCAAAACAAACGGCATATTATTGTCAGGGATCCGTCATTTTCCAGCGCCAGGAGGAAACTGTGGGATTGACTCTTAAGACAGCCTTGGCTTTAGCTACACAGTGCCACCTACAGACATAAAACTGTTCACTTATAACACTGTTAACTTAGTTACATACACATTTTTTTTTATTGTTGGTCTTTTGGCAGATACTGTATGTTCGGGGGGGAAATACAAAGACAACAGCATGAGAGACAATAGTACAAAAAGGAGGTAAGCTACTCTCCAGTCCACCTCTTTGACCACAGATATGATTATTATGTTATTTATTTTGATGTGAGGGTAAGTAATTAATGACAGAATTTTAATTTTTGGAAGAACTGTCCCTTTAATGTCCAGTAATCGCTGTAACCAGTTCAGTTCAGTTAATGATTCTTCCGACTGATTCAAAACGGTAATTCAATAAACAAGCTAGTAAAAGAATCATCTCATAAACAGATTCATAAGAGTCATTCATTCATCTAGCCCAGAGATCCTCAAATCTGACTCAAAAGGTCCACTTTCCTGCAGGGTTTAGCTCTAACCCTAATCAAACACACCTGAGCAGTGTCTTCAGGGTCATTAGAAATTCATAGGTGAGATCAGAGTTAGAGCTAAACTCCTGATCTTGTGAGCCAGATTTGAGGGCCTAACACCCCATAACAGTTATTTGTTTGTGAATCAGGTGTTGTATGCTTTTAAGAGCGATAAGAGTCATTTGTTCGTTAAGCATGCTTCGCTGAATCACTGTAATATTATAGATCAGTGGTCATTTTCGTTGACTCACTACAATTGATGGGCTGATATGAGCAAAGACTATAGAATAACCAAGACGTGTTACTTGTATAGTTTTAAATGGGGAAAATGCAATGCTCAATATGGCCTCTCCATTGAACGAAGCCCCGCCTTCTGAGTAAAATAGCCAATCGCTACTCGGTAAAGTCATCGCATCACTGCAGCTGCAGCTAGAAGTACAGAAGGGTAGGTGCCTGTAGCCTGAGAAATAAGCTTTTTGTAATGCTAGTTGAGCAAAATAAACAGCATTATGATACAACTATTGTCATGCCCCAGAGGCATTTCAAAAATGGCGCCCAGTGACAGGACTTGCCTCAAAGGGAGTCACTTTTCTTTTCTTTTTTTTATAATCAGACCATAAGTAGAGCCTCCGTGAGATAGGCCATGCAGATTTTTAACCATTAAAGTGTTCAGTGAAACTTAAAGGTGCCATAGAATGTAAAACTGAATGTACCTTGGCATGGTTGAATAATAACAGTTCAGTACATGGACATA
>JAUCMU010000001.1:4049152-4059370 GCA_032275025.1 Enteromius treurensis
AAAATGTACGTTTATTTTTAGTCACTAGGTGCCGCTTTTTGAGTGTTCAACGCTCACAAACACTGTTTTAAATGAAATCGAACTTGTGTGCATATCCACCTGTTGTTGGGGACTTCCAAAACCAAAATATGAATCTTTCATCATCCATAATAGGGGCACTTTAAACGTTTTAAAAACATTAAGATCACATTGCAAGTACAAAGAAGTTTAGATATGAAGATTTTAAAAAATCTAAAAGTTTAAATCATTTGTATCAAATAATGGGAGAAAGAATTAGGAGAGGAATATTAACGAACACTCTATTAATTCTAGAAATTGACTGATCCGGTTTAAAGTCATTCACATTATTTAAAAAAGAAACTACATAGATTTTTTTCTACAGTAAATGTTTCTCCTTTGTGTGTCTCCAGATGTAATTTAGTAGATGCTGATTTGTCCCTTAGTTTTATTTTTTTGTTCCAAGATACAAAGTTATTGGAATGGAATTGTTGATGTGCTTTGAGAGATTTTTAAGATCCAATTGCAGCCAGATCCAGCACTTTTAATCCTGGGACTTTCTGAATGCAAACATTATCGGGAGCACAACACGGATTGCTTGCATACAGCCTGACTTCAAAAGCAGGCTCCTACATGTAAGATATGGCTAGGAGAGATGATTTCTACTTTACATATGAAACAAATTAGGGATCGTCTGAAGGGCAAACCTGAGCACTTTAACAAAATCTGGAATTAATTGTACGTGTAAAAAAGGCGACAAAATATGTAAGATTGCAAAGCCCTTTTTTATTATCTTTGTCTTTTAATTAAACATATTTGACAAAAAAAGAAATCATTTGTATTTGTATAAATGGTCAGCTTTGGTCAATTTAATGCATCCTTGCTGAACACAACCATTAATTACTGAAATCTTATTTATGCTGAATCTTCATAGTCTTTTTTTTTCTTCTTGAAAATAAAGTCTAAAATGATGGCTTTATGTAACACTTTCTGGAACTTATAATATTGAGCTACTGCAAGTTTATTCATGGATTTACTGTACATCTCTAAAAAAAAATCCTTAAGACCACCATAATTGACAAAGTGGCTCAGAAAAGCGATGCTGGCCACATTCAGAGTAACTTGACTTAACTTAACTTAACTTAAGACCAAATATGTTTTGGAGCCACTGCAAACACAAAGATAAAGGTCTCTGTCAAGCAACAACGTCCTTACTTTCCACTTTCTTCTTTTTCTAGAGTTCTCCATGGAGCTGGTGCTCATGACTGGTTTGGTGGTAGGTGACAGAAACAGCTTGCTTTGTTTTGTGAATGACAATGAAACACGTTTTATTAAAATGGATGTTTGTTTCTTTGGTTGCCTGCAGTTAGTTGGTTAAAGCCCATTAGCTCCTTGTTTCTGTTCAGTGGAACCCATTTGTAGTAAATGACCCTTCAACTTTTAAAAGAGCTGAAGCAGCACTGTTTACCGGTTTGGAGCACGGTAACAATTTGCTGCTCATGGTTTTTCAGTGCTTTACTGTAAAAGAGACTCGAACACACTGGTGTACATGTCTTATGTGTGTGAAGAGGTAGGTGAAAATGAGATAATCATGATTAATAATTGATTAACTAAATCCTAAATACCAGCAAGTACAACAAAATGGTTCTTGAGCTGCAACTCATAATATTAGATTAAATTCTGAAGGATCATGTGAAAAAGTTCATCTGTGCATCACCAAAATACCAAAATAAATCACATTATTTGAGTAGAAAACGCGCATTTAAAGTTTAAACAGTTAAGCAAAAGTAAGATAAGAAGTGTGTGTGTGTGTGTATATATTTGACAGTTTGACCTCTGAAGAAGAGATTTGAGATCGCTTCTAAAATGTATATTTATGTTCCAAGCTTTGTTATTTTTCTCTTTAGAGAACATGGAGCAGTGAGACACAGCCGCAATTTTATATATTTGGTGACTGAGTTTTATGGTCCATGTCTTGCATTTGAAACAGACTGCATCCGTACACGGGGCTCATGGGAACAGGAAGACAAATAGACGTAATTAAAATGGCCATAAAAGCAATAGGATGCTTTATTAATATGAAGTGGGGCATTGAAGTATAATGGTGCGTTTGTAGGTGGATTTTACAAACACATCCATTGACTCGCAGTGACCCAGTAATGAGTAATAAACCACATGTTTTATGATGCTGCAGTTTGCTGCCCTCCAAACACCCAGAACGAGATGCTGGCGATGATAAAAGAAGAAGTGCTTATGTGGAAATTATTATAATTCAGGGCAGTTATGATAAATAACTAAATGTTGGTTTCAAATCACAAAATATTTGTGTGCGAAACAAATGTTTAAATTTCAGTGATAAATTAAATTGAAGTTGCAAAAGCAATCAAATACATAATTTTGTGTGTGTGCGTGTATGTGAAGGTAGATAGATGGATTGATGCACAGCTGCACACTAAAAAATGCAACAAAAAGTGCAACAGTGTCTGCTAACAGATTGATAAATATAGATATAGAAATGCATGAAATTAAAAAAAAGTCAAAAACACGTGCAAACAATGCAAAAAAAACACAAAAAAAACAAGAACCTTGGAATACGAAAAATGTAACTGTGAGTCAAACCACCTTGAGATATCTAAGATTTTATATTTTGAATATGTGTATTTTAATAAGTACTTTTTTTTTAAACTATATCTCAAATATATTTTAGAATATTTTAATAGCAAACCTAATGTATCTATAAAAAAGCCATTATT
Source organism: Enteromius treurensis (assembly GCA_032275025.1). Taxonomy (NCBI): domain Eukaryota; kingdom Metazoa; phylum Chordata; class Actinopteri; order Cypriniformes; family Cyprinidae; genus Enteromius; species Enteromius treurensis. Next base: position 4,051,903 of record JAUCMU010000001.1, read on the forward strand.
TTTATATTATTTTTTAAATATGTGTGTCTTTCTTTCACTGTGCATTTTTCATTAGTATAACTTCATTATAGTTGTTTGTTTTTTTCCCAACATTATTGTTCATTTAGAATTTGTTTAAAAATGTGTTAATGCATAAACATGCACAATTTTCACACTTTTATTATTCATTAATATTTCTTTATTTCTGGCCATCTATAAATGATTTTCATATGCACTGTGCAATTTCCTTTTTGCAGTGTGTCTAGCTGTGTTCTATTAAAGCAGTTCGGTTATTGTGCTCTCTCTGCAAATGACCCTGTTGCTCTAGTGTTTGAATGAGGAAGGTAGACCAACCAAGATAAAGATGACAAAAGGCCTCCTGTCATGAAGCGAGACGAACCCTGTCAGAGCTCATAATTAACCCCCTTAATGAAGACCCCCGTCAACAATGAAATGTTCATAATGGAGGAGGAGATTTAATTACCTTTCTTTTGCAGCCCAAGTTCCAGACACTCAGGAAACAATTAAGTTCCTGTTAGTCTGTGTAATGGCCCAGAGTCTGGGCTTCACTGACCTCCTCTATTAATAACACATACATGTCTTCAGATCACAGACTTCACTTCAGCGTATTCAGGAAATGATGAGCCAATTGCCTTGGTAAAATGAATGGACACAGGGGTCATGCAGCTAATTCTAGATTTGGTGGTGATGACTTACCAGTCAGGTACTTTTCCATTTTGAATTTATATTTATACCATTAAACTTTTCGGTTTTTGCACATGGACAAATCTTTATAAGACATTTTACATCCAAACCGACATGAATGATAACTTTTGACCCTTATATTTGACCCTCTACATCTATATGACTTGATATTAAAGCATAAATTCAAACTGATCAATATTTTTACCATGTACCTCTAGAATATTTAACACGTATCTGCTGCGATGGACAAATCTGTACCTCTACAAGGAACCAGAAACGAGAAACGCACACATACACACTGATTTTTCCTGCACAAAATCTGCTGTTCCCCACAGCTTTCAGAAACGCTTTGTGTGGGCATTTCTTGTTTTTACAATCCTAGTTTCACATGTCACTCATGTCTTGGATTTGATTTTGCGAAACCACATTTTTTACAGCATTGTGATTAATTACCTTTTTAAAAATATGAACATGTGTACTTCAACAAGAAACACGCATGCACAGTGAAATCCATGTGAAGAAATTAAATAAATACAGTAGCTTTTTTTTCCATGTGCCAAGTGTGCAGAAGTATGATGTAAGTAAAAATTTAAGCTACCCTCAGCACAATGCTAAACAAAGACAGCCTGTGTTAGCAAAAGCACACTGCTGTGCTACACTTACTATTACAGTGTGTAGTAACATGTACAGTATATTATATAGGCCTATGCATGGGATATCTTGCAGTGCCACGACCTTCCATTTCCATGATGAATTAACCTAAAAGTAATGTCAGCAATTATGTTGTTTACTCGTTATTTGCTATAAGACAGCCAAATATAAATGATTTTTTTTAATGCTGCAACCAAAAAAATATTTTATAATATTTAGGGTATATTGTAAGCAGCAGTAATACTGCACACGTTCAGAAGTAGCCTAGAAGAAGAAGACGAACGTAGCTTGTATAATGATGCCCTCTGTTGGGAAGTGTCCAATTTGCAGTTTAAATAAAATTATATTTTAATTATAATTATATTTTTTTTTTAAGTAACTAAATTATATTACTCAAAAAGTCACGCCTTACTTTACTAGTTACTTGGAAAAAGTAATATTATTACGTAGCCTAACTCGCGTTACTTGTAATGCTTTACCTCCAACACTGTATATATATATATATATATATATAAAAATAGTTCCGCTGCTCTGAAAGCCAAATCTCCCATTGAGTCCAATTCAAATTTTAGGACGTTTTTTGTTTTACTATAGACATAACGTATAAAAAAAGTTTTAATCTTTTAATTCAGTTAATCTTAACATTTTACATACATAAAAAATCTACTGCAGCCGGACTAAATAAAATCATATTTTCAAACGAACATTTCATACTCAACACGAGCTGTGATTGGACCATTCTTAACTGCGATGAGAAAAGTAACACTGCCCATGCGCGCGCTGCCGCGGAGCTGAGAGCGCTAGGACCGTGAAAACCCCGCAGGTCTCGAAGTCCCGTCCTCCTCTGAGTGACGTCGGTCTGTCCCGGTGTTATTGTGTAAGTCATGGATTGTGGAGTTGAACGGTGCGAGTTTATGGCCGCAAGGACATACAGCAAACGTAGACGTTTAATTGATTTAGTCGCACTAACGTTCATCTGAGGGGATAATTATTTAAGGAAGCACGCGAAGGATCCCTGACGTTTGAGACAGGTTAGTTCATAATCTAATTGGCCTAACACACGTTTATATGAGCGTGGTGTCAGAACGTAATGCTATGTTACTTTGATATACGTGTTAATGACACTTACAAAAGAAGAGCTGTCAGTTTCGGACATGATCATGCCGCAGTAGCGTGGTGATACTTTGTTATACATGCATGCATGCAATCTGTATTAGTATAAGTTTGTGTTTTATATATGAAGAGTTAACATGATACTAGAGCCTCTAAATGAGCATTTCTATCAGGCTCCTATATGCGGGTTCATTAATTTTACTTTAGTGGCTTTCAATAGATTCTTTGCACTGCCATTAAAGTGATATAACGTTACATAAACATAGGAGTTTAACAAAAAATTACATTTCAGATGGCATTGTTTGTTCCCCACATTTTCATTACTTACTTTCTCTTTTCTTTTTTGTTTACAGTACTTTCTAGGTAGGTACACTGTAAGTTCACATACTTCACTAACTATAATATCGCTGGTACTGACACTATAGCTTTTGGGTATTACTTATTTCTTATGCACTATAAAAATACAACTTTTTTTTTTTTTTGGATTGTTGGAAATAGAAGTTCATCAGGTCTCCTCACCATATTGTTCTTTCCAGATATTCATCGTCATCATGGTGGAGATGAAGGGTTACTGTGAAGCGGGGGTCTCCATGCAGCAGGTCTGGGTGGAGGGCGGTCTGACTCTGTGCTTCTACTTCACCCTGGTGCCATCCGTCCTCCTCACCCTCTCCTTCCTCTTCGGCACGTTTCTGTGCATATGCTACAGCCGTTACGGCACAGCCATGGAGCCCAAGTTCATCCCTCGCTCTCGACTCTACCGGCTCCAGGTGGGCCTGTCGGTGCTGCTCGTCCTGCAGGCTCTGGGCTGGATGGTGTTCCGGATCGCTCGCAGCGGAGAGCTGCCAGGGTACGTGGTTGTGTACGGCTGTCTCTCCATGCTGGGCTGGATTTGGGCCGTGGCCCTGCTGCGTCTGGAGAGGAAGAGGGTTCTGGTGCGGGACAGAACCAGAGGACACAGTACAGTACTGTTGCTGTACTGGGCCGTAGCGTTTGCTGCCGAAAACCTGGCGTTCGTGTCGTGGATGAGCCCTCAGTGGTGGTGGACTCTGGAAACGTCCAATCAACAGGTAATTGTGCTAATGTTGCATTAAACTAAGTATATGGGATGTTTTTAATAAAGTATATTAAAGGGTTAGACAGAAGTTTTATTTTGGGGTAAACTAAGCCTTTAAATTGTGCACCAGGCTGTTGTACTTTTTTTGTGTTTGGATTGTACGTGTATTGTATTATTGTCTGTCTGTGTGCCATATATCCTTTGGCACTGATTGTTCTGTGCTCACTCACCATGACTCAGCATTATGGTAATAGTGTGAAACCATTATTTACAATAAAGATTCAGGATCCAGCAGACGAGGTTCAACAGCTCAGCGATGACTCAGCGATTCTGTCAGCTTTGAAAAAACATGTTGTCGAGTCATTATGTGTCTTTAAATAGCAGACGGAGACATGTGGAAATATTGTCGAGTCATGGTCAGTTCTAGACGCGTTCCTTCCCGCCTGCATTAGCCACACCCCAACTGTTCGAGATTGACCAATCAGATAACAGATAGTGTGACACTTCATGACATAGAAGTTTCAGTCTGTAAACATTGAATGCATGTTGTAAATACGGCAATAAATTGGCCAGATTTTCCTAAAAAGCTTTGCAAATTAAATAGAATTTAAATAATTGAGCTCTATTTTTTTTTAACCGTTGATGTGCACAGCAATTTTGTACACAGCTAATTATAATTATCATTACGTTTATCATTATCTTAGGACAATTATATAGCTCTATATATATACCAAACGTAAATGTAATTTTTAAATATAAATCCTATTTTTATTTATAACTCAAATTTTTAACTCCCAAATAACTCCCATTTTTTTTAAACACCTTATACTAATGCTACTGTTTTTATTAATAGCTCACTAATACAGAAGCCCAAGACAGCTGCACTGGATAAATTGTAATCAAATCCATGCTTCACGATAATAACATTAAAAAAAAAAAAATCTGAAAACTTTAAAGTTTTTTTTTTAAAGCTTAAACAAACTAAAAGAAAATGTGGGACACATTAATCTCACGCCTTAATCTTTACTTGATATCAGAGCCATGTACGGTTCAAGCAGATACAAACAATAGCAAATCGTTATCTTTCTGCACATACAGTAATATTCGTTGTCTGCAGATGGAGTTTGCGTTCTGGCTGGTGCGGTACTTCAGCTCGGGTTTGCTGTTCCTGTTAGGCCTCAAAGCTCCAGGCTTGCCGCGCCGTCCGTACATGCTTCTGGTCAATGAAGACGAGCGAGATGTGGAGCACGGAGCAGTAAGACATTACAGTCACTCTGAAATCTTGCTCATGTAATTATTATTAATGTATCTTATTAATGCATCTCTTGCATGTATTTAGCCTCTTTTAGGTCATTCTAATGAGAATCAGTCTACATGGAAAGATTTTGGGAAGAAGGTGCGTCTGTTGGTGCCGTACATGTGGCCTAAAGGCAACGCCCTGCTCCAGCTGCTGGTTCTGCTTTGTCTCGGGATGTTGGGAGTGGAGCGCGTCATTAATGTGTTTGTGCCCATCTACTACAAGAACATAGGTACAGAATCAGAGTCGTATTTAGTCAAGAATGAATTTATGCTGTATATATATCATGATTAATCACATCCAAAATAAAACCTTTTGTTTGCACACACACAGTATAGATTTGGAAAATATTTCAGTATATTCCCATGTTTGTTTATATTAATATAATTTATATATAAATGTTTAAAAACATAACACATTTATCTTAAATATATATACACTACTGTTCAAAGTTTTAGAACAGTAAGATATTTAATGGTTTTTAAAGATGTTTCTTCTGCTCCTCAAGGCTGCATTTATGATATTAAAAATCCAGAAAAAGCTGTAATATTGTGAAATATTATTTCAATTTAAAATAACTGTTTTCTGTGTGAATGTATTTTAAAATGTAATTTATTCCTGTGATACAAAGCATCATTACTCCAGCCTTCGGTGTCACTTTCAGAAATTTCAGAATTAACACAGGTTCCAAATATTACAGCTAAATAATTTTTAGTTGACTGTATTCAATTACATACCTTTCTATCAAAGTAATCTGACATTTTCAAGATAGGTTTGTTGCAACACAGTGAGTTCTTGTCATATTTGTATTACCATTTACTAAACTATAGCCAATAAACTTTGATACAGTGAACCAGCTGACAGATGGGAGCTCCTGGAAGACTCTGGCCACTACAGTGTGTCTTTATGCACTCCTGAAGTTCCTTCAGGGAGGTGGAGCTGGTGAGGGAACGTCTCCCAATTAACCCTCTTTGTTGAGTAATGTGGAATATCTTCTAGATCTCTGTTTGCTTCCATCTGCAGGAGCGTCAGGGTTTGTAAGTAACATGCGTTCGTTCCTGTGGATCCGAGTGCAGCAGTACACTAACCGTGTGGTCCAGGTGCGTCTCTTCGCTCATCTGCACTCTCTGTCTCTGCGCTGGCACCTGAGTCGCCGCACAGGGGACGTCCTAAGAAGCATCGACAGAGGAACTTCATCCATCAACAGCCTGCTGAGGTCAGAGCTCAAAAATGTTTTAAAACTAGCATTACCTCTTGATACCACAGACCTATAAGTATAAACAAGCTCAAGTTGATCGCTGTGCAATATTAATCTTATATAACACTTAGGTACTGATAGTATGCTTGTGCAGTAAAAATTTTGTTTAATCCGACAGCTACATCGTGTTCAGCATCTTCCCCACTGTTGCTGACATTGTCATCGCCATTGTCTATTTCATATCCAATTTCAATGCCTGGTTTGGCCTCATCGTCTTCGTTTGCATGGCCCTCTATCTCAGTAAGTATCTAACAATGGTCTTTTCCAAATGTGACTACATGTCACGCACATTATTGGAGAAACTGTAGTTACTTCTTTTCTGGTTTCTTTTGTTTGTTTATTGTCTTGTAACCAAAGTCTTGTTTACACTTACATGGCAAGTTCAATTTGAATATCCTGTCTAGCTGGTTCGAGGGTGCAACTGGAGGTTGGGATAATGGCTGGGTTGTACGATAGCATATTGTGTAGAACATAGTATATACAGTACTACCTTCTGTGAGTGTAGCATATGAAGCAGAACGCAGTATGCAAACATATGCTCAGATGAGCATTTGATTTATTGATTGATTTCTGTTATCTGTGTCTCTGTCAGCTCTCACTATTGTTATCACTGAATGGAGAACCAAATACAGACGAGATATGAACACACAAGATAACAACGCCAAATCCAGAGCTGTGGACTCTTTGTTGAACTTTGAGACGGTATGGCGACAGAATGTGTGTTACGAGACATTTTAAACGTCTGCTGTGCGTGTTCTTTGATTTAAATTATGATCCTGTGAACAGGTGAAGTATTACAATGCAGAGAATTATGAAGTGGGTCGCTTTGAGGATGCCATCTTGAAATATCAGGTAGCATTTGTTGAGAATATTTTTAGACTGCTCTCCACACAGCATTTGCTGTATTTCATGTTTTGTTTTATATGTAATTCATTTGAAAGGAATGTAATGTTGAAGAGCTCAGAGTAATATAAACAAATGCCTGCTTTTATTTTGCTCAGGTATCGGAGTGGAAGACCAATGCATCTCTGGCGTTCTTAAATCAGACACAAAACCTCATCATCGGCTTGGGCCTTCTGACCGGATCTCTGCTCTGTGCGTACTTCGTGACGGAGGGAAAGTTTCAGGTAGGAACAGTCAGGACTCAGTGCCTGATAATCAAATAAATGCTGTTTTGCTTTATTGGGGGTCTGGGGACTCAGAACCGGTCAGTATCTGGTGTGACCACCATTCGCCTCATGCAGTGCAACACATCTTCTTCGCATAGAGTTTATCAGATTGTGGAATGTTGGTCCACTCCTCTTCAATGGCTGTGCGAAGTTGTTGGATATTAATGGGAACTGGTACACGCTGTCGTATACGCCGGTCAAGCACATCCCAAACATGCTCAACGGGTGACATGTCCGGTGAG
>JAUCMU010000001.1:4067409-4079993 GCA_032275025.1 Enteromius treurensis
TTCTCCTATTATATGATATTCTAAAATGCATGTTTGAACTGCTTCTACTCAAAATATCTTGCTCTGACATATCTTAAGATACAAATGTAGTAGGTAGCACGCAAATTCTGAATGCCTTTGGCAGATCTCAAATGAGCCATTTCTAGATTAAAAAAAAAAATCTATGCCCACCCCTAATATATATATATATATATATGTGTGTGTGTGTGTGTGTGTATGTATATGTGTCTAGTTTATAAGAACTTCACAAGTTGAGAAAATGGTTGATGCATGTTGCATTTCCAAATATATGTTATAAGGGACCTGTTGGAAACAGAAATGCTTTGAGACACTGAAAACACTGTATCATGAGCCGCTTACATGTAAATGTACGTGCTTCACTAGAAGCTCACAGCTACACAAAGCGTTTGCAAACTAATAATCACACTAAGCCATATTGCAATCTTCATTGGGGGTTTTTTTCAGTTAATCATAAAGTGTTTTCTTTTACCTTTCCTCCAGGTTACTTGTATACTGGGTCTCCTGTACTTTACTAGCGTAGCCGGTCTCATCGCTTCTTCCACTGTCATCCACCAGCTCGGCCGTCTTCCCAATACCAGCCGCACTTACTTGCACACATCCATTGAGACACCAGCACTTCTCCCCGAGCTCGTGCCGGACACGCCGCGGCCAACCTCACACCTCCACTGCTGCGTCCTGACCAATGACAGCTTGAAGCCACGACCCACCACTGTGCCAGATCAGCAGGGTTCTACCTCTTCATCCTATCAGGATATGGTGCTCTGTCTCTGGGGCTCCATCATCTCTGCTCTTTTCTACTCAAAGCCCTCGTCGGACATGCATCCACAAGACTGTTTGGTGTCTGAAGTGATCTGTCACAGTCACATGGACTGTTTCCCTGAATGTGCAATAGCTCGCAATGACTCTGCTCCTTTTTCTTCTCCGTGGTATGCTCGTCTCACAGCACTTTGGCTTGGGATTGCTCCGTTTAGTGAAAGCGTAATATTTTCAGACCCCCATTTTAGCTCCATGCCGCCATTTCAAAGATGTTGCCCAGAGTCGACTTTGCCACTTGGAAAATCGCCATCTCTTCTCATGCCCGGCTAGATGAGTCTTAAAGTAAAATACAACCAGCAACGTTTACATACGCAGTCAGCGCCTTCTGTTTTCTTTAATGTTGTATACAAACCAGACAAATGTCTGGGTTATAACTGCGTTGTGGTGGGATATCAGTATGTTGTAAGGAGGTTTATTACAGAATGCTGATTGACAGATTGATTTGTTTTGATGTGTGATGCAGTGCACTAATGCAGTATGAACGAACAGGCTTTCTCTTTTCTTTCGCTTTCTGGACGGGTTAGTTTTGGTTGGCTTTAGATGTTACGTGCAAAGCATCCAAGCAAACACAATGGCAAGTAGTTAACAAAAGGCTCTGCTGTTACTCGCGGAAGTGCGTGTTCTTGTTTTGAATAGTTCGCATGGTTTTGCGCAATATGCCAATGTCCTGAGGAGGACTGTTTTGTTTTGAAGTTTCTTCCTGTGAAAGCTTTTGTTTTCAACTTGGAAAGTAGTTTGAATTCAAGCCTGGTTTTGTTCACTTTTCTTCAGAAAGGAAGGGTAGGAGAAAAACAGAAAGGGATAAGTTTTACAATATCAGTTATACAATTTAGTTAGATTGTAATGGTCAGATAGTTGATGCCATACCTCGTCCACAAAAGCATTCATCACAGATTGCTTAAGTTTGTAGAAACAACCCTCAGTATTTTGATATCCTCCAGTAGTAAAATATTCATTGCTTGACTTAAATGAGCTTAATTTTGGCTTTATTTTATGTTCTTTAAATATAATGTGATTTAAGCAAGTAATATTAATATTATGAAGACTTTGACACACAAGCACCCTTTAATATCTGTTTAGTGATCTCTTACATATCCACCATTATTTGTTAATGGCTTCCAAAATCTGTTAAATTTTTTTCTTTCTCTCCCAGTTTTGTACATTTTGTATAGAAATAATAAAAACATACAGCTGCAACAATGAAAAGAATAAAAACATATTAATCTCAGTCTTGGCTTTATCTCTTTTTAATATTGACGGTTTTATTGCACGGTGCAATATAAATGTTTTAAGCATGCATTTGGTAAATGTTATTGTCACTTCTATACTAATATAGTTCATTCATACATTTTTCACAGATTTCTTAGTTTTCTCCATTTAACTTTCAATTATTTTTGGTTGCACTTTATTTGCTAAGGTATCCTTGTTGCAGTGTAAATACATATAAAGTACGGAGTAATAATTTTTAACTGCATGTTAGGGTTAATTCCATGTAATTATGTAAGTACCGGTAACAAGGACTTCTTCAAACAAAATGTTTCCCACTATTTTGTGTGCGTGCGTTCGTGCGTGTGTATGTGTGTTAATTTTGGACCCTTCATGAAGGAATGGGCAGTCGCGCGCATATCACTCAGGCCACGCGCTATATTTGGAACAATCTGCGCGCTCTCCCGCGTGCCTGTCAGTGTCAAACTAGACACCTTTACACCGCTTTTAACCGGACTCTTACAGCAATATCCTAAAAATAGTTGGTCTTCTCTTCAGTGTGCCGTCGCTTTGTCTGTCTGTCCACCGTCTGTACTGCGCTTAGCGGGAGAGTCGCGTCTTAAATAACCGACCTCAGCTGATCCTAATATAGCGGGGGATCCAAGAGCATGCGCAGGAGGCGGGGACGCGCGGTGCGGGGAGAAGCTCGACTAGTGCACACGCACAAATGGACGCTGGCACGCAGGTAAGAGATGGCAGGTAATGGAGTACGTTATGCATGCGTTAAAATAAAAGCTTGATAGAACGAATTAAAGAAGACGCGAGTTAAACTTAAACACGATTTATAGAAGTGGCAATGCAATGTTTTACCGCTATTTACAAAACCACCATAGTACTGCTGTGCTATTACCTTGTCTTCTTATATTTATTTGTGAAATTGAGATTCATGCATCATGTGAAAAATGAATATGTAATAAGCTTCACTAATAACTTTTACTAATCAAAATTTTCGGGTTGATATATTTACGGTAGGACATTTATGAAATATGCTGAACATGTTCTTTACTTAATATCATGACGATTTTTGGCATCAAAGAAAAAACTATCGTTTTCGCCCGTACAGTGTATTTTTGGCTATTACTACAAATATACCTGAGCTACTTATGACTGGTTCTGTGGTGCAGGGTCACATTGTCAGCATACCTGGGAAGAAAAGTCAAGGAATGAAGTAAACGAGAACAATTCATAATGATAAATGTAATGGTTATATAATAATAGAGAAACAGCATTCATTACGTGTATAAATATATGCTATTGTAAAATTTTTTATTATTAGAATTAAATGTATTTTATTATATTAAATCAAAACGCTCTGTCAAAGCATCCCAACCTGCAGTGTGGTGTAAAGGACTAGTTTGGAGATGGTGGGAATTGCATGTTTCTTCACAAACTTTATAAAACCTACTGGTCTGTAATCGAGCTGTTTTAAGATGGACATAATTGCAACCAGACTTGCATTTTGTAATTTAAAATAAAACTGAATCATTTTAATTTTTGAGCAAACTAGTCCTTAAAAGAAAACGTAATAGTGTACTGTTTTGTTCCCGACAGGACGATTGCCATGAGGACTGTATAATGAACAGCGTAGGTAGGTCAACGAACATTTCCAAAGTCTGTTTGATGATGGACATTCATTTACATACAGCATCTTAAATATTCAGTGTTGTCTGGTGTGTTTCATGTCTCTCCAGACCCCGATCCAAATGCAGAAGCTTACATGGACTTCATGAAGAAACACTGTTGTTACGATGCAATTCCCACCAGCTGCAAACTAGTCATTTTTGACACCACACTGCAGGTTGGGATGTAGTACTTTACTTCGGTGTAACAGGAAATGCTTTGAATTCATATAATTAAAAATGACCACAGTGATTATGTTTAGAAGAGCTGAACACAGATCTGTTGTGTCTACACAGGTGAAGAAGGCCTTCTTTGCTTTGGTTGCGAATGGCCTGAGAGCTGCCCCTTTATGGGACAACAAACTGCAGAGATTTGTGGGTAAGACTGATCAGAGTGTGTGCATGTTATTTTTATCTATTTGATTTGTTCTCTTGTTTACTTCATTGCCTTGCCCTTTCCCCCAGGTATGCTGACAATCACAGACTTCATTCATATTCTTCATCGCTATTACAGGTCACCCATGGTGGGTTGTGAGCTCTGCCTCTTCTCTAATGATCACCTTGCGTTGTCCTTCGTGGTTTGAACCGTATTGATTTAGCATTGACTGTGCACATACTGTAATGCTGCATGAAACAGATATTGTTTCTTTGGTAGACAAAAACAAAGTAACTTGAAATAGTATTCAGCCGAAGTCTATTTCTTGCAAATGATTTCCTAAACCTGATATTTTGAGCCTTTCGTTTGTAAATCACTCTGCAACAATTACATATATTAATTACATTAATGAAATAAATTTCCAGTCTGTTAGGGAATCTAGATTGACAGTCTTCTTGTTACCCCTATCTTATTTTATTTATATGCCTATAATTAGTTTTAATTATAGTGTTTTAGATTTTCTTTCTTTCTTTCTTTTTTTTTTTAAAGCTGAATTTTTATTATATTTTGTATATGCAAATTTTGGGGTCAGTAAGATTTATTTATTTATTTATTATTTCTTTTTTTTTTTCATTTAACTATTTTCAGCAGTGATATATTAAATGAATCAAGTAAAGATAATGTTAAGATATTTTTATTTCAAATAAAAGCTGTTCTTTTAAACCTTATAGTCTTTAAAGAAACATGGGTAGCAATTTATTTTATAGTCTTTTCCCTTAAGTGCATACTATTTACTTATAGTAATTAAAATAACTAACTATACTACCCCTGAACTTACCCTTACCCCATATTAACCTCATATTACCAGTTACTCATACTACCATACTGTTTCTTCAAACAAAAAAAGTAAAGCCTTGGTGAACATAAGAGATTATTTCAAAATGACTGACCCCAAACTTTTGAGCTTTTAATATATACATAAAACTGTATAATTATGATATATTTTATAGTTACTTTCTTCCTCTTGTAGGTTCAGATTTATGAATTGGAAGAACACAAGATTGAGACATGGAGAGGTGATTCATTTCAAAGTAAATATTCTGAACTACACAGATGATGTTAGGATGTCATACGCGGCGTTTTTTTTGTTTTGTTTTATTATACAGTAAATGTCCTAAATGTCAGTGGGTTTAACTTACTACAGCATGTAATATGTGCTTCGCTGAATCATATCCTTGACAAATATGATCATGTGATTGCCCCCAAGTTTTCTTTGTGAAAGAGAAAAAAACGATAGCAATGCTGTATCCTTAAAATGGATTATTAACTATAAGCATTCTTTACATTACAGATGTTAGCTTGAGTAGTACTGAAACACTATCAGTATATACTCACACAGCTGTCATTGTGTGATTGAAGGGCAAATTGACTGCATGGTGTTACTTGAGATGAACGACTTAGATTTGTTTTTCTCTCTGTTTGTCTTGTCACATGCTCTCTCTTTCTTTAGATGTCTATCTGCAATATCACGATCAATGTCTCATCAGTATCACACCGGATGCGAGGTATGAAAAATAGTGCTTATGCGAGTTTCTAGGTGGTTGTCAGGGTTGCTGGTGCCATGTACGATTGTTGACTACTTATACTGTAACCTTAATGTGTACAAGATGTTACATTGATTTGTGGATTTTCCCTACTATTGAAAATTTTGAGGTTGGTAGGATTTTTGTTTTTGGAAGAATTATTCTTGTGTTACAGATCTGAATTTTATTGCATGTGATCTTTAAAAATCCTTCTAATATGTCACCGTGGACCACAAATCCAGCCGTAAGTAGCACAGGTATATTTGTAGCAAAAATACGTTTTATGGGTCGGAATTATAGGTTTTTCTTTTATGCCAAACATCATTAGGATATTAAGTAAAGATCATATTCCATAAACATATTCTGTAAAAAGGTCTTTTTCTCAATATTTAGATTTTTTTAATGCATGCATTGTGAGCTGTAAGGTCTTATATAGACAGGTGTGTGGCTTTCCTAATCAAGTCCAATCAGTATAATCAAACACAGCTGGACTCAAATGAAGGTGTAGAACCATCTCAAGGATGATCAGAAGAAACGGACAGCTCCTGAGTTAAATATATGAGTGTCACAGCAAAGGGTCTGAATACTTATGACCATGTGATATTTTAGTTTTTCTTATTTAATAAACCTGCAAAAACCTGTCAGTATGGGATGCTGTGAGTACATTATTGATGAAAAAAAAGAACTTAAATGATTTTAGCAAATGGCTGCATATAACAAAGAGTGAAAAATTTAAGGTGGTCTGAATACTTTCCGTACCCACTGTATATTGATTTCTCCTCAAGAAACATTTCTCACATTTTTTTGGGATTCACAAATAGAAACAGAATTAATTTGAAATAGAAAATTACAAGTCTTTACAGTAATCTTTGATAAATATTATGCATCCTTGCTGAAAAGTATTGATTTTTATAAAAATAAAAAAAAGGCCAAACACAAACAGTAGTGTATTCATTTATTTTCTGTCTGCACACAGCCTCTTTGATGCCGTCTACTCTTTACTGAAGCACAAAATCCACAGGCTGCCGGTCATTGACCCAGAGTCTGGAAATGTCCTTCACATACTGACCCATAAGAGAATACTCAAGTTCCTTCACATATTTGTAAGATGAATGAATCCAGTTGTTTAATTCTACTTAAACTCATAGTTTTACAGTACAGCATGTTTATTAATGAGTATACTGATTTTCTCTTCATCTTCAGGGAGCCTCGGTGCCCAAGCCACACTTCTTGAAGATGCAGATTAAAGACGCAGGAATAGGAACGTTCACAGACGTGGCGACAGTCTCGCAGACGGCTACTGTGTACGATGCTCTTTCTGTGTTTGTTGAGCGACGAGTGTCCGCTCTCCCTGTGGTGGATGAAGATGGTACTTAAGACAGTACTTAACAAGTCATGTTACAGGACGAAAACAGAATATTGTACTCCTTTTTTACTTTCTTTTGTTTTTTTTTTGTAGGAAAGGTGGTTGCCCTATATTCCAGATTTGATGTGATTGTGAGAATCTCTTCTTGTTTTTTTTTATCATTTCTGACATTAAAGACAGAACTGGTTTATTGAGAGAACTTGTAAGCAGTATCTTGTATGGTGATGTTTAAGTTGACTGCCAGTGTTTTTTTTTTTGTTTTTTTTTTCAGAATCTTGCAGCGCAGAAAACCTACAATAACCTGAGCATGAGCATGCAGGAGGCCGTGCGCAGGAGACGCTGTTATGTGGAAGGAGTCATTAAATGCTACCCTGACGAGACTTTGGAAACTGTAATTGACAGAATAGTCAAGGCAGAGGTAAGGAAGTGTGTTCTAAACTGAAGACAAGAATGGGTATTGTTTTAGTTTTAGGACTGCTTTTATGATCAGGGTTTTGATCCACTTCAAATAATGACTGCTGTAAATTGATCCTTTGCATATCTCCATGTAGTTTTGATATATTTTATTCTATTTATTTTATTAGCTTGTGTTTTCTATTGCAAATGTTATGTTTTATTGTTTGGTTTGGTATTTAACATGAGAAAAAATGAAAGGCAAGGATAAAGTAAGAATCTCTGTTTTACATAATTTTATTATTATTTTTTTTTAATTTACAACATTTAAATTAAAATTAAAAAATTTGTATTGACTAAAACTTAATTTATATTTACATTATATTTTTTATCTTGTCATGTTTTGTTATTTTGTTAAATGGAATTTAGTTTAATTGTATTTTTTACTGTCATTATTATTATTAATCTTATTATTTTTATTATTATTTGTTTTTATTTCTGAGCTGTTTAATCTTGGTTCTGTGTGCAGGTTCATAGGCTGGTGCTTGTGGACAGAGAAGATGTGGTTCGGGGAATTATCTCTCTCTCAGACCTGCTGCAGGCCATAGTTTTATCTCCCGCAGGTATTGATGCTCTGTTTTCCTAACCTGAGAGGATATGTTTCTCCTGTTACCTCATCTAACCAGCACTAGTATCCAGGTAGGCTTTACTGCGTTACCAGCCAAGCTTTGCCAACACATGCACTGCTACTGCATACAGTACTAGTCAAACGTCTGGACACACCAAACTCAAAACAAAAGTATATTCATCAAAACTATAAAATAACATCAATGGAAATAAAATGGAATTATATAGTGTCCAAAATACACACAATTGTATTACTTTTTTTATGTATATATATTATTATTATTTTTTTGTTGTTGTTGTCATTTTTATAAAACAATGTCATTTTGTTGAGCTTTTTATTATTTTGTTTTATTTTGGATTTTATTTATTTATTCATTTTTGTCAATCTATAAAGTTACATAAATGGAGTATTGTGTAAATAAAAATAAAACTAATAATAAAAATAATAAAAAACAATGTCTTCACAAACCTAAAATAATTTATATATGTGTCAAAAAAACAACAACACATTTCCAGCATTTAAGCATAAAGCATGCAATCATGAAAAACATAGATTCAGTCATTTAACTAGTACTGTAAATTACCCCAAAGTGTTATGCGCCTTTATTAATACAATCAGTATAGTCATTACTGTACATTAGATCATCTAATGACATTATGTTATTTCTTCTGTTATGTAAAGCTCCAGCACCTATGATTCACAGCCACTCCCAATACATTTTGGTCTCTATAATGCTGCTGATGCATTTTCTCTCTACTTTTAGGTATTCATAACCAGTGAGCAATAACTGAGAATAACTTATGTGCAATGCTCATGCATAGACAATTGCTGGTGGATGGAGTTTTTCCTGCACGTTTGAGCATGTGCGTGACCTGTTTGTTGGCTGTATGTCTATTTGAAGGTTTGAGAATACACTGGTGGGTCACGTGACCCGGGTCCCTTTGTTATAGTCATTTAACACCTGTGTGGCTGGAAACACAGCCACTATCCTGTCCTGTCCTCTCTGTGCTGCTGACATTGTTTTTGTACTTCAGAATAGGAATCTCATGGATATATCTAGTTCAAAAAAGCATGGTAATACTTTACTGTAAGTGTATTCTCTTACCCTGTTTCAGGTTTTTAAAGCAGATAATAATATGACTGCAATCAAGAGTGAAGAAAGGAGCTATTTTTTACATTGTAAATTCATATTGTAAAACACATTGAGTTTGGATAATGTGAAGTGTGTGATATATCAAGCAACAAATCTCTCATTTAACTGAGAGATTGTTTATGATACATGATTACTGAAAAAGGAATCTGTTGCATTTTGTTTTCATGTATGAGTGAGCACATGGCATTGGATTCTGATCAAATTGATCATCTAGTTTGCCTTTTTGTGCCATGTTATGAAATGTAATGTCAGATTATCATGTCATGTTTTTCTAATAAACAATTCCTTGTGCTCTTTCTTTGCCTGATTGTCTCCTCAACAAATATCCACATAAGCTTATACAAAAGTTAAAAACATCTTTCTTTTTTTTATTACATTTTTTTTTACAAAAAATAAAATTTCAGAAATGTCATGAAACATTTAAATCTGCATAGATAGATAGATATTAAAAATACATATTTTAATACATTTAGTTTTTTGATTGACTTCTATTTTAATATTTATTGTTTTAAAATATTGAATTAAATAATATTTACAATTTTATCATATTTAAATGTATTTAAATTAATTAATATTCAATCACATATATTTTATATCAATTTTAATATAATAAAACTGCGTGAAGGTTATTAAATTCATTTATATAGCAATAGATTTTAAATATACTGTAAATATATAAATAAAATATTTATGCTTCTATACATCTGCTGTAGCCAAGTAAGGCTAATATCCATTCTCTAAATATTAAAAATGTCAATTAAAAATCAAAAACAGTAAAATAAATCAAACTAATTAGTTCTTGGCAACGATTTATTGCATCCAAAATAAAGTTTTTTTTTAATTTAATAATTATGTTTATATATTAAATACATTTATAATTATAATTATATATACATGTTAATATTTTTTCTTAAAATATATACTGTATGTGTGTCTTTATAATTGCATAAAAATATTAAAATATACAGTACAGACAAATATATTAGCTTAATAACAATTATTTTTTTATTTTGGATGCAATTAATCATTGCTCAGCAATAATATTAACTGTTAATATAAATGTGTCAATAAAATACATAATATTAGTGAAACCAAATAAATGTCAAGTGTAATTGTATAAGCGTGTGTTTGTGGCGCAGCCAGTAGATGTCACTCACGGGAGCAGTAAACACTGAGCATGTGACTCTGAGAGAGCCTGTAAGATCCACCGTGTGTTTCTGTTTTTTCTATTAATCCATGACGAGCTTCTCCTCCTGACCAAACCCCGTCGTCAACACACACAAACAACGCTGGACAAGTGAGAATGGCGAGCAGACGGGCCTCGGTGTCCTCGGCCGGTCTGGAGGCCTGGTTCCCCGCGCCCGGCGGCGGCGAGGATGCGCCGGAGCTGCGGCGGCTGCGGGAGTGTCTGCGCGGCTGGCTGTCGCAGTGTGAGCCCGCGGTGCTCTGCGCGCAGCGGCTAGTTGTGTGGGAGAGGCCGCTGCACAGCATCATCGCCGCGCTGGCGCTCAACACGCTGTTCTGGTGAGACACGAGCGAATAAAGCTGCTCGTTTGGAAAGCGACGGTGTTAATCCTGACCAGTAGTTAGTTAGTAATCGGGTTAATCTGCGTTAGCAGCCGCTTCAGGTCGAATTTCCTTTGCTTTTGTGGCTGCTTCGCTACTCTTAGCCAATAATACTCTTAGTAATTATGTGACCGTTTTCGGGAATGTGATATGGCAACTACCATGTAAATACCATGGTAACGATACTTAACTGCAGTAACGTATGCTTCGTTACCATGGTATTACTTTGGGATTTTGGACGTACATACCATAATACTGCCATATGATTACTTTGACATTGCCATAACAAAAAGTACTATGGCAGGTGCAGTCATAATATCAGAAATACCGCGGTACTTGATATATATATATATATATCATAGTACTACTCCGTGACACTGCAGGGGAGTAGAGTTAAAAAGAAATAATAGTTATCGCCTTGATTGATTACATTATAAATGACAAACACTTCTTTTATTACAAATGTAAGGTTTAAATATGCAAATGAGACATTGTTTTGTAAAATATGTGCTGATTTGCATACATTTCTAGTACAAAAGTCTGAATAATGGATGAAATCAGTTTCAAAACTCTTGTTTATTTAATTTAATTTATTTTATTTTTTTACATAATACAGTCAACTGTTTAGAACTGAGAGAAAACAACATTCCTCTGGGAAATAAAATGTTTATAATGTCTTTAATCAAGCAAAATGAATATGCATTTTTAAACCTTCAGGATTTAGGGAGGTGTAAAACTAAATATTGGCGTGTATAAGTGCTAAAGGCATGGTGTATGATGGGACACTCTCACTTAGAAATAAGTACTGTAATAGAAATGTATTCACACAAATCGATTAAGTGCGAAAAGAAACAGTTAGCAGTGTCTTATGGATGTTTTCTACCCATTATTCTGAAGAAAGAAAGAAAAAAACATTTTATGAAAAACCAAAAAGCCCCAAATCTTAAACTTGGCAGATGCATTGAAAATCAGTTTTTTTGCTTGCAATCTCTCTCTTTAAGAATACACTGATGTTTAAAAACCAAAGTACTTTTTTGTAAGGGGTAATACCATGGTGTTAATATATATATGTATGTAATTAATTACATTTATAATGGTTACCATGTTATCATTACCTTTGTTTACAAATAATATCAGTTACATTTTGCTCAGTAGTCAGGGGCCGTGGTGGATATCCATACGGGACGTGACAAACACAAGTCATAGGTTGTTTTTGTAATTGGATTAGATGTAGACTGATATTTTAACAGATGTATGTGTGTTTTAGGCTCCTGTCGTCCTCATCTTTGAGACCCTTGTTCCTCCTGAGTGTGTCTCTCATTGGACTGACTTTACTGGAGAGATGGAAAGACAAGCTGCCACAAATCACTGGTAATGCATGCACAGACTATATATTCACCGTATTGGGCATTTGATTCATAGCAGTACATAGACATTCACCATAGGACTGGGATATATAGCTGATGTATAGCTTACATAACGTGTGTGTTTTACAGCAGTTGAAGGAAACTTCATATGTTGCTGAAAATGTCCACAAATCAATGTTTTTATTTTTTTGGACATTTTGCTATTTATTATTTATTATTCTTTATATATACAGTGGGTACGGAAAGTTTTCAGACCCCCTTCTTTGTTATATTGCAGCCATTTGCTAAAATCATTTAGTTGAAGCACGCTTTTGATCGAATACAGCCATGAGTCTTTTTAGGAAAGGTTTTTGACACCTGGATTTGGGGATCCTCTGCCATTCCTCCTTTCAGATCCTCTCCAGTTCTGTCAGGTTGGATGGTAAACGTT
>JAUCMU010000001.1:4080093-4094860 GCA_032275025.1 Enteromius treurensis
GTAAGGTCTTATATAGACAGGTGTGTGGCTTTCCTAATCAAGTCCAATCAGTATAATCAAACACAGCTGGACTCAAAGAAAGGTGTAGAACCATCTCAAGGATGATCGGAACAAAATAGACAGAGTTAAATGTATGAGTGTCACAGCAAAGGGTCTGAATACTTAGGACCATGTGATATCAAATCTGCAAAATTGTCAACAAGTCTGTGTTTTTCTGTCAATATGGGGTGCTGTGTGTACATTATTGATGAAAAAAATGATTTTAGCAAATGGCTGCAATATAACAAAGAGCGAAAAATATAAGCAAGAATACTGAATACTTACCGTACCCACTGTTTATATATATATATATATATGTGTGTGTGTATATATATATATATATATATATTGTTTAATATGTATATTAATAAACACAATCAATTAAAAAACAAATATGTATTTTTGGTTTAAGGGACATTAAATTAATTGAAAGTGACAATAAATATATTTATAATGCTCCAAATTATTTTTATTAAAGGGGGGGGGGGGGTATATGACTGAATTGCGTAACTGAAATGTTTCCTCGTGCCGCTGTTGCTGACATGCAGTTAAATCCACAGAAATACTAACAGCACAGCTGTTTTCATTACTGATGATAAAAAATAAGTTATAAAAATAAGCTAAAAATTCACTTTTGTATCACAGGATAAATAACTATTAGAGATTAAATTAGAGACACTGTTATTGTAAAACATGGAGGAGGCATCGATTGACGATTCAGCTTAACCTTATCATTATGTTTTCTGAGCACATTGTACCTCTCCGAGGCCCATGCATTGATAGTTTATATGCGTTGATCTCCCTCACCGTTTTCTCCTGTGTTCTCTACAGCGTGGCATCCTGAGACGGCTGTCATTGAGCGGTATGTGTCTTGAATAATCTCAGCGTGTCTCAACAGCCCTGTTCCCTATGTGTTGGCTCTGCTCTGCTCTACTTTCATAATAGTTTACGATGCTGTATTTTACAGTAAGTTTGTTTCCTGATTAAATTAGTTTCAATTTGTCCTGCCTGTACAGAGAAGCACTGAGCGATCAGCCACGTCTGTTGAGCGTCGAGGAGCTCAGCCATCATCTCGCCGAGAGTTACCTCACCTTCAGCCTTTACATCCAAGAAATGCTTCAGTACAAACGACAAAACCACGGCAAGGTGAGGAGACAGAGTCTTTCATCTGAACACATTTCACAATAACAAATTACTATTCATGACTTTCAGAATTACAACCACCGCGTCACATAAACGTATAGTAGTAAGAAATGAACAAAATGTCCAGAAAGTGTTTACTGATCAGTTGTTCTGTGTCTGCTTGTCAGTTCTGCGTCATGATGTGTTCAGGATGTTTCATCCTGGCCATGGTTGGACATTACATTCCCGGGATAATGATCTCCTACATCATATGTGAGCAAACTTGTTTATTTCCATATGTTCTTTTTTTTAAACACACCGCTGGCCTTTTGCTCCAGCTACTCAGTGCAATTCAAGTCCACCTCTGCACTTACTGTATTTTTTTTTATTGCTATAGATTAAAGAAGCAAAATAAAGAGTTGAAAAATATATATATATTAAAAAAAATTAGATACAGAAATGTATTTGTGCTTTTAATACTACAACAGTTCAAACTTGTGTATGTTATTTATATAATAGCAATTTATTTTCTGTTGTCCTTTGGAGAGAATTTAATAATAATGGAACATGTCCAGGTCTTTTACTGTAAAATCAAAAAGAAAAAGATTTGAAATGTAATGTATTTTTATGTTTTTTAATTGAAATGTAGTTTAAGTGTTGTTTGTTTGATTTTCATTTCAGGTTTGGGAACAAAAAGAGTTTTTTATGTGTGTTTTAAAAGCTTCTTATACACTTTATTTTCCAGGATTCTTTAAAAAAAGCTGAAGTTTATTTATTCATTGAATGCATCCTTGTTGGCTGAAACTATCATTTCTTATAAAAAGTAAACGTGTACTGTATGCAGAGGTTCAAGCTGTTTTTCTCTGTGCTGCATTAGTGCTGAGTGTGCTGCTGTGGCCGCTGGTGGTTTACCATGAGCTGATCCAGAAAATGTACACCGGACTGGAGCCCATACTGATGAAACTGGACTACAGCATGAAAGGAGGCACACAGTGCCGCAAATATGACAAGAGAAGTGAGAGCCTTGCCTTTATTTACTCTCCTAAACTTTTCAAAACCAAAAATAAACACTATTGTTGTTTTATATTAGTGGTAAATATAATCCCGTATATGCTGCTTCTTGGCCAGTGATTTTATTTTTGCAATGATGTAATGGCTGATGAAAAATCTGATGTTTTTTGCCACTATGGTCATGCTTGAGAAATCAGTGAAATCAGGCATCAAGACATTTTAGATACAGTAAAAAAAAAAATACAAAAACCTGGTATGGTTTACCGCTTGAACCCGAATACCTAATATTATCTGCATCCAATATCGGGCTAATAATAACAATAAAAACGGTGTTTCGTGCCAGTATATTATGTGCTCTTTGTGCAGATATCACAGTTATAGACTCTTTGCGAACCGGGTTGTTAGTGTGTCGCTTCCTGTTAGAGACTGTGCTCAGGAGAAGTGTGTGTGTGTGCAGAGCTGAAGAAGGAGCAGGAAGAGGGTGATGAGCCGAGGGCAGAGACCGAGAGCGAGAGCGAGGAGGAGCTGTCATGTTTCGCCCCTACCGTGAGTGTCCTGATACAGGGGGGTTAGTTTTATGTTTGGTGAGGAGTGTGTGCCCTCTAAAAGGGGCTGTGTACTATATTTAATCCTAATATTAATTAATTATTATCAATGATGAAAGCAGTTTTGCCGTTTTATACCTTATTAGTTTTGTTATTATTATTATTATTTAAAATTCAAAATTGTTTTTCTTTTTTATATATATATATATTTACACATTTTAAATGACTTTGTCGTCTTTGATCAATATAATGCATCCTTGTTGAATAGAAGTATTAAGTTCCTTCCAAGAAGTCTTTAGTGAACAGTAGTGTGGTCCTGGTCCCTGATTGGATGCTCCTGTGATCAGGTGGATGTGAAGACTACGGCTTTGGCGATGGCCATCACAGACTCGGAGCTGTCTGATGAGGAGGCATCTATACTGGAGAGCGGAGGATTCTCTGTGTCCAGAGCCACAACACCACAGCTCACAGACGTCTCTGAAGGTACTCGGTGCTTTTAAAGTGCATGCAAGTCTTAAAACTAGATTTTGTAAAAATGTATGTAAATTTGTAGTTCAGTCAGACTGATCAAAAGAACAACACAACAAACATTGAACAGACATGTTAATAATCATTTTAATTCAAATTATTAAATAAATGCCACCTTATCGGGACAATAAAGCCATCCCTGAACTTACCTGATACTTTATTTTCAACTTTCTGATTATTTCCTTCATTTTTATTGTATAAAGTAAATGCCTTTCTGATGTGATATGAAAGTTAGAACTTGTGTTGATGTCATCATAAACATTACAGCTCGCACTTTACTATCTACGCCAATGGAGCTGAAATTTGACTCCAATCTTGTGTAGCATTGACTAGTCCTATCACATGTCTGTGGGCAGAGTCAACAAGGCTGGCTATTTGCATTCAGTGTTTTATGATTGG
Source organism: Enteromius treurensis (assembly GCA_032275025.1). Lineage (NCBI taxonomy): Eukaryota > Metazoa > Chordata > Actinopteri > Cypriniformes > Cyprinidae > Enteromius > Enteromius treurensis. Next base: position 4,083,738 of record JAUCMU010000001.1, read on the forward strand.
AAGCCTCTTTACTCCAAAAAAAAATGCCTGTGTTTTCATCAGCAGACCTGGATCAGCAGAGCGTGCACAGTGAGCCGGAGGAGGCGTTCTCTAGAGACCTAGCAGAGTTCCCATCGGTGGACGAGCTGCCTTCTATTGATCCGGGTCTGTTCCGTTTCCCGCTGGGCGTCCTCGGGTCTGAGCAGACAGGAGCGTCTGGATCTGAGCTCCAGGAGGAGTCGCAGTCTCCGGCCAGCCTCTTCATCCAGCACTTAGCATCTCCGCTCCACTTCGTCAACACGCACTTCAATGGGCACGGACAAGCGGTGGGGGCGGACCAAAGCATTGTGGGTACTGAAAAAGAGGGTGGGGGCGTTTCGAGACCCGCTCGGTCCCTGGAAGCCCTCAGCGAGGAGATAGTGAGCACGGCCATCTCTACCGTAGTACAGAACACTCTCTCAGCCCTGTTGCGGTCTACCGAGGCCAGCGAGGGCTCGTCAATGGCTTCATTTCTTCCCACCGAAACGCCTCCTTGCCCGATGGAATCGCCCCTCGAGTCGCCTTTAACCCAGGAAGCCAGCGCAGAAGAAGAGGACGCAGACGTCACCGAAGCCAGCACTGAAGAGCAACCGGATGTCACACTCGTACCCACCGAGGAAGAGGACTTTGAGCTTCTGGACCAAAGCGAACTGGAACAAATGGATGAGGGGTTGGGCCTCGGCGCTGATGGACAGGAGGTGGGCGGAGCTTCCACAGACATGCCCCCAAGCAGTCAGCAGCATGCAGACCAGCAGGATTCCTAGCTTCATGTCATCTAAACCGTTTATTTTATTTATAGTCCTTGTAGATACCATATACTGACATAAATGATTCGTGAAAGGGAATGTTACGGTCAGCTCTGCCTTTATTTTGTGGTTTTCAGGAGTGAGATCACTGTGATTGGCGGTTAGCTGTTGTTTCCTTTTGAGCAGGTGAATGTCCAAAATGTAAAACATTTGACGCAAATCCTTAAAGCAACGTTTTTTTTGACTGATCCAAATGGCCTTCAGCCTCAAATCCAGCCACTCAGATTTCAATAGACTTAAATCATTTACTGTTTGAATATTTTGACAAAGACCACATGTCGGCAACAAAAGAGACCTCTGGTTTATCAGTCCCACGCTGACCGCTGTCGTAAGGTTTAGTGCATCGGGTCATGGGAAGTTTTATTTGTTTGTTGGGCTGGGAGGTTTTGTAGAAAGAGAGGATGAGCGGGATACGGCTGCAAATTCTCAATGAAAAGTTGGTCATGTTAAAGATTCTTTTCAGAATTATTGCTTAACTAATATATTCCTATGAAGTGGATGGTTTTATTTATTCCAACTGGTTAGAGTGAAGAATATTTTACTATTAAATACGTCTCAAATAAAAAATAAAAAAAAAGCTGCAAGATTTATATTCTGGGAGACAGATTAGCACATAGCAAATAAAATAGAGAAAATTGTTTTGAGAGATCAATATTGGATCGTGCCATTTACTGATATTTGAGGATGTAATCTGTAAAGTACTTTTGTAGCACAAAGATGCGAATGTGAATGAAGCGTAGCACACTTTAGCTATCAGAAAAGATCCCCATTGTTAGTGCTTGATATTTTTATTTAATTAATTTTTTTACACCCCCCTGTATTTATGTAAAAAACATTTGCAGGACTTCTGGATTTTCAAAAAATACATGCCAAAAATACTGCTGTTCGAGAGCCTGGGGTCAGTAAGATTTATTATTATTATTAAAAAAATGAATACTTTTATCCAGAAAGAATTTGCATAAAATTGATCAAAAGTTCTCGCCTTCAAATTAATGCTGTTCTTTTGAACTTTCTAGTCAAAGAATTGACCAACTATCGCCGTTTCCTCAAATTATGCAGCAGCACAAACTGTTTTAACATTAAAAATAATAATAACTGCTTCTTGAGCCGTAGGTATGCAAATTGGGATGATTTCTGAAGGATTATGTGACAATGTAGACTGGAGTAATGATGCTGAAAATTCAGCTTTGCATCACAGGAATAACATTTACATTTTAAAATAGATTAAAAATAGAAAACATCAAATAACTTGATCGAATAAATACAGTCTGGGATAAAGGACTTTAAAAAAAGAAAGAAAGAAAATCCTACAGACTCTAAACTCTTGAACGTTTCATTGTACAAATCACATCAGGAGCTCACAGATTGCCTGAAATACAACTTACATGATTAACTGTATGAAGTTTAGATAGATTTCGTGCATGGACTCGACTGAATTATTTTCCCTTGTTTAATTGAAATGAGCATTTATAAGAGGGGAATCCTTAGTGAATGACTGAGTCTTATTTGTATCTTTGTAAGATGTTCGCAATAAGTCATCAAGGTACTTCTAGAACTGACAACATGAAACTCTTACAGCATATTTGGGATTATTAAAAAAAAAAATGGATTATTCATTTCTCTTTATGTCAGGGTCAAAAGTCTTAGTGACTTCTTGACACTGGAAAAAATAAAAGGTTTTATGATCTCATATATATATATATATATATTTTTTTTTTTTCAATTATTAATCATACTAAAGGGAAAGATCTTTTAAACTGGAATTATGTATGAAAAAATGTATATATTTTACACTTTACAGATCTGTTGATTGATTGGAGGCAGGTTGACATTCCTTAAAATTCTAAAGTTATTCTCACGCTGTGTCATAATGTGAAAAAAAAAGAAATTCCATTTTAATTAGATTTTTGTTAGCCCCACCCACTGTAAATCCTGATTGGTCTAAAATCCTGCACTGCATATAGTGGCGAATATGTTGAGCGTTGCTGTGATTGTATTTTTAATTTCAATGTGGGAAAAAAACAAACACTTGCTTGTCGCATCTCTGTTGTTTTGTTAGGACTTTGCCCTTTCTCCTAAAGATATAGCTACAAACTGACACATCTGATCCAGACCGTTTTCAGATATTTACAGAGAGGTTATCTTTGTGTATTAGTGATTGTGTTTTGCTCATGCTGTTACTGCTTTATGATCTATAAAAAAAGTACTTAGAGCATTTAACTACAACATGTATTGTTGAATGTTATTTTGTTACTCTGACTTGCACCTCCATGTATCTCTAATATACACACATAAGCTGGTTTTCAACTTCAAATGCCTTGTGGTTATTTGAGCATCGATTGTTTTCACTAAATGCTGAACTATGGAGGGGTTTGGACACTCCTGGTTTAAAGAAATATCTCAACCCCTCAGGCCATCCAAGACGTATAGTAATTTGTTTCAAAACACGTCTGGGGAATTTACTTCATTTGCTCGCTGGTGGATCCTCTGAAGTGAATGTGGATTACTTGTGGGTTGTTTTTATCAGCTGTTTGGACACCCATTCACTGCGGAGGATCCATTGGTGGGCAAGTGATGAAATGCTCCATTTCTCCAAATCTACTCCCATAAACACACTCTTCTGCATCTTGAATGGCATAAGGAGGAGTACATTTTCAGCAAACATTTGCTTTTTGGTGAACTGTTGCGTTAAGGCCCGAATTTTAACTATAAAGATAACTGCAATCATAACTATTGATGCTATTTCAACAGGATGTAATATACAAATTAACAAGGGTTCTTTACCGTGTTCAGAATGGGTGGACATTGGGACAAGAAGCAGAATGATGCATAATAGTTTTGCATGAAGCAGAATGATGCATAATAGTTTTGCATGAAAAATATCTGCTGACTGCTCAGAGAAGAGTGAGAGAGAAACCCAGGCATGACGAAGGCCTCATTAGGTAAGCTACCAAGTGGACAGGCAGTTTGTGAAGGCCTGGGGTGAGCTGGCAGCAGAAGCCAAGGCAGATGGTGGCACTGCTTATAGTCAGAGGTGACTGTAATCCCGATAAGTAGAAGCGATAAACATTACAGAGGTCTAAGATATAAATGGAAAATTGCTTGTAAGTGTTCTTGCCAGATGCTGTTAAAGGAAGGCTGCAATTAAACTAGATATCTGGGGTAGTACCTTTTCAAAAGTTTGCACTTATTTCTGCATATAAGAACTTTATGGTCTATATTTGTACCATTTGAAAAGGTGCTGCCCCTTTTGAGAATGCATATTTACATTTATGCATTTAGCACAAAAATGACTTAGAAAAGTCCATTCAATATTCCTACGTTCTGTAAAACTTCATGCCTTAAATTGAAGGCCAACAGTCTTTCACGAATTGAGCTGAACATTTTATTTATATTCCAAGTTCACCACACTCGTCATTTGAAGCATTCAAGCGCTAAATAAGCCAGATATAGCTTTAAAAAGTGTTCTGATTAGAATAATGTTGTGTCGTGTTACTGAAGGAATGAGTCACTGAGGTCTGCTTCTGGAGAACCGTCTTGCATCTTCAGTATTCGAGCAGCAATGTCTCTCTCCTAAAGCAAATAAAAGCATTAAACAACACTGATTTATCACTGCAGTCTTATTGAAGATGATTATGTGTGTTTTCAGTTTGTATTCTGACAAAATAAGGTCACATTGCCATTTAACAACTTTATGTACTTACCATTTTAAGTTCATCAGAACAAGTGTTAAGTTTTTGCCTCAACTCCTCTGTCACAGTAACATCTGAGCGCACTGCCCAGCAGCCGTCGCTGAAGCTCACAGGCATAGAAAACACCAAACCTGCTGGAATCCCAAACTGCCCTGCAGTATTCCCGAGGTCAGTCATGCTTATTCACATCAGAAATTAACTATAAAATATGCATTATACAAAATATTTGTTGCATGTTTGAGAGTGATTCAGATAGCCTTGCCTGTACTAATTACACCTAACGAGAAGACGTCCTCTGGAGATGCATCATTATTCCAGGCCTTTAAAATGGTCATTATTCCATTTGTTGTAGATATTGCTGTGGCTTTGTTGGTCTTTGATGAAATTGTGCTACGGTGTTTATGCATTAAACTCATCAAATCTGTCTGCAGCCATTTCCTTATTAAAAAAAAAAAAAAGAAGAAGAATTACACGAGTAGAAAATCAAATATGTATTTAGACTATTTATGGTATGTATGGAACATGCACGTGTAAGATGCCAATTTAATGTCAGACTTTTTATTTACTGATACCCTTTATAATTTTTCATAAATGGAATTGCAAGAAAGAGCCATACGGTTCATGAAAAAGCCATATGGTTATATGATTCATGCACCACAATGATATTTACTGATCGTAAATCATTTCCATGACTTGCTGAGAAAAACCATCTGGTCTCCAAATTGCGCCATCATATCTGAAAACCTTCGCCCTCTGTAGGTCAACATGGAAACTGCCACTAATGTTTCCCCATGCAATGACATTAGTGATGTCTGAAATAAAAAGGGAACATGTAAGCATAGACATTAAAAGACAGAAAAGCAAAATGAATAAATAAATAAATTGATTAAAGATATTTGTAATTATTTTTAAGTATTGTAATAAATTATGTAATAAAATACAGTGATTATTATTATAGTATTAGAATAGCATATTATTATTATTAGAATTATTATAATAACTTTAATAAAAAATTTAAATGTTAAAATAATAAAAAATATAGTATAAAAGTCTATAAAAATAACAAAAATAATCTAAAATATTAAAATACTGTATAATACAAATATGATATAATATCAAATAATAATTTCAAAATGTTTCAAACTGAACTGAATTTCACATGTATAATTATATCGCAATTGAATTTCAAAACTTTTATCTATACTGATACTAAAAAAACTACTAGCCTATATTACCTGCAGTTTTCACTGACAACTTCTGAGCGAGTTGAGTTTTCGCCTCGTATTCTAGTTGTGTTGCCATCGCCACAAAGTTGTGCGGTTCAACAGAAGAAGCGTTCTCGATTAGCAGTGAGCACTTCAGATTAACAAAGGAGTCTCCTGCTACTAACACTCTTACGTCTTTCTGTGCATTCGCCTCGATGAGTTGCCCATAGCAACAAAAGCGTTCTGCCACCCGGCTCACCGCGTGGTCCCTGCCATCCTGCTCATCATTACTTTCACACAAAGGCTGCGGGTCATCCAGAAAAATGATGAAGTGGGCTTCCTGAAATGCTCGTGTCTGATCTAAATGGACAGTGACTTCATGTAGCCGATGCAGGGCAAGGTCTTCTGTTTCCATCTTGAGTCCTTGTAGCATTTCTTCAGAGCCGTCAGCATCCATGAGGTGAAGGCTGAAGGTGGGGACACCTGGAAACAGCCCCGGGGAGAACAACTGAGGAATGAGGCTGTAGCAGATGGGGTTCAGAGCACTGAAAGAGAGTTTTGTCAGGTTAAATGCCAAGCATCTAAGGAATGCGAAAATATTGAGACGAAGTATCCTGATAAAAAACGTTCACCTGCTGATCCAGATGTGCAGAGGTCTGAAAGACGTCTGTCTATGGATTTCCTCTTCTATACACCGCTCTTTAGTTTGTTGATTCTCTGCGGAAATGTTTAACATCAGATCAGAGTTCATATCTGAAGTGATGCCATAGTAACCCTGCAGGAGAGGACAAAAGTAATAATCTTTACATGCAATATCTAAATTACATCCTATGTTGCATTGGTCTCTGAGAAACGTCACTGACCAGTTTCTGAACGGATGTAGTAGCAGTTTAGGGCATTATAATCTACAGTGAATGAGTTTTAAATTTGATATTAAATAAATATATTGCACTAATATACATGCAACATGGTTAATTCAATGTCAAAATCTGGGATGGATGTTAATTTCGTAAACATCTATGACATTGAAAGTACTGTATACATACAAATTCTGGGTAGTATAATATTGACTTTTCATAGTAAACTGTCACACGCTGGTAAAACCCATAAAGTTTAGTGTGACGCACAGTAGCATTCAGGTAGACAAAACAAGTGTCGACTAAAAGATAACAGCTGTAACAATTACATTTACAGTTAAAACAGTTATTAAAAATGAGCCAAACGACTATGAAAAACTCTGATTTATACTGTATTTTCTATCATTTATATGATTATTTTTATTGAGGTAATTGATTACCTTTAGATAACATTACTTTAATTCCTGTTTTATTTTAGTCTCCTGTGCAAACCTGAGCATGTTCACAGAAATCACTGAAGCCTCCGAGCAGCATTCCTTTCCCTCCACGATCAATCAGCTCTCTCCATATGATAGGAGAGCTTGAATGCTCCCAGCCATTTGATGCACAGGTGTCCTCCAACCATTTCTAAAAAGAAACAATGCTTCAATATGAATAGAACACATAAATGAATCAAACATAAAGCTCGTTTACCTCCCAGTCATTGGGGTGCACACAGATCTTGTGAATGTGAAAATCAGGCAGGTTTCTTTGCAGCACATCAGCCAGAAGCTCAGCCTTCGCATAATAAGGACAATCAGCCTTTCCTGATAAACGTCAAGGTAATGTTATAACTTTAAAATGATGCTGACGGTGACATGATAGACGACACACACCTAAATACAGTAGGTACAGACTTTGCTAGAAGATACAAATATAACAACTGCTAAAAATACAGCTTACAGTTTCTACACAGACCTGCGAGAACAAACTTAGCCATGTTTTTCCATTCACGAGCGCGTCCGCAGTTGCTAGGTAACAGTGTGTGTTCCGCCTAAGGAGGCTCGTCAGAGGAAACGTTTCGGGTTTTGCTTTCGTTTTTGAATCTGTATTTTTATAAATTGGCCAAAAATAAAATTTTACATATAACATGAGTTAAACAAGTTATACTGGTGTTTACCGAGCCATTTCGTATACGGCGTTTTTAAACATGACATTTTGGAAACCACAAGCGGAACTATTGTGAGGCAGTAATCGTGCGCTCGCTGTTTCTGTCATGGCTGCACTCGAAGTGAGAGCTGCAGTGTACACACGTGAAAACAGAAAATGAAGGGTAAGATCCTTATATTGTGATCATTAAAGTTGACGAGATCCTTAAAATGTATCACTGTACCACGATTAACCGTAAACGTCTAAGTACTGCAAGGGTTATACAGCCATAGCGGCGCATTTCTTCAAGGTTTCCGGGCAAGGACATCTCCTCACGAGCAAATTAAGTTCAGTAAATGCGTTAAAAAACAGTATGGCTGTTCACCCCTACGAAACAATAATATACGGGAACATGCTATATAGTGTATAGAGTCTTCAAATAAATGTATACACACAGCACCATAATAGCTATATAGCATGAACATTTATCATTTATAAAGTATATATATATATATAGACTCAGGTCACATATTATAAAGTATATGAAAAGCTTAAAAATATGTTACATGAAGTATTGATTGCTAATATATAAGGAAATGTATTTTCTTTGCAGTAGGGCAAATATGTATTTATTATATATTTGACTTTCTCATTCAGGTTAAACCTTGCCTGAAGCGTTGGAGAATCACCCTGTGCCTGTGTGATGATAACATGAGCATGTATAAATCAGGTTTGAACATGCTCAGATGTGCTCTGAGATCCACACCACTGTGGAAATGTGACTCTTTTATTTTGACACAGAAGTCTTTATGCTATAAAAGCAGAAGCTTTGCTGTGCCATCTCAGCTGGGAAGAAAAAGCATGCAAGGACACACGTTGAAACAAGTCCGGTATTATTGTCAGAGTGGAGAAGTTCTTAATCTTGCATCTCCAGAGACCAGCGAACTCTCAGGTAAAGCAGAAAGGACTCCTTTCTATACACATCTGCAGAGTTGTTCGTGCCCCACGGATGTGCTGGACACATTGAAACGGTTCCCAGCTTCACAGCACAACATCAGTAGCATCTTCTCGCGCATGTGGGAGAGCTCGAAGGGGATGACGGACGAGCAGCGGCGCTGTGAGCTGCAGCTGATGTTTGAGCACCCGATGTTTGAGAAGGTCTGTGAGCGGGCCATGACTGACGCCTGGCGCATGAGGAGTGAAGATCTGGCCTACAGTCTGCTGGCCATCGTCAACCTGGGAGTTTCACAAAACACACGTGTCGTCCAGACGCTGCTGCGTGTCGCACAGGTCTTCACCTATTCATTAAATGAACACATGGAATCTCAATCATGGATGCTGATGTTGTAATAGTTAACAAATATTGAATTTTTCTAAAACCAGATTTAAAAAAAGTTAAAAAAAAAGATTTTTTGATTTGCTGCTTGATTATTATCAAAGTCGAAAACATGTTTTAGACAATTAATTTTTACTAATTGTAGGATCTTTGATGAATAGAAAGTTCTGTCTTGACTTAAACCCTAATCTGTCTTTAGTATATTCTAAAGAGTATCCGTTTTCAAGTAATTTCCTTTTTTTCTAATAGAGGAGCTAATATGTCTACTTTTATGCGATGCATCTTATTTCAGTTGTATTACGTTCATGAAGTATTTACTGAACTGACCTTGTTCTTGTTTTTTTTTGTTTTCTTTTCTGTCTGCCCCATCCAGGAGGGGCTGAATAAGTTTGATATAAGGTCTCTTTCGGTGTTGGCTTCCAGTATTTGGAAGATGGAGAACAGTAGGAACGTTCAGGCCCTGAGAGAGGCTTTAAGGTTTGAAAATGATTACAGCCCAAACATGAAGTGACACATCTTTGTGTAAGTTTTCATCCATTTGCGTTCTGATTTTGGAAGGTTGTTGCTAAAGGATCGTATTCCTGAGATCCAGAATGTGGTCGTTCTGCAGAGCATGATGCGCGCTGTGGGAAAAAACTCTCCGATACTTCTGAAGAAAGAGCTGGCGGTTAGATTACAATCGTTTTATTATGTATATCACCTACAGTAAAGTGCATCGATTCTGAGTGATGGAAACAAGAAATGATTTTTGTATCATTGCAGATTATTTTTTTACTTATTTTCCTGTATATAATCTTAAATAAATTAATTTGACATTTGAATTAACTTCATACATTTTTATTTATTTATTTAATTTGATATAATTTCATAATATTAGTATTGTAATTCACATAATATTCTCAATATCATGTCGTATTTTACTCTTAATTATTTTATTATTACCATGATGTTTAAATATTTAGTCAAAGTCAAGTTACTTATATTTTGACACAGTCAGCGTTAAAAATATATTGATCAAAGGAGAAATAATAATAATGAGTTTATAACACCCTTTATTGCCATTTGTAAAATAAATCCACACATACATATGTCAGAATGAAGTAGTGTCTCATCTATTCTCCTTCAGACCAAAGCTCTGTCATTGGCCAATGAGTTAATTTCACCCAACACCCATTACATGTTCTCCAGCCTGGCTGCCATGAACCTGAACTTCAAACCTCTGCTGGATGTCTGCAGCAAGAAGATATCTGGTGAGAATGAGCGAGATCTTCTCCGATGTTTCCAGAGCTACAGTAAACCCTTAGAATGAGTGAATAACTGTCACATTACTTCTCGTTGCTTCCTGCAGAAAACGTGCATGAATTTCCCTTCAGTACACTTCTTTCGGTACTGAAGTCTTGCCATAAGCTTCACTACAGGAACTACACCCTCTTCAGCTCCATCTCGGAGTACATGGCCAACACATTTGATATGTGGTCCAACAAACAGGTTGATCTAAACCTTTCGTTCAACTGATCCGTGTAAAAATGACCTGCACGTTAAAAGAGGAGTGCGCAGTATTTTGTGTGGCAGTCAGTCGAGCACAGATTTTCATTTAATTTTTTGCCATTTCTACAATAGAATATTAGAAAGCACCAAACAGCTGCCCATGTGCACATTACCACATTTAGTTGTCTTTGAATAGAAATAGTAGATTTGTATTGTCATTGTAAAAGAAAAAACAAAACAACAATGCCTAACTCCACTTGGAATCTATGGTTTCTTTTAATATGTTTAGTAGAAATAGTCATTTAAATAGATAAAGCAGCAGACATATGTGGGCCAAAGACGTTAAGATGTCTGCATCTCCAGAAATGTATCTCCATAGAAAGCACTAAAGATTCTATTTTTAAGGTTTCAAATACGTTTTTGGAGAATAGTAAAACAATATTTGTGCCAAAATTTAATTTAATTTAATTCTGACTTGTACATATGAATATATATATATATATATATATATATATATATATGTGTGTGTGTGTGTGTGTGTATCTTTAATATTTTTACAACTATTTTGTATTTGGGGTGAAAGCAGTTCATCT
>JAUCMU010000001.1:4094960-4108552 GCA_032275025.1 Enteromius treurensis
GAATAATTTCTGAAGAATTATGAATCATGTGACACTAAAGACTAAAGTAATAATATTGAAAAAAAAGCTTGGCATCATGTACAGTAAATTAGTAATATTTTAAAAATATATTTATATAAAGAAAACTGCTATTTTAAATTGTAATAATATTTCAAAATATTATTTGTTTTCTTTATTTTTGCTTAAATAAATGCAGTCCTGCTGTGTATAAGATAAAAAAAAAAAAATCACAAAAAAATCTTACCTGCCTCTGACCTTTGAACGATTGGTTATTGGCCATAATAAAAATAATGTACTATAAAAATGAAGTGTAAAAATTCTGTGCTATCATTGGTGTATTCCTGGCTTTACCATTACCGTGTCAGAACAGAAAGGTGTGTTTATTATTAGTGGTCTATGATCTGCTTCAGTGCAGTAAACTGTGCAGCATAGCTTTGAGTCTTTCAAATGTTTTCATGTTTTCCAGGTGATTCTCATTCTACTAACGTTTGAGAATCTCTTGTTCAGACCTGTGGTCCTGTTGGATGCGTTTGCAGAGAGAATCATCCAGAAGTCCGAAAGTCTGACCCCGAAGGACCTTCTTTCTGTTTTAAAAGTCTTTTCGCTCCTCAATCATGACCTGAAAGACAAAAAAACACAGTAAGGAGTTATGATTCTTAAGCACGTACACTCATCGTGCAAATGTTTGGGCTTGGTTTTCAAATGTTGCATATTATTTGCACATAATTTTACAATTAAAATCCATATTCTATCAAATATGTTAACACTTGCTGCTTTTTAACTTAGGTTTCTGGCCAGTGTAACAATGGTCTTGGAGTTCTACCTTTCAAAGATGTCTCCCACAGACCTACTGAAAGCCGTCCACTATTTGGGATTGCTGGAGCAATTCCCCCAAAGCCCGCTGGAGAAACTGCTGCAGAAAGACACACTGGACCAGCTCCTAGAGAAAGGTTAGTATGTCCACTTTTTCTCTTTCTTTATCCTTCTTTATCCACTTCAGCTGTGATCGGTTCCTTTGTCCTCACAGGAAAAGAGTCGGATAATATTCAGAGGTGCCTGCTCACGTTGGATCTGTGTTTGCGACTGGATAAACCTCAGCTGCCGCCCTCCCTGACCTCTATCCCAGACTTGCACATCTCCGCTTCTGCTCCTGCGGTCACAGCCAACCAGGAAGTGCTCAGTGCAGTCAGGAGCATTGTGGGAAATGATTCCGTTCAGGACAGTGTGCTGGAGCAAAGCATTTATTTCATTGGTACAGGCTTCTGTTTATTATAATATCAAGATTAGTGTTTTATTTCTGTTAATTAGTTGAACCTCAGTAAGTAAGTTGGATTTAAACTAAGTAATATTAGTTTTTTATTAAGTTAAGAATTTTAATCGTTATGTTTATTTATAAAATAACTGCTTTTTATTTGAAAACATTTTGAAATCTATTTATTTATTTCTGGATGACAAAGCTGAATTTTCAGCAGTCGTTACTCCAGTCTGCATAGTTTAGAAATATTTAATAGCATTATTATTAATCAAGCTATCCATCTTTAATTAATGTAGCAGCTTTCAACAAATACATTGCAAAAAAAGCGTAAACAACAAATAATAAAATGAAAAAATAGTTAAATTTTTAGTTATAATAGTTTTTAATAAAAAGGTAAATGTTTAAAAAATAAATAAAATAATAGAAGAATGATCAACAATTATATTTTGATAAAAGAGATCATTAAAAAACGAATTAAATATAACAAATCAAAGTAATAAAAATTATAAATAAATAACAAAATTATATAATAACTAACAAATCATAAGTAGTACATTTCCAACTGAATGATTTGTTGCACTTAGAAACAGACTGTGTGCATATTGTTTGAAATGTTGTCTTGTCTTTGTTTTAGACTGTGTTATTACACTGCCTCATAAAACAGAAGAAACCCGTGGCCTAAGTGCAGAGGATCATGGGTCACCTCAATGTGCCCAAAGGTGAAACACAAGACAAAACAGCTGTGATGGTTAAATGAGGAATCATGCTGATCTCATACCTAGACGTTAATTGCTAGGAAGTAGTTTTGCAGACAAATTTTCCAGTTCTTGTTTGTCCTTTATTTCAGGATTGCAGTGGTCTGCCCCCCACATACTTCATTTTGCTTCGGTACAACACAACCTCGAGGCAGCTTGGTTATCAAACTTCGCCATCTTGAAAAACTTGGTTATAAACCTGTTTTGGTAAGTTATTTACATTTTTCAGATACGCTAAATAATCCAAACAAAACCTGATAGCAGTGACAATGCTTGTTACTCATGTACCATAGAAATATTATAATGTCATGAACACATAGAGAGATTTTACCAACCATAAAGTCTCTGGTTTATATATTGTGTTCTCAATAATATTCATATATTTCATGTGTATTTAGGTTCCTGTCTTTGAGCTCACCTCTAAAACTGAGGAAGAGAAGATCAAAATGCTACAAAAGCTCATTTTTCCAGAACAGGAGTGCACTGCAACACAGGAAATACCAAACAACAGTCCGACAGAGTGAAATTCACTGTTCCTGAGAGAGCAGTTCTGTGCTATTTTACTTCCCCTCAGGCATGGAGGGCATTTTGATCTTATTCAGACATGGATACATGCTATTTATTGTTGTATAATAACAATATTGTACAGTTATGTGTTCTTCCTCCATTACAAAGAGATTAAAATCAATGAACAAATAAATATCAAGTGAATTTTTTAATACTAAAATGCAGACTTTTGTCTTTTTATCAGTTTTATTTCTGTGGTTTTATTTTGACTTCAGAAAAAAAAAAATCTATAAATGTGTATGTGTGTATATATATATATATATATATATATATTTACAAAACCTAAATTATGGTAGGATTTTATATTTCCATAAACGATTGCGTTACAGTCCTTTGACGGTTGATGGCGATGTGGGTCTTTTGGAATAACGTCAACTGTGGTTGTGTGTCGTTCACCGTCGAAGAAGAATTTGAGCTTTCTGATTGGCTGAAGGCAGAAACGCAGGAAGCGCGTAACAGTGCTCGCGCAGCACCAATGTTATGTTTATACTGTATGTGACATGAAGCCGTAAACTTAGTTGTTTTTCTACAATGTCCGAATTGAATGATTATTTAGAAGGAAAGATAACTTTCGAGGAGTTTGAAAGGCGAAGAGAGGAAAGAAAAGCGAAAGATAAGGTAATTCTAGCATCCATATGAGTGTATGTAAAACGTGTCTGAATACACAGTCTATTGTAGTGCATATATATACTGTATGTCCACTAACCAGTAGTTTTGGAGTGTGATTCGGACGTTGTTGGGTGCTATGGAGCAGCACGTGACTCCTGTTGTGTTTTAGGAGCAGAAGGGAGACGTGTCTGATGATGATGATGAAGAAGCTGCTGATCAGGAGGACGCGGTTCCGTCCACTTCCAAACCAAGTGCTAGAGGAACACGGAACCGCCAAATAGGTGGATATAGCACGTGTATCTCATGTCCGGGGGGGTACACTATATGTGGAAGAGATAGAAAGTAATAATGAGGTATTTTTATGAAACCTCACAGTCTACAGTCTTCACAATGGACCAGATGCACAAACAACAGAACCACTATTTTTATAACTAGTGATCAGCCTTACTTGTCAGATTCAAATTAGACTAGTTTAACTTTTTTTGTAAGTTAACTCGTAAGACTTATCAAAGCAGTTGATGCAGTTGGTTTAATATTACAAGTACAATGTGCAGTGTTTAGTTAATGCGTGTACAGAGAAAGAAAAAATGTATGTGGCAAAGTGCTGAAAAACACTAATTATAATAAAACATTGTTAAAGTTAGGCTAATGCATACACAACAAAGTACAACTGAATGTATATCATTTTCAAATATTGTAGCCTACATGTTATATTTGGGAATTTGATAAATTACACTATTTTTTAAAGGTTAACAGTAATATTCTGAAATATTATTGCACTTTAAAAGTACTGTTTACTAATTTACTGTGTTTTCAAATGTATTTTTTTTCTTGTAAAACAAAGCTGGATTTAAAAAAAAAATGCAGCTTAATATTTTGTGGAAACTTTGATAAAATTTAAGGATTCTTCAGTTGAAAAAACAAATTTGTTTGAAATATATATATATATATATATATAGATATATATATATATATATATATATTGAATGGCAAACGTATCAAGAACATTTGAATGAGGCAGGTGGGAATCGATATTCAGCGTCACTCAACATCACATCACAAGCTGTGTTTTGTGTGATCTCTAACAGAGACGGCAGAAGAAGGAGTCAGTCCATCTGTTCAGAAAGCTTTTGCCTCCATGATCGGAGAGGGACTGGAGGAGTGTGTGGAAGAGGATGCAGATAATGAAGAAGGAAAAATGGAGTGGAGGGACATTGGGGAGGAGGATGGAGACGAGGACGATGATGATGACGACGACGACGATGATGAAGAAGAAGAAGAGGAAAATGACGGCAATGAAGTCACACCCGGAGATGTGTTTGCCTTAGAAATGGAGCTGAACCGGGAGAATAAGAAAATGATGAAGGTTGGTAAATTGCCCTGGTAGGTCAGTATTAATAATGAATAACAAAATATATACATAAAATATCTAATTATACATTTTGATTTAGTTAAATTTACAAAAATGAGTAATTGATTTTGTATTTATTATATTTTGAGTTTTTAAAGAAGTATCAGTAGAATCATCTTTATTTATTTTTATACATTTATACACATGTCTGTCATAATGCACACTTGATGCATATAATTAGTATTTTTTAATGATTAGTTATGATTCTATTAGATTCATTTATGTTATCTGATTAATTAATAGTAATTTTATTATTGTTTAAAATATAAAAAAAATCCGGCATAAAGTTAAATAGTTTAAATTTGTATTTTCTTTAAATAAAAATATAATATTCTACAAAAAAGTAAACTAAAATGATATAAATAAGTAAAATAAAATAAATAAATAAATAAATTTTTTAATAAAAACATAAATAAAAATAAGTTAAATTTAATTAACAAATAATTTGTCATTATATTTTTCTTAATAAAATCAGGAACTACTCTAAATAAAGAAATATCAGAAGTATTGCATTTTAATACATGCAGGGAACAATAATCACTAATATTGATCATTATAATCTTGTAGCGTTGCTCAAATCTTCAGTTTATTTTGAAGCACACAAGGTTGTTTATTTTTTCTAGGAGAGACGTCACCGCAGTAAGTTACCACGGGCTCTCAGAGGACTGATGGGAGAGGCTAACATCCGCTACGCTAGAGGAGAAAAGGAGGATGCCATCCTAATGTGCATGGAGATCATTCGCCAAGGTGAGTTGGTTGTTTGTTTTTTGGTGCGATAACTAAAGTTGACCTTGGTCACTCAAATATAAAGAGACGCAGACACGGTAGTGGTTTCTGCGCCTGTCTAAACCTGTCGCTCTTATCTCTCTCAGCTCCTGTGGCATACGAGCCGTTCTCCACGCTGGCTATGATCTACGAGGATCAGGGGGACATGGAGAAAGCGCTTCAGTTCGGACTGATCGCTGCTCATCTGAACCCCAGTGACTGTGAGGAGTGGGTCAAACTGGCAGACATGTCCCTGGAGCAGGACAACGTCAAACAAGCCATCATCTGCTACACTAAAGGTTCGTATGCAGAGGTGTTGAATCTCTTCTGCTCACCAAGGCTGCATCTGTTTGATGAAAAATTCAGTGAAGCGGTAATATTGTGAACTATTATTAAAGTAACTGCATAATTACAGTAAATGTAATTTATTTTTATTCCTATGACAAAGCTGAATTTTCAGCGTCACATGATCTTTCAGAAATCAGGCTAACATGATGAATTTCTCTAGAAACATTTCTTTAAAATGTCCTTTACTAAATCTTGACTACTGTATCGCTGCTTTTCTAACATGCCATCACAATTTGTCGGCAGCGATTAAATACGACCCCAGTAACGTTCAGTACCTGTGGGAGCGCTCGAGCCTTTACGAGCAGGTCGGAGAGCACAAGCAGGCCATGGACGGGTATCGGCGCATCCTCAGCCTACTGCCACCCTCCGATGGAGAGCAGTTCATGCAGCTCTCACGAGACATGGCTAAGTAATGATGCCTCATCAGTTTTTTGCTCCATAATTTAGTTTCATGACATTCCATCCTTTAAATAAACGCTACTGTGCCTTTTAGACTTCACATGCAAGTGGCTTCTGTTGTTATTGATATTATTGTTTCTATGTTATTGAGCTGCCATAACAGCTCAAGTGAATTTGTCTGTTTGTATAGTTTGTAACCCCACAACTGTGCGTGTGTTTCTTTTTTTCAGGAGTTACTATGAGAGCAGTGAGTTGCCATCTGCTATAGGAGTCATGGAGGAAGCTCTGGAGAGACATCCTGAACTCGTCTCCCATGAGTGTGTCAACATGGCTGCTGAACTCTTCATAGCCAATCACCAACATGATAAAGCTCTGGAGGTGAGGTCGGAAAAGACTGTGGCAAATATTGAAAATATAGATGGCAGAACAGGATGTGGATAACATATATTTTTAAATTCAGTATTATATATTAAAATGGGTCTGAAATGACTTAAAGGTTGAATAAAGAAACATTAATAGTAGGTGTGGTAATGCATATGGAAAAATATAAAACAAAACAAAAAATATTTTTAAAATGCATTTTATGTTAATTCACACATGCATACTATTTAATTCTGCAATTTTTTTGTTATGATTAATATTTTACAATTTCTATCATTTTAATGCATGGATTTGATAATAATTATTATTAATAACTTGGTTTTTATTTGTGTTGTATTTTTATTGTTGCTATTGTTAATATTGTTATTAATATCATTGTTTATTTTGTAAAAAAAGTGAAAATGTCAATTCTAAATAAAATTTAAATGTATTTTCTGCAATACAATTTTACCAGTTTATGTAATTAAAAAATAATAATAATAATTTATTTATTCCATTTTGTTTAGGAAAATTTGGAACTACTCTAGAAATAGATCAAGAGGTTCTGAAATACCCCTTTTTTTTTTTGCTGTAGCATCATCTCATGTTGTAATTCACACTTGATGCAAGACGGTTCTAAATGGCTAACCTTTGTCTACTAATGTATTCATCTTAATGTAAATGCTCAAATGTAGGCACTGGTGAGGTTTTGTGGCATTGTTCTGAAAAGAGAAGAGAAAGAGACAGAGACGCAGACTGAGATGCCTGCACAAGATACAGAAGGAGAGGAGAAGAAAAAAGACTCTGAAGAGGAGAAAGGTAAGACGAAATGCATTCATTGTGTGTGGTTTATATTATGCAGCCTTTGCAGTGTAGTTCAGTTTAGTTCAGCAGTACTGGGCTGATAAGAGAAAAGCGTTATGATCACATTGATGTTTTTTAAATGCATAGGTGACGTTTTAGAGGTGGCGATTCCTGAGGATGTTCCCATCGACATCAGAGTGAAGATGATGGTGTGTCTCATCCACCAGAACGTCATCAAACCTCTGGATGTAAGTACATTCATACACGTACACAAGCTCTCATTCATACAGCAGATTTCCAAGTAATATTGTTGATTTCTAAACAGTTTTGTAAGTAGACAATCTTTCTCACCTTGTAATAAATACATTTTTAAAGATGTTTTTACTGACACACATTTTACACACTATTTTAATCATCGTATTTGTGTTTAGTTTAACTTGCTGAATGGCATTTTTAACATTCAGAAGGGAACATGCGATGCCCGTTGTCTCATCCATATTTGATTTTCTCATCTGTGACATTCTGTCTTTAGCCCATGCTGACGTCACTGATGGAGCAGAACCCAGAGGAGCTGGGCGATTTGTATTTGGATGTGGCCGAGGCTTTTATGGAAGAGGGCGAGTATAACTCTGCCCTGCCTCTGCTCTCTGCCATCGTCTGCTCGGAGAGATACAACCTGGCGGTCGTTTGGCTCAGACATGCAGGTTATATGCTATGTTGCACTAAATAAAATTTAAAAAAAGGCAATATGATGCTGAAATGATTTGAAATGTCACCTGATCTTGATTTGCTTGTTTGCAGAGTGTCTAAAAGCACTTGGTCATTTGGAGGTTGCAGCAAAGAGCTACAGTAAGGTTGTTGAAATGGCTCCTCTCCATCTAGACGCACGTCTGGCCCTTTCCACCCTCCAGCAGCAGTTGGGACGTCCCAACATGGCCCTTAAGGCTCTAGAGCCCATGTACGATGCTGAAACCCTTGCACAGGACTCTTCTGCTGCCCAGCAGGTGTGCATGATGTGGTGTTGTGTTTGTAGGTGCAGATACAGGGTTGAGCTTATGTGTAATTATGTGTGTGATGTTTTTCAGGAACTGAAGCTGTTACTGCATCGCTCGACTCTTCTGCATGCTCAAGGACGCACCGATGATTACATTGATACCGTATTGACCATGCTGTCCATGCTCCTGAAGGTCAGAATCTGACTGTGCTTGATGTATGGTGGTGATGTAAAGAGAGCAGATTGTGACTTGTAGCAAGCATAATTTGATAAATACAGAGATGTATATAAATCGCAACATACGCTAGCATTCAAAAGTGTGGGGTCCCTTATATCTTTGAAATTGTTTTAAAAAAAAGTATTTTAGTCAACAAAGCTTAATTTATTTGATCAAATAAATACAATGAAACGAATATTATTGCTAATTGATGTAACTCTTTTCTATGGAAGCCTGAAAAAAGGTAATTGATTTTTATTTTTTTTTTCTCAGAATTGCGAGACATAAACTTGCAATTAGGAGTTATAAAGTCACAATCACGTAATTGTGAGAGAAAAAGTCGCAATAACCTTTTTTTATTTTTTCTTAACAGGCTTAGTTTTCTGTTTGAATGCATTTTAAAATATAATGCATTCCTGTGATGCAAAGCTGAATTTTCAGCAATATGCTGATTTGCTGCTCAAGAAACATTTCATTTTGCTATCCGTGTTTATTAGGCTTTTTTTTTTCTTTCGAAATAGAAATCTTTTGTAACAGTATAAATGTCTTTACAGTCACTTTTGATCTATTTAATGCCTCCTTGCTGAATAAAAGTTGTAAAATAAATGTAATGATCTCAAACTGTTGAATTTTACATGATATTTACTCAGTTGCAGTATATCAGTCTGATTAATGCACACTTCTATATTCATATAAATGGTTAATATTTCTTTCCATCGAATTCTGATATATTCAGTATTTCATTGTTCGCCCTAATATTATATTGAATCAGATAGAATTGGCCAGTATAGGGTTGTTAATTTGTAGCTATATATGCATTTTCTATATTTGACTAATCAGACAATTTTTCATTAATTGTCTTATATCAAACAACTAACTGACTATAACCTATTGTCAGATTCAGTTATACTGCATACTGTATGTATTTTGTGTATGAAAAACTGGAAAAGTTGGCACACCAAAAATACAAAATAATTAATAAGACTATAGTATAGAAGATCTGTTGTTAATTGCCTGCTATCATATTTTGACTAGACGTGAATAATCTGTTAAATCAGCCTGTATACAATTGAATCAGTCTATATCAGTTCGTGATGTGGTTGTGTTTTCTGTTTTGTGAAGGTGGCAATGGTGAGGGCTCAGGTGTGTGTCGTCTCTGACACATCCTCTGGAGTCAAACATCTAAAGCTTATAAAAGCGTCACGCCACAAACTGGCAGAGATTGTTGACCAGGAGGCAGCGTATCTGGATGTGACGGGTAAAGCACATCAGATTTACCTGCAGTAACACTTATTCATTGTGCCATTCACTTCAAACTGTCCTCAGACATAATGAATTCTGCGATCAATAATATTTGCACATTACAACCCCAGCAGCAGCCGATTGAAATTAAACAAGCTTTAGAGGAGCTAGTTCTTTAAAGTCAACAAATCTTTGTAAATTTAAATCTAGATGCTATTACTTGCTCCTTTTCTGAAACATATTCCCTCATCTGCCTCTGTGTCTTCTCTCTAAGGTAAGACGAGTGTCCTCTCTCGAGACGACTGGTGGAAGCTATTACAGCGCTGTTTGGCTGTTCTGTGTGAGGTGAAGCGCTTCGCTGAGGCCGAGTTATTAGTGGACTCCACTTTAGAATACTATTCTTTCTACGACGATCGCGTCAAGCGCAAAGAGCTGGAATACCTTGGGCTGTCTGCTGCATTCCTCGACCACAACTTCCGCAAAGCTTATGACTATATAAGGTCAGATAAATCTCTCTTTCAGCATCCTAAACCAAATCATCCAATGACTCAGAACTTATTTTGGCTGATTTGATTCATTTTTACCATGTTTAAGACCCATAATCCTGTGTTTACAAACAAAAATGTCATTTATTTGGGTGTAAAATGCAATATTTTGTGTTTTAAATGATTAATCGCGATTCTTCCAAAATAATAGTTTTTCTTTACATAATATGTGTGTACTGTATACATTTAATATGTATATACCCATGGATGATATATATATATATATATATATATATATTTATATTAGAGCTGGGTATCGATTCAAATGTTCCGATTCGATTTTGTATTTCAGTTCTCAATTTCGATTCTCAGTTTGATTTGATTATGTGAATGAATATAGATTTAATACAAATCCTACATTTATAAAAATATGGGGGTGACACCTAGTAGATTAGACTAGTTATAAGATTAACGTAAATCTTATGTTCAATGTTTGTGGAAATAAATATAGAAAAAAATCGATTTGTGGCCTTAAAAATATGTTTGGGTAATTATGTAATTTTCGGGCATCAGGGAGCCACTGTCAATTAGTTTAAGTATTGAAATCGTGTTTGAATTCGCGCTTGTTTTTTACTTTCACTTTGTGATCGCGCGAACTGTGTATGGACTGTTTCATCGGGAGCACGCGCCTGGACCGAAGTTAACTAGTCTGTTGTGTTATCGGTCGGGTTACAATCCAGCTACAAACGCAGCTAATGAAGAGTAATGACGTCAGACTCTCAGGTTATTGCGCTGTAGGATCTGTTTCCCACACATTTACTACTTATTTGTAGCGACCTGCCACCCTATCAATATTTTCCATAAACAGAAAAATCTAAACACGAACACACATATTATATATAGTCTAAATATAGGCTAATTATTAAAAAAAAGAGATAAACACAGAGCAGTGTAAGCACACGTGACACGCGCGTGCTCGCTCTCGACTATGTTTGCGGTTGAATACAAATAATCATAATTGATGCACAACTAGGCTATATCAGGGAAAATTTGCTTCAATTTCAGATACGTTTATAATCCTGTGAAACATTTTTGACTGACGTTAGGAGACTAATGTGTTTTATTGTCGGTGATTTCACCACCAACAACAACGCATCTGACTTAACATTGTAGTTTCCATGACGTTAAGCGTATTATGTAAAAACAACGAGGCAATATATGGTATGTGGTTTAATTATGGTTTCATTGAATAACAATCTTTGTTTAATATTGACCAAAGATTTAATTCAAATATTCACTTCATTTATTATAATTTATTTTTTAATTTGGCCAACTTTTTGTAATAGAAATGCTACAGCCTATTTAATTCATTCAACAAAAACGTGGACGTTTATTTTGTGTGATTTCTGAACGCTTAAGACCATAACATCAATAACACTGTTTTCATAAAATCATATAGTTTCTGTCAAGGGCTACAATTGAAATTTAAAAATAATACAATGTAATTACAATAAATTGATTTACGTTGATATTTATAGAAAGTTCTATTTTGAGCCCATATAGGCTGGTAGGTGTTTTTTTTGTTTTTTTTTGAGGGAGGGGGCACAACAATACTATTCTGCTTAGGGCACCCATTTGGCCAGCACTGAATATTCTACAGGGTTCTTCCAAGTGCGTAGAAATTTCTGTTTAGTTAGAATCAGTAAATCATATTTGAGTTGATTGTAATTTGACTATTTTATAAAGTTGTTGTAATTTGTGTTTTAACATTTTTTTTTGGGTTGATGTTTTGTTTCCTTTACAATATAATACATAAAAAATAATCTCTTTTTTTTCTTTGGGCTACTTAAATTTATTTTGGGCTACCAAGAATTGAAGAGTGCCTGCCCGAAGGGCTACCAGGGATTTTGAAAATTTGCGAGCCCTGCAATTAAATTATTTAACTGGTTAAATGTTTTTTTTTTTTCCTTCTCATTCTTCTTATTTCATATCGGTTTTGAAAAACACAATACAGAATATGCTTAAAACAAACAATTCTTCTTTTACATGCAGGATTCTGACTTTGATGCATTATTTACCATGATCAGATTAACCCAATACTGCAGTTAACAATCACACAAGAGACAAAATACGTTTACATCTCAAGATAACCTCAGGTCTAATATCTGAGAAATGGCTCTCCGGGGAACAGTGGGTTTAAAATCTAGTTTGAGGATAAAAGTTTCTGTATTTGATTGCAAAGTGCTATTTATTTGATTGAGAAGCGGCTTTAAGTGGCTTCTTTCTCAATAGAGAACTTGTCTTTAAGTACTTTATATATATATATATATATATATATCTGTTGCAGGTTGATGTTAATGGACAATGTGGAACGGACTCAGCTGTGGAACGTGTTTAATCAGATTACCTTGCACTCTCAGGATGCCAGACATCATCGCTTCTGTCTGCGTCTCATGCTCAAACACCCCGATAACCATGCGCTCTACCTTCTCAATGGACACACCTCGCTGGTTTCTGGGACTTTCAAACATGCACTTGGTATGGCTTAGACACTTGCTATCCTGGGTTTTGAACACGAGTGTGTCATAGGTAGATTTGCCTTTGTGCATTGTCATGTATAATATAAATGGTGGAAACTGCACTATTAAAAATGGATTACTATTATTATCTTTTCACTGATCAGGTCAGTACATGCAGGCATTCAGAAGCCAGCCTGATCATCCTCTTCATAGTTTGGTTGTTGGTCTCACGTTCTTCCATATGGCCTGTCAGAAGTTTGTCATGAAGAGGCATCCACTCATTGTGCAGGTACAATATGATGTGCAAGTACTTTCTTTTTGAACTAGTTGCTGAAATCTCCTCTAAAGTTAGCTTTATTAGAATATGCTGATAAAGTTTTACCAAGGTATTGGATAGATAAATGAATGTGTGTGTGTGTGTGTGTATGCACATGTACCACTTTTTTTATTTTATTTTTTGTCAGGGTTTCTCGTTCCTATGGCGCTATGTGGATCTCAGAGGCCATTGCCAAGAGTCTCTGTATAATATCGGCCGTGCTTTACACCAGCTTGGACTCGGTCATTTAGCCATTCACTACTATGAGAAAGCCCTCACCCTCCCCCCACTCAAACTGGAGGTAAGATGCTTTCAGTTTAATATCTGTATGATCCGTAAATCATTACAGTGACCTCCCACATTTTTAACAACGTAAGGCTCTGTGCTATATATATACACTACTGTTCAAAAATGTGGGGTCAGTAAGATATTTAATGGTTTTTAAAGATGTTTCTTCTGCTCATCAAGTCTGCATTTATGAGATTAAAAATCCAGAAAAAAACTGTAATATTGTGAAATATTATTTCAATTTAAAATAACTGTTTT
>JAUCMU010000001.1:4108652-4126127 GCA_032275025.1 Enteromius treurensis
TAAAACATGAACAGTTACAAATAAACTATTGCACACTGTGCACACCACACCTCATTCCTGCCCACTAAAACTGGCAGACTGGGCAATGCTCAGGAAATTCAGGGTCTGTATAAAACCCTCGCAGGTCTCCACGCCTTCCATTTCCACAGTACCCCTCCCAGTCTTTGAAAAAACATCTGCAATTTCTGCATTCTACAATTTTAAAAGGGACACACATGTCTCTTACAGCCTGGGGCAGTTTTTTGACATTCACCACACCTAAAGCAAGAACAGATGTACAATATGATTAGAATGAGCATGTTTATATTTAACTATATTAGAGTACACGTGTTAATTCAAGGCCAATACATGATCATAAACATATAAAAAAAATCAGGCATTTACACGTGCATAGGGAACAGTACTAACGTTACTTCAACAAAAAAACATAGCTAACGTTAGCTAGCAAACTCTCGTGTGCATAGACTAGCATTTTAGACTATTCTCTGCCAAGACTGTTCAATGAGATTTCGTTAACTGGGTACAATGTTCACACATCCAAGTGAAAAATCATACCGCTTAAAGAACGATTTAATTGGAAAATCAATTGTAGCAACCTAGCTCTAGAATTGAGGCACACCAGAGTTCACTAATACCTTTAAAAAACACGACACAGTACCTTGAAAACACAACGATTTTTTTAAAACTAGCTAGTTTGTGCATTTGAATTCTGACATGACCTATAAATCATCGACTTATTAATCATCGATAAATTATTTTTTTCTTACCGCTGACATCTGCATGGCGCGTCAAAATTGAAAAGTAAATGACGATACGGAAATTACGTCAATTTGACGACACGGAAATGACGTCTGCTGTCCAGCCACTGGTGTCTAGCAAGAAGTGAGTCTGCGGGGCTGCAGCTGGATGCCTCTCTACCAGTGCCCTATAAACATGTACAATCCCACAACTGACCCTTGTCAAATTAAGATATTTTTGATGAAATCGGAGAGCAATCTGACCCTTCATAAATGGCAAAACAACTTAAATGATCCCAGATCCCGAAACATACACTGTAAAAAAAAAAAAAAAAAAAAAAGAAATCTGTAAAAGCACATGATGAAACAAAAAAGTCCATCACAAGTTGCTTTTAAATAGTAACATATATTGAAGGTGTTCAGTGTAATTTACACAAGCACTAAATGTGAAAACTGAAATGTGCAATAAACATTCATTTAACAACATTACATGTAACAAACAACGCTAATAAACATAAACTGAAACCAAAAAACTAAGAAGATACATACATTTTTTTCCAGATAAAACATCAAATTCAAAATGCAGGGAATTCTGGGAATGTCAGTTTACGGTGTTTTCCTGTAAATTTACCATTAACCATTTAACAGGTTTTCACCATAGCGTTTTCACAGTTTTTTACTTTAAAAATCATGGTCAGTTTTTACAGTGTAGTAAATACATCAGTAGAACAGTCCATGTGACATCAGTTTTTGACGCCATGAGAATCCTTTTTTTTTTTTTTTTTCGCAAAGTAAACAAAAATAACACAATTTTCCCCTGAGATACATCTTCCACTATTTGGGATAGTATCGCAACGCAATGCAGTGCATTGGCAAGCTTTAATGTATTTGGTGTGATCAGCCTTATTTATATCCGGGGGAGGGGGGGAAGCGCACTTGAAGGTAATCTGTGGTTGTTTACGCTTAGAGGAAAGTGTGCATACCGCATGCGTTGTGATATTCTTTAAAATAGTGGAACTCAGAAGACAAGAATGGTTGAGTAAATCATATTATTTTTGTTTTCTTTGCACAAAAACAGATCTCGTAGTGTCTCAAAACTGAGAAAGGGTCCTCAACAGTAGTCCTGTCTATCAGTGTTTGCTCTTAAGTAACTGAGCACATTAGATTAAGATAAACCATACTTCTATTCTGGGAAAATGTGTTAAACTAAAATGCAATATAAACTTTAAACAAAGCACCAGCCTGAATTAGGTGGAAAACTCCTGCTGATTTATTCTCTCTGGCTATTGAAATTACTTTCAGGGCTTTTCAAATGAAA
Organism: Enteromius treurensis; assembly: GCA_032275025.1. Classification (NCBI taxonomy): domain Eukaryota; kingdom Metazoa; phylum Chordata; class Actinopteri; order Cypriniformes; family Cyprinidae; genus Enteromius; species Enteromius treurensis. The sequence goes on from JAUCMU010000001.1 coordinate 4,110,708, forward strand.
GAAAAGTTTTGCAGTGTTTTGTTAAACTTTGTGAGAGAAGGGCGATGTGGGCTCTGGAAAAACGCATTTCATGCTCTCTAGCTTCTAGCCTGCCAGGTAAAACTTCAGTCTGGTTTGCAATTACGGCTGTAATTCAATTGACACTTAATCACCCGCTGCACAATGTAGCAATACTGTTTGTGCTCTAAACCTGCAATCAAAACCGCTGTGATTGTGAATTACGCCACATAGTACCATTTGAGCTCAACTCTCTTGAATTATCAGAGCTTGTCCTCCAAGCACAGTCGCCCGAGACAGCCTGTGAAAAGCCTGTTTTTGAATTTTTGCCTATGCATTAGATCAAATAATGTAGCTGAGCACTGAGAAATATTGCATTTGAGACACTTGCAGCTTCCTGCAGTCTGTCAAAGCAAGTGAGACAGCGATAGCTCAGTCTTTGACATTGATATTGTATGACTGCTTCTCAAATATGTAAAAGATATTCACGGTTTGGCGAATGGACTGTCCTTTCCTTTGAGAATCTTTTGCTCTCGGCTTCATTCAGACTTGTATATTCAGCTGTCCAAGTCCATATTTGTTTCGGAAAAACATAATTTTCTTTTTAAATATGATTTGTCTTTATAATGTTCTTCAAAGAACCATTTTAAGAGTAATTCAAAGCGCTACACTCTAATTTATGTTCTTATCCACAGTTTCGGTTACTTGTTTGAAGAAGAATTATTATGTGAGCTCTCTTTACCCACACACACACACACACGCACACTCTCTCACACACACACACACACACACTCTTATCCACAAATGTAGGCGCGAAATCAAATGCAAATGTAGCCTAGTTGAACATCCTCCCATACTAATTGGAATATATTACTTGTAATGTTTCTGGGGAGCTTGTGGAGAGGTCCTCCCCTGCCATTTCAATATCCATAACTGGACCCAGGGCTTTTTTGTTAGTCCACTAAAACTTATTTCTTGATTCACTTTTTCAGTTTCATTCCAATACAGGCCTGAAGCACATATAGAGGCAGTGAAGTTATACAGTATTGCTTCCTCCTGTATTGAGTTTGCGATGAAGACTTTTGAAAGACTGTTGAAATGCAGATTTCTTTCAAGAATTTATTTGCATTATTATAGCATTATAATTTGATAATATATTATGAGCAGAGCAGAGCTAGAATCCAGCTCAAATATTATTTTTACTGCATAACTCCCATTCTTTCATTTGTATTTTTTGACTTTATTCTGCAATAATACAGAGTGAGCATTGACTGGATGATGACTGAAGTAATTGCTGTTACGGTTAAGATCTATGAATTGAAAAATCTGTGATGTTTGCCTGGGGTGTTTTAAATGGCTGCTAGACATTGCTATGCCACTTTATTTAGATTGTTTGCGACAGGTCAGTAGATCATGAAAATCCCAAACTCTAGCAATCATACTCTGAATGTATACTAATTGTGTAATACAGTAATGTTTTCAAATGTTACTGCCCAAAATTGCTGAAAGTTGAACTTTAATCCATCACAACTGAAAGGCCAATTAATTTCATAACTGCAATCAAAGTGATAACTGGCGTTTTCAACATTTGCCGAGTATATAATAACCCTGCATCGCTGAAGCCACTAAACCAAATGGGCTATAATGGTTGTGAGAGTATATTATGTAAGCTGGATTGGTCACTTACCCAAACCTGTGCTGTTGTAGTTCAGAATTTACAAAGAGGGGTTAATTGCCACTTAATATCAAATGATATCTATTTGCATAATGCAACGTGGGTGATCTGAAGCCCGAACATCCGAGCCGATCTCTACCTGCTTGCCTCTCAAACATAGTGGGCCTGAACTGCATTAACCTCTCACTGATCCACCAGCAAGCATCCCACACGAGCGGGAATGTAATGAAGTCCATGTGAGCGGCTTTATTTATCTCCCGGCTCTTCTCGAGCGCTCTTAAAGCTGATGACCTCTCATGTGTGATGTCATGCTTCCGCTGTTGTAACCCGAATGCAGGTAATGAGCATTTTTGAGGCACGGGCAAGAAGCGATTTTGGTCGATGGTGTTCAGGGTCAGGGAAGGGGTCGGGATTGAGTCTGTAAACAGGTGTGAATCGTGAGTTATGACATCTAAAATGTCATCTTGTCTGTTTAAGTTGCAGTGGGAAGGTAGTGGGGCTGTTGTGATGGGTTTTGTCAGAGGATGTTATTGACTGAGATGCGGAAGCGAAGCACATCAAGAGGAAATCCCTGTCTGTGGCGTTCGGGTCACATTGATGCATTACTGTTCTTCTCCAAAGTGCATCTGTCAGTGTTTAGGAATTGCATGTTATAATGTGCTTTCTCTCTCTCTCTCTTTGTGTAACGTTCCCTTTGGCCTCCTCCTACGGCTGTATAAACATAAATAAATAGAGGTGCACAATGCAGGAAACTGTGTCATCTCTGTAAAGGTCAGCCGTGTAAAATCAAACCGCTTTTTCCCAGAGAAACATAATGGGAATGGAAAACAATACGTCTCTCATTTGTCTGTGTATATCTCCCTTTCTTTCTCTCGAGTTCAATAGAATGGGAGTTTTAGCACATTTTGTACAACAACATCAGTTTGTTATTTTAAATGAACTGAATCAAACTGGTTAAAGACCATAAGGAAATAACGAAAAATATTTTGGTTATTTGCATTTTTTTTTTTTTTAGAGGACATCCTACATTTTTATGTAAAAATCATCCACATGAGTATTGTGGATGATGCATATTAACCAGCTGGTTAGATGCTACAAAAGCCCCTACGGTTATTGGTTAATGTTTTTTTTCCTCATTTGCTTGACTTTGCTTTTTTTTTGATAAAGCTGCTCCAAAAACTGTCATGTTATGTTTTCCATGTTTTATGTCATAAATCAAATGAACATTATTTAAATCACAGTCATACAAAGCAATAATATACAAAATATTGTTTTAATGCATTTTAGAAACTAAAATTCAATTTTAAATGCATTATTTTAAGCCTTGCAACATTTATATATTAGTATGGATAAAAAATATAAGCACCCTTATGTAAGTGCTATCAGAGTTTAAAGAAAACTACCCTGAAATATTTTGTCAGAATGTTGTGTTTAGCATGCTTTTGCCTGTGGTTTAATAGCTGAGTATCACACGTGAGGGGTTTTTGATGCTGTGGTGCACTTCAGATTCAGTTATGATTCTTCAGATAGAGCGCACATATCCTCTAGAACCACATATATCCAAATTACCATCATATAAAATTATTAGATAGGCTCGTGGTAAACAGTTTGTTTTGGCCTCGCTTTGCTTGAGCTTAGTCTGTGGCAGGCCGAAGTGTATTTCCCAACGGAAGAATGATCAAAGCAGACTCCTTTAGGATGCAGTTGAATGTGTTTAAAGAGTTAGCGTGGGTTTTTGTAATTGATGGATTTTATGCATAAGGCGTGATATTAAAATACTTTTTGCACATTTTTACTTCAGTACTGCTGACTATGTAGAAATCAACTGGCACTTTGGAAATGTAATGTAATATTTTCTAGTGAAACACAGTATTCAGCTGGAAATAATGTTGAGTGGACATTTATTTAATTCATCACTGTCATTGACATTATTTTTAACACCAGTGTGGTTATTGTTACCTAAAACTATTTAAACAAAAATTTTTGAAATATAGAAATAAAAAAAATAAAAAAAAACATTTAGATGGAAATTTTTTTTTGCTGCGATTAATTATCACAATTTCAAATTATACATTAGAATAAGTAATAATGTGTTATTGACTTAAACTTATTTGCCTGTGCTTATTTGAAAATTTTTTAGTTTCAAGTTAATTTGTTTTAGAGCTTAAATCAATTTAACAAAACATTAAGCTGAAATAAAATAAATTAAAGATAGATATAAATATAGAATAAATAAGTATTTATTACATATTTATATTAATATACACTACCGTTAAAAAGTTTTAGAACAGTAAGATATTTAATGGTTTTTAAAGATTAAAAATCCAGAAAAAAACTGTAATATTGTGAAATATTATTTCAATTTAAAATAACTGTTTTCTGTGTGAATGTATTGTAAAATGTAATTTATTCCTGTGATACAAAGCATCATTACTCCAGCCTTCAGTGTCACTTTCAGACCTTTCAGAAATCAATAAATTAAAACATTATTATTATTTAAAACAGCAGAATGAGCAGAAGAAACATCTTTAAAAACCATTAAATATCTTACTGACCCCAAAGTTTTGAACGGTAGTTGTTTTAAATGCTTTGTGAAATATAAATGATTTCTCTTTTCATTTGAAGGGGATTGATGATGATCAAGTGGACTTGAGAAGAGAGATAGCCTACAATCTATCCCATATATACCAGTCCAGTGGTAATAAAGAAATGGCCCGGCATGTCATCTATACTTACTGTACTGTCTGACTCAATGAGCGAACTCACAGGTTCCATTTGCTTCTATAAATGTACAAAATAGGCAATATTTTTTACAACTTTTTTCCCCCCCAATAAACTAATTTATTATATCCATGCATTTTGAGTTTGATTGATTGTGTTAGTTCAGGTGTAGAGTCTTAAAGTTTTAGAAGCTTAGCAATACAATTTTCCGCTTAGTCAAATATCAATGGAGCCTCAAACCTTTTTTGCAATTCGTTACATGCTGCTATATTTTGTTAAAACTCTATAGCCGGAGTCTTAAGTGTTTATGTACGTTCAAGGGACATGATTATAGAAAAGGCAAGCGTTTTTATGAAAATCCCTAATGTGGAAATTAATTCCGCTCTAAACAGACTTTGTTCATGCTTTGCTTTGTAAGTAATTCAGCCTTAGGTTGTCTAACTTTGTAAGGGTAATTATTTAATTGCAGTCCTTGCGAATTGAAAACTTGCTGAAAATGTATTCGTCCTCAGGTCATCCAAGATGTAGATGAGTTAGATTTTTTTTTTTAATGTCAACAGATTTGGAGAAATTTAGAAATCATTACTTGCTCACCATTGCAGCGAATGGGTGGCGTAAAAACATCACAATAATCCACACAACTCCAATCCATCAATTACGTCTGACTTTCTTGTGAAGTGAAAATCTGTTTTAGTCAGTAAATTGTCAGCAGATTTGAATTTTTAGATGACCTATTCTATTAATAAGCAAATTAAGCTGCTTTTCCTTCGTCTCCACCCTTTCTCACCCGCCACTGCGTGACATGATTCAGCTCACCTTATTGAATCGGTTCAGTTGGGTGAATCATTACCATGAACCGTGTCCAAGCGAACGGTTCAATGAATCCTTCGAGTCTTCACAAAAGTGCTTCAAGAAGTTGTTTTCACACAAACAGGTTTCTTTAGCGCTTATTAAGACTGAACTGTTCAATTAAAATAAATGTATAGTAGAATATAGTGCTGTTAATACTGTTTAACTACTCTTTACGACTGTTTTATTTAACTTAAAAAGTCTTAAAAAGATAAAAGATTTATAACGGCTGACTTTGAACCAGTTCGCCTTTCGAGAGTGAATCATTCAAAAGAACCGATTCAGCGGGTTGACTCGGTGGCGAATCGAACATCACAACAGTGTGAGTGAACGCCTCCCTCTCGTGCGCTGCGCGGATGCTCAAAAACAATAGCAGACGCAAAGCCCGTGGAATTAATCACAAATGCGAAGCAACGTTCAGCGGAACGCATCTCTCGAGCGTTCAGATGAAGCTGTCCTCCCGGCCACGCGCGTGTTTTTGTTACGGTGCGAGTGTTTTGTTTTCGGTAGGTATGAGGTGGCTTTTGAGCGGACCCGGGGCTCTTTGTAAATGCATAAGAAATGAACGCGGCTGGACGCAAACCGACACTGCGCAGTAAATATCATCTGGGCTGGGTTCGGAGAGGTTCGGTCGGGCTGAGACGGGTGGTTTAGGAGGAGGACGGTCACAGAGGCCCTCAGCTGCGCACATCAGCTGTTCCGAGCTCTCAATTCATCACCACCTTTATTTAACGGTAAGTGACAGTGTTTACCTGTTTGTGTTTTTAATTTCGATACGTTGCCGAGTTTATTAAATGCATTAATTCTGTAGTAATAATAAAACGTGTATACTGGCATTACTATATGCACATAATTATTGGCTATTTATTGTTATAAATACAAACTACGTGACTTGAATTTTACATTACTTAAACATGTTGTACCACTTTAAAGGTCTAGAATTGCATGTCAGATAATCGGTCCTTCAAATGCCACAGGTCTGGCTTTCTCTTGCATTTAAGTTATTTGATTAAAACACACAACTTAGCGTTTGAGGGACAAAATATCTGACACTAAGTTCCATGCTCATTTAAGGTCGTGGTGCATCAAAATATAGCTGCTGTCAATAATGCCAAGATTTGCCTGTTGCCTAAGCAGCCTGATACCTGGTTGTTTTTCATGCACGTGTTTACTAAGATATTGATCGCCAGTGCAGCACATCCAGTCTTTTGATGAACTTGTTGATGCATTACTATGAGCACATGTTATTTGATTTTTGATATGGAAATAAAAGCATGAATGTTCTATCATCTATTTAAATATGTTGCATTTACTGCTTTGATGTGCCTAGTATTCAATGTTAGAGAATTCGCCAACAAATCTGTCAGGGTTTCTTGAATGCGTATGCTAAAAGTGACAATACGTAACAGTGTCAGATTGGATATTTTCTATATACATAGATTTGATTTGGGATTTTTGCCAAAATTGATTGCTAGTGGCATGAGCATTGCAATGGTTAAACACAATGTATAAGTGTATAATAACCAGCATCATTGTTTTTATTCATCAAATCTACATCGGCATTTTATACAATAAAGGCACAAAGACGCTAAATGTTCTTCCGCGGTTCCTATGTTCTTCTAAAACAATATTTGCTGTAATATTGTTTCTTGAGCTGTGTCTATATGGTTCTTTATATTTACTTTGGTGGTGATTTATAGGTTTTCAGGTGAGTTGTGGGGTTTCGGAGCCCATATGAGCTTGCAAAAGAATATAAAGTTCCCATTTCATCATATCTGCCTGTAAGAAGGTTAAGTGCATGTAAGGGAAATTGCACTTTAAATGCCACACGGTCTGGATTCTCCTACAGTTGTTTGGCATTCCTTTACAATGTGAGTTTTGGTTGTCGAATCAGATTGAAATGTCTGAAGAAGTCCTTCAGGCACGCCGAGCAGAAAGTTTCCAAAACTAGTTTTCATCACAAGTAATGAGGTCATATGAAGCTTTGCTTTGAAGAGCAGCTCCAAAATCCCACTTCAGGACTATTTAGACCATCTATGTGATCTGTGGATTAAATGACACAGTTAAAGCTGGTGGCTCAGTCATTAATGCCTCGCCTAGGCTCCGTTTCAGGATGGCCTGGTTCTCGTTCAATCCAATATTCGCCTCCCTTAACAGGCTCGATTGGTTGAATATCCGTGCCGATTCATTTCTGAGAGCGTTGTGAAGTACTCTCCGCTATGTATGAAAGTCCCATAGTCTTCTTTTAGCCGCCTTCTTCAGATTTCATTGTTCAGTGTAGCTGTAGAATGCAAAAAAAAAGTTGTTTGTTTGTTTGATCAAATTATCTCAGCATTGATTCATCTCTGTGGGTAGGGATGTTATTGGACATCGGAGCAGACAGTCTTGGTGGATGAATAGCAGAAGCTAAAGCTGGATACTGATAGAGTCTGACATCACTGGACGGTAATATATGGTTTGAGAGAGGGCTATAGAGAGGAACAGACGATAGATGCTTTCAATAGCGGTCGGTTCGGCTCAGTTCGTTGGCAAATAACAATAAATTTATATGGGTGTGTTTACTTTTTTTGTAGTAACAAGAGAGCTAATAATGTGTTTACATTCTGAAATGGTTGGCATGCATATGGTTATTTGCATTTTCATATTTACATCTTATCCCTCCAATGAGAGACTGGCATCTATATGAAATGGCATGCACTGATGAAACAGTTACAGTCAGGTATTATGAGTTACTGAGAGGCCTTGAAGTACAGTAGCAGGAAATTCTGAATGATGAATCAAACTAGCCATGTGATAAAGGCATTACAACTTCCCATCATTTTAATTCCATCTTTGTCAAGTGTTTTGTCAAAGTCACGTGAGGTGAAACCAGCTAACCCTGCCAGAGTTTCATTAGCATGGCCTGTCTTGTCCTTATTAGCTCACAGAATCCAGGTGCAGCTCCACCACACGTTTAAAGCGCTTATTGGCTTTTAGTATTGATACAGTACTGCCTTTCAGAAGTTTAGGGTCTGCAAGATATTACGATTTGATTTTGTTTGTTTTGAAGAAATTAGAGCATGCATTAAACATCAACAAACGCATAAAAATGCATTTTCGTGACATGAAATTAAATAAACATTAATTATACTAAATCATTTAATTTAGTATTTTCATTTAGTTTAGGTAAAATAACAAAAGCTAAAACTAAAATAAATATTAAAAAAAAAATGTAACGAATATACACAATTACAATTCAAACTGTTAATAAAAACGTATCCCAGTTATACTAAACACTGCCGTTAGCATTCATTAGTGAGTACACTAGTGAGGACGTTTTGTTTGCATCGCCCTGAAAAAGTGTGTGTAAGTTAAACATTCCTTGCATTTTGTGCATTTGTGTGTTTACGTGATCCGGTTTACTGTTGAATCCTGGGAAGAGCGTGTGTGATTGTTCCTGCGTCAAACATGTAAGCTTAATTTGTGCGTTTTATTTTTGACTACAGTATGTGTGTTTTTCTGCACTGAGCAATTGCAGGAAGAAGTCAAGGCTCTTTCCTGGTGTTTCCTTGAGCAGAATACACACACACACTTAGACACAACTTACATCACTCTGTACCCGAAATAGAATATGCATCACGGCCTATTGTTCATCCAAACAGTGCGGTCACACTGATGTGGCATTTCTCAGTCTTATTTGATAAATCTAGATGACCTTTATTGATTTATTAATCAAAAGTCAGAACGCCTCTGGGATTATTCTACAGCCAGATGGCTTTTGCACGCTAAGTCGGCCTTGAGAAATTTTAGACTTAGGATGTTTCAGTTAAGTGTCAGCTTGGTCTCAGATTGCCAGATGTGCCGCTTGACCCTCCAGGCGATCTGACCAATCACAACGCAGAATTAACTTGGGTGGACTTAAAGGGTTAATTCACCCAAAAATGAAAATTCGGTCATTAATTACTCACCCTCGTGTCGTTCCAAACCCATAAGACCTTTGTCCATCTTAGGAACACAAATTCAGATATGTTTGATGATATCAGAGAGCCATCCGACCCTCCATAGACAGTGGCTGAACCTCAGTTTTGCGACGCCACGAGAATACTTTTTTGGTGCAAAGAGAACAAAAATAACATCATTTCCTCAACCATTCTTCTCCCTTGACGTACGTCTTCCACCATTTCCACCGCGCATGCATAGCATGGCAAATCTGAAGTTGTTGAGCCACTGATGTCAGATGGACTGTTTTATTCTGTTTCTGGAACTGGGATTATTTCACTTGTATTGATGTCTATAGAGGGTCAGATGGCTCTCCAATTTTATCAAAAATACCTTAATTTTGTGTTCTGAAGATGAACGAAGGTCTTATGGGTTTGTGTTTGTGTCTTTCTACAGCTGAAATACACACAGCCAAACAGCTGAAACCTGGATATTTTAGGCAGTGTAGAAATCCTGGCGACGACGTGCCCTGTAAAAATGGCCCGTATGGTCACCCTAAAAATAACCCACAATTGAAATTGCAGGTTGTCATTTATTTAAGCATCCATTTTAAGTCACTGAAGTTCTTTTCCAAGGTAAATGTATAATCTGCATGATCTGTATGGTGTTTTTATTGGGTGAGATAAACAGTAGAAATATGGAGCTATAAAATAAATGTGGAGAACATTTCCTAGATAATTGGATTTGCAAATATAATTAGAAATGTTTGAGTTGGAATTGAAATCTGATCTTGGCATTCAAGACTAAGCACAGTTGAAGACTTTTCTTACTGAAAATAATTTTCTTCTCAAACTCTAGAGGACAATTTGTGAGATCTTTTGCTTCCAAGAAGCAAAAGTCTGATCATGATTTCATATATCAGCATAATTTTAATATACTTCATTTTTAGTTATTCAGTTTATTATTTTCTGTTTTATAATAAAATGTAGTTTCTAGTAATTTTGTTGTGTTTTGTCATTATTATTATTATTTATAGTTAAATATAAAATAAATACTACTTCAGTTTAAGCTTTAGTTAATTCGGTGCATGAAGTTAAACTAGATTAACAATAAGCTTTCCATTGATGTGTGGTTTGTTATGATGGGACACTGTTCTGAGGGTGCAAAAAAAAATAAAAAATCAAAATACTGAGAAAAGCACCTTTAATAATGTCCAAATCAAGTTCTTAGCAATGCATATTACTAATAAAAAATAAGGTTTCATATATTTGTTTGTAGATAAACAAAATATCCTTACTGTATAATCAGGATCTTTACTTAATATCCTAATGATTTTTTTGCACGAAAGAAAAATGTATAATTTTGACCCATTCGATATTTTTTGGGGTATTGCTAGAAATATACCCTGCAAAAGAATTATTAAAAAGATCTTATTTTTACACTCTATTCTCATTTTTTGTCTTTTGCTAATTCCCAGATTCATAAAAAAAATGTATTTGTTGAAATCTGTAAAAGTCTTATAAACGAGTTAAATCCATTCTGTCATGCTATAACCTGGCAGTATGTTGACTCATAATAACTGTATGCATTAATAAACGGACATTAGTACCACTAGGAAGCGTGTTAACATGCTACATTAGCCTATTGTTTGGCTGTGAGGGCCAGCTGGCATGCAGAAACCCGTCTCAGATATGGGTCAGTGCTTTGGCATCTGAGTGGCCGGGATGTGCTGGCTCATCTATGAATAGCGTCACCCTCAACGCTGTATAAATAAACAGTGAAATGATACGAGGTGTAGCAGTGCGGGGGCCAGTCTGCTTTGAGCGAATGTTTGCTCCTAAAACCCCAGCTTATCTACACTTGACCCGAGAAATGTAAATACAGGCAGGAAATGTGACGCTGAAGCATCAGGAGCTGTGAACAACAACAAAGTGATTGCTCTCATTGCTGCAGTATGACATGATGTAATTAAGCTGTAGGTTCATCCTAACCCTTGTGAAAAGGAAGACATTTGCATACTTAAAACAAAAAGTGTGCTTATTATTTTAGAAATAATGTACTGTACTTCTTACAAACTAAATGTCATGTTTTGGGGCACTTAATTGCATGTTGTATACATTTAATTGAAAATATGTTATAGTTTCAAGTAGGACTTAAGTCTTCATATGTCATCTTACAGGTCTGTTTTTATTTAAATATGCTTAAAGTGTACTGCCATGTCCTAAATATGGTTGTTCCGCAATGAGCCTATTATCAAAAAAGTGGAGTGTTCCTTTAAGAACGCTTAAGTGGCCTTATCATTATATTACCTGCAGTTTTTTTTAATATATATACACTTTTAAGATTTGAATTCTACTACAAGTGCACACTCATGACAATTAAGTGCATTTTTTTTCTTTTGATGTTCTCCATGGTTAAGTTAAGTTATATAATGAAGCTTGTGCATTGATAATCATTTATTGTATCGTCCCGTCAGGCCAGAGTTTAGAGTGCTCTGAGGTTCAAAGGCAAGGCCTCTCAGTGGAGGCATTAGGCAGGATTTAGCTGTGCAGTCTCAGACCGGGAGCGCTGAGTCAGTCATCCGCTGCCTGAACAGCTTCGGGAGGAAGTGCTCCGAGGAGGGACAGGATGTAAGATCATTAGCTAATGCATCTTAGGTGAGCTGACCGTTCCTGGCAGAGTAACAGCCACAGGCGTCGGCGCCACAGACAGAGATCGCCCTCCTCGTTACTTTAGGTGTGTTGGCGCGGGCCAGTGCCCAGCAGCTGAAGTTGTATGGACCGCACTAACTGGACGAATGGAGGGGTAAGGTTCATAGTTACTTGTTACATTATTTTATTTGCTTGTTTAGCCTTTTCAAAGGTTGTATTTCTACATTTGATGGAGTATGGCATGAAACGTAATCGACAGGAAAACGTGAATTCTAATGGTGCTTAGGCTGGCAGAATTGCGGGAATTTTCAGGACTGGAAACTTTCCATGGGAATGAGCGGGAATTTATGGGAATAAGCTGGAAAATTGCAGGAATTAGCAATTTAAATGTAGCTGACAAAAAACTCTGGCAGAATACTCTTGGTTAAAACAACTGTTTTTAATGCAAGTTTAGTTTATTTTCCTAGAGTAAAAATCACATGCACACAGCAGGGTTATCAAGGCTTCGCCCCTACATGCACTACATTTCATGCATAGGCCATTTCTTAAATCATGCACACAAAATATCAAAATGTCCATCTTGGTAAATATTCATGTAAATTACATTAAAAAAGAAAAATTAAAACATTGTGCTGTGTGTAATATGCTTGGCAACTGTATTAGGCTAAACCATTGTAAAATTGTACTAATAATACAAATGACCCTCCCTTACACCCAATCCCCTCTGATCATCTAAAAGAGGGATTCCCCTCCATTTTCTCAGAGCCACACTTGATTCTACATCTAAGTTTTGATATTCTAAATACATTTGATTTCCAAGTTTCCGCCCCTTTGCAACCCTAATGGTGCTCGGTCATTAAAATAATGAACTTTTCCCTTCTGAACAATACAAAATCTATTTATATAATTGTATCATTTCTGGATCATAAAACCACCTCAACCACCCACAACATTTTTAGTGTCATTTTAGTATTCTATTGGTGTAATATGGTATTAACAATATAACATTACAGTATTTATTCCTATTGAATTTTAGTTTTTGATTTTTAGTAGTTTTTGATAGTAATTTTTAAAAGGTTTTGTTGTTAACTATTTCTATGCTCATTTTTATATTGTAACTTATAACCAAGTTTTAAAAACTTTAATACTTCAACTTAAACGTCATTCAGTTAGTTGCAAAGGCAACACATGATATGTGTTATATTTTTGTAACATTATGCATTTTGTTATATTATGTTTGTAGGCCAAAACATTCAAATTTGAAAATCACAGACGGTGCATTGAAGTCATATTAAAATAATTGTATTTAAGAGTTGAATGTGCATTAATGATAATACAGTGTTGTTGAAAACTCCAAACTTACTTTTAAGCCAAATTTGAAATTAAGGGCCGTCTGTGTTGATTGTAAATTTGTGGAAATCTTTTTTTTTTCTTCCATTTGCAATAAAACTTCGCAATTACAAAATATGACAGCATCGCAATCAATTAATTAGCACTCTGTGTTCATAGGAATTGACTCTGTTGCATTGTTAATGGTCTCTTTTGCATGTGATGCTAGGCAAGAAATACAAAAAAAGTAGCTGTTTCTGAAAGGCATAGTCAATTTAGAGATAAAAGCATCTGTTGTATTCATCCTTTCCCCAACTCCTTAATGGCTTGCTTATATTATTTGACTAATCTCTACTCTCAGTGATTGAGAGCGATTTGTAGCTTGATTTTGAGCCAAATCTGGATTAATCCAGCAAAGCTTCAGACCACAAAAACAATGGACTTTTGTCATTGTGAATGACACAACTTCAATTCATAGAGGGAGATCCATATGTTCACATCAGAATAAGGCTTGGGCATGCTCCGAATTTGGATACATATTGCATATTTAGATATATCCTCGTAAAATGTAGATTAGTAATGCACAGTACAAAGCATAAAAATAGTGCATCTTCTGTTTATTATTTCAGAAAGATGAAGTGCATTATTGTAATCCAAAGAGAAAAGAGAGACATATGCTGTGTAGTCTAGGAAAAAAATGATAAAATCTCAGTAGGACAGGTGGAGAAGGCAGAGATAAAATATGAGATGGCTGCAGACTGGAGCCTGTGCAGTTGTGTTTGTGAAGAGAGATATAGGGAGGGCCGATCAGGTCACAGAAATGAGATGAGACAGGCCTGGTAATACAGGGATTAATAGAAGAGTTCTGTTGCCGCTAAATCCACCCATTCACCCGCTAATCCTCGCCCAGAGATCAGCCGTACACCTACTGTATGTGTGCCAGTTAGCATGCTAGCGTATAGCTTCGCAAGTGAAATCGGGCATGAGTTGAGGTGTACACTGATTTGTTTATCAGAAACTTATCAGAAGTCTTGGGGAGATTGTCTTTATTCAGGATTGTGTTACTGGGCAAACTACTGAAAACGTCGTTTTTATGGTTTTTGTTTTCTACTGAAGGCAGATAATGCCCTCCCCATACTTTAGGCGTGTTGTAACCAGAAATGGGTTTTTTTTGTTAACTGTGCTTACTGGATGGATGCAGGGGTTAGGTGTAAATGTAGATTCCCACAGCAGAGACCTTTAGACACATGTGCATATGCATTTTGAGACTTTAGCCTACACTGTAAAAAATTACTGTGATTTTAATAGTTAAAACCTGTGAAAATGCTATGGTAAAAAAAAAAAAACCGTTTAATGGTTAATTCCTGTAAAATTTACTGGTAAAATCATAAACTGACATTTCAAATTTTGTTTGAATTTGATGTTTTTTCTTTAAAATAACTGTTTCTTCTTAGCTTTTTTTAATTATCAGTTATGTTTATTAGGGTTGTGCATTACATGTACTGTTGTTAAATTAATGTTTATTGCATATTTTGGTTTGATGAGTCTCTGATGGTTTTTAGTGTTTGTGTGAATGACACTGAGCACTTTCTATAGATGTTCATATTTAAAAGTTGCTTGTGGTGGGCTTTGGTTCATCAGGTGACTTTCTCATCACCATCTGCATTTGGTGCTTATCAGTGTATTTCAAAGCTACAAAATAGATTTCAGTACTTTAATAGGTTGGTATATTAACATTATATCAGTTAATGAAATTACAGTACAGTACTGTAAATGTAACTTAAAACCTAAAAATGTGTTATTTTGTCGAATTCTGGCAACTACAGCTGCTTGTTTTTCTGATTTTATGGATTTTCTTTTACAGAATATCCAAATAATATTTGCATTGCTTGAAAAATGAAGAAAAATTTTCTTCATTGGGAGTAGAGGATTTTTTTAATGATAACTTATTAACTGTTAAAGACAAGAAAAAAAACAACATATTTAGAAATATATATATTAGGTCCGGGAATTTAGATTAAGTAATTACCCAAAAATAACGCAAAAAATTTTTTTACGCGTTTTTATCGCACTTATTTTTGCACCGCGGAACGTTTCTCACTGGATGAGTTTCGGTGGACCGATTATACTGGAGCACCAGCTAGCGTTTCTAATGTTTGCTGCGTCCAAAATCGCTTACTTCCTTACTATATAGTACGCGAACAACAGTATGCGAGGCGAGTAGTATGTCTGAATTCATAGCATTCGAAATTCAGTAGGCGAGAAGTACCCGGATGACCT
>JAUCMU010000001.1:4131419-4144532 GCA_032275025.1 Enteromius treurensis
AAGCTACATACCTTCTATGTACATATCAGAAAACAATTTAAAATATTCTCTCAATGCATTCTATGGCACCTTTAAAGGAATGGTTTGTTTACAAATGACGTCTTCTTGAACAATCATTAATGCACTAAGGAGACCAAAGGCAAGCTTCTATGTTTTTAGTTTGATTGAAAAATGACAATTTCCATGTTTGAAGCTTGATGCCAAGTCCTCATGTGCTTTGATTATATCTAAAATGTTCAAAAATCCCTTGAGGCTGTCGTACATTTTCAAAAGAACATGAATAAATGATAAGTGCCAATTTTTTAGATGAGCTATCTCTCGGCACCAACCTCACCACGTAAACAGTATTTGGCTGCAGGTGTCATTAAAAGTGTGATGTTTACGATCTAACGGTGCATTCACACGGGGCGCCAGCGTCAACGCTTCCCATTGACTTTGAATGGGTGACATCAAGCATTGTTGATCCGTCGGCGGCGCCTCACTGGCGTTTCTCGCGGCAAAAGTTGAGAATTTTTTAACTTCTGCTGAGAGCAACGCCACTGAAGCACCTCCGACGGAAGCGTCAGCCAATCAGGATCGCTTTATGCAAATACAGAAGCCAGGCGGCAGCCAATCACGTTCATCCTGTTCAAGAGCAGCAAACTGAGGATACATTTTAAAACTCATTATTACGGCGGGCAATCACCTGGTCCTTTATGACCAATCGCTTTTTATGTACTGGGATTTATTATACTGGAGATACCAGGCGTGTAAGGAGGTGGCAAAGGCCGTTGACGCCCTGTGTGAATGCACCGTAATGCCTTGCTTGTGTTCTTATGTCATATGTGATGTAAGGTTTTTATTTTCTCTCTCTCTCTCTCTTGTTCTGTCTCCGCTGTAGTTATGTAACTTCCACTGCACCGTCTGATCTCGATCACACATTCTCTCCCGAGTTTCATCGCTTTCTCTTCTGTTTCTTAGTCGCTCCATCTGTCTCTGTTTCTCTTCATTTCTGTAGATCTGGGTAATTGTATCCATATTAAACCGGTGCACAGCGATTTATCACAGTGGCTTCACTCTGTCAAAAGCAAATGACTTGTGGGTGTATTTGAAAACATCAAATTAAGAAATGAATCACTTTTGTTGTTTAGAAATAAACAGGAGCCTCTTTGATTCTCTTTTTAAGCAGCACTTAACTGGTAAAGTCCCCTTGCAAAACAGTGGCTTATTATAGTATTAGATGCAGTACCTTTGATGTACCATGGTAGGTATTTACTTCAAAACGAGGTTTGGGGAAGAGGCAGTGGCCTACAGACATAGAGAGGCAGCTCGTGGATGAGTTTGGCAGTAGTGTAGAAGGCACTTCTGTTTGGTCGTTGGCCAGGACGTGCTGAGGTATGCTGGGCAGGCCCCATCTCTCAGTGTTTCACACCCTTTTTGGAAATCTGCGTCGACAACTCGAGCAGAAACATCTCATTTAGGAGCCGCTGGAGAGATGCACGCTTATCTACGCTTTTAGACTCTGAGTGAGATAAAGGGAGGGGAAAATGGGAGGAGAAAAGTAGTGTAATCTGCTAAGTATAAAAAAGGATTACCCAGTGATGCTCCTGGGCAGTATTATGAGATATTTGTGTGTGTGTTGAAACCATTATGTGTTTTTGGCTATTGCTGTGGAAGTTCAAACACATCTATCCATTCTCCAAACTGCTTGCCCCATGTAGGATTGCACAATACAGTACAGCACAATTATTTAATTTATTGTTGACTGATAGAGGTTTGTTAAAATATCTTATTTTTAGAATTAGAGAGGAAATTTGTGTTGATAGACAATCAGAGACACACTTCTGGTTATAACATTATTTGTTTAAATAAAAATGTATTTAACAAAATATTCAGCTGTTTGCAGAGTGACCCACAATTTTGTTTGTTAGACCATTGAAAATCTATACTCATGGAGCCACAATTGAGATCTCTGTATCTCTGGGACTAAACCACTGAGAGCCTTTAAAATTAAGATAGCAAAAGGACAGCTTGCTAAGAAACAGAATTTATAAGGGTGTAAAGATATCTTTAATACTTCTTGAGTTAAAGGCATGCAAACAAAGCAAAGGAAGTGCTTTTTTCCATTTTTGAGCTGACAACTTTTGCACATAATAAACAAAAATGGATAAAGTCAACAGATTTTACAAGGAGACCTACCAATCTCTGTGTAAAAATAAAATAATGAGACTGCCAGCTTTCTGAAATCACGTTAACACCCATGTCAATTGGTTCAAATTTTATTTTTTTCCCTGTTTCTTTTAGGGATCACTCATCCTGCCTTTCTGTCCATTGGTACCTGCCCCGTTGACCAAAACCCAGCGTGGAATCCCACACCATCTCAGCCAATCTCCTGGACCTGAAAAAGCAAAGCGAAGACCAGATTCCTTACATCCCAAATCCAATTTTCATTCCACTCTTGGCTACTGCAAATGGACTGGAGCAACCCAGCCTGCATTAAATGAAAGGAAGCAGTAATGTATATAGCAGATGATTTTGATAGAAACTGTTATGATGCAGAAAAAGGTTTTTTATTCAGTTCGTTTTTGTCTCGCCATGTTTTAGTCCCACTGAGACTCTGAATATGAACCTTTGAGAGTGCTGACTGGTATCCGACAGCCTTTGAGTTGAGATTTCTTTTCTGGATTGGATGCTTATTTGCAAGGCTGTTGGGTATTTCAGAAGTGGGTTATATAATCGTCTGTTTAGTTGCCAAACCTCAATTCTGGAGAACTTGGAAAAGGAGGAAACCTCGTCAACTAGTGCTGTGAGTGGGTTTTGTTGGCCTATTTTGGCCTAAACACAAATCTCAACCTTAAATTAGGGTCTCATGGCACCCAAAAACAACCTCTGCATGATTTCCACCATTAAGACACTTTTGAAAGGCCTAAAATGTTCCTTGAGGCCCAAAACCCCCACAATGTTCTGATGTAGTTGCATTAAAGAAACCTCGAATTTCAGAAGTCAAACTAGGGCTTCAGCCAACAGGCCAGTTTTGGGACCTCACCCAAATCTTGGCCTAGTTTTAAGATCATTTGGCACCCAGAAACAACCTATGCATGACTTCAAAGACTTCAGAAAGGAAGCTTTGAGAGATCTGGCTGGGATTAGATGCTCCACCTTGAGGCAGGTTCTTGGAAAGTTCTGTCTCCTGGATTAGTTGTGTTTAAGATACCTAGAGATCATAAATCCAAGATTTCGGAAATCAAGTATATATACTCATCCTTTCAGATGACACACAACCACTTCTAGTGAACTTAAGGGAGGAGAAACCTTCCAACGACTAGGGCTTGTTGGTTCTGAACCCAAATACTACCCCATCCCCTCCCCCCACTTTTTGGGCCGTTTGGCCCCTGTTTCTTCCCTCCATCTCATCCCGACCTCCACCATTCGCCCCTCGCTGGCCACGGCAGTCCTCCCTCCCCGTTCCCGCCCCCACCCTCCCCCTCCTCATCACCAAACCCCTTCCCCACACCACTCTTCCCATCCCTCCGCCCAAGTAACCATGGCCACCGGTACTACCACCACCGCCCGTGAACATCTCCTGGTGGTGCGGAGGCGCAGCCCGCATATGCGCTACACGCTGAGCCCGGAAAACCTCCGCAGCCTTTCGGCACAGGGCGGCTCTGGGAATGGGGGAAGCTCTAGAGGAGGAGCTCCCGAACCAATGGGCTTGCAGCGGGCCAACAGTGACACGGACCTGGTGACATCGGATAGCCGTTCCTCCTTAACGGCCTCTACGTACCAGTTCACGCTTGGGCGAGGGCAAAACCTGGTCATCTCTTGGGACATCAAGGAGGAGGTGGATGCCACTGACTGGATTGGGCTGTATCACATCGGTAAGATGTTTTCGGGTGTGGGAAAACTTTTAAATGGAAGGTGAGCATATATTAGCTTACCGTTTCTTAGTTTTTTGTATCACTGTATCATTGGTTATTTCCTTTAGTTATGGGAAAAAAACCTGCAGATTAGGGCTGAACAATTAATTACAATAACAGATGCCAAAACTTATGTTTTTCTGTGTGCTTAAGATGTGTTCTTTCCTTTTTACATGTTATCATAAAGGTTTTTGCATTGCATATAGTATTATAATACTACTGTATGCATATTATTTGCTCTTTAATTTAAAAGACGAAACCAATCCAATGTATAGCTCACATTTTAGGCTTAATATAACAATACGTTTTTCCGTTTTTAGCTTATTTCATAAAAAAAAAAAAAAAAAATGGCATGCAGTTGCCTATTCCATCGTTTTGGACAAACACGTAATTCTGGTCAAAGGTTTGGCTGAGTTAATGTTGTTAATTAAGGACGCTTGAGCAAGCAGATTGCAATCCAATTTGGTAGCAAAGGGATTGTTTTTGTCAATGTAGTAATTTTTCATACAGAGAATATGGGCTGTAGATGTTTTGTCTCTTTTTTTTTTTTTTGACAGCTTGAAAAGATGAGTAGGCCAAAATGACTGCATGATATACACTGGTGCATATTCTGATGTCAACAGAAATGTTGTTAGCAACACACTTTACTTGCATAATCTGATGTAATTCTGAGTGAAACTAAGCTGATTTCAGGTTTATTTGTCTTTTTTTGTCTAAAAATGTATTTTGCACATTACTCATACCCAAAATTGACTGTTAAAAAGCATAAAAGTCTCTTCTGTAGATGATCTTATATTATTGCTGTGGAGTTCTACTGTTGTTTTGCAGATTCATCCAATATTTATTCATTTAATCATATTTTGAGAGATATAGATATAATGGTATGTGAAAATCTTTTTTAATCGTTTGATTGGACGTCAACCAAAATAGAAGACTTCCAAAAGGATACACTGAATGTTAGATGTGCAGCAACATGCTACATCTAAGCCAAATCACTCCCATTATAATCAACAAAGGAATATAAACCAGACATTGCTATGCACAGTAAATGCTGCTTCACCACCCAGCCCAACTGTGACCTACTGTGTGGGTTTAATATGTTGATGAAGCAAGTGAATGAGCAAATGAAAACAGATGAACTGCTGACTCTGGCTTAATTGCATCGTGTCATTAGCTGCGTTTTATCTCGTCCTCTCCTCCGCACTTGCGCTGATGGCTGAATCTAGTTACTCAGCACTATTTCTGAGCCCATAACCGCCATAGTTTTGATTTGTAGATGAGAGGTGGGAGGATGAGCAAAATGTGTCCCATGAGACAGCAACCAACCATGAACAAACTCAACCCACCAGTGTCCCTAGATACAGACTATAAGAGCAACTGCAATACAATTAACCATTCGCTGACTTGCAGTGAATTATACACACATTTGTTATGTTCAGAGACATTATTACACTATTTAGAGTAATTGCGGGTAAATCTCCTCTGTATAGTGTAGTGATATTCAGCTATTTAAAGCATCGTATTGTTCATAAAATACCTTTTAAAATTAATTTTGGGATCTGTCTTTCTGGGTCCAGCCCCCCAACATGTTCTTCCATAAATGCCATTTTTGTTATAGTTGTAATGTGAACTAGTTACATTTTCCCTCTTGCATTGAAAGACAAATGATACTTTATAGAATTTTTCCAGCTTAAGTAAAGCATTAGCTCGAATCAAATCAAGCTTGATCAAGGCTTTAGAAATACAATCTCTATAGATTTAGCTTCTTGGAAGTGGGAATTTAGTGGTGCGTTCGATGGTAATCATACCTGGAATTGTATGTCTGTGTGCTATTACTTTATATATTGTGATCTGTCTTTCATTTTGCAAACGATAAATCAAGAGAAAAGTGTTTTGAGTCCTGTCCAGAGACCTGAATGTTATTATCAAGCACCCACAACAGCATTTCTCAGGCTTAGTAAAAATATTGTTTATTAAAATGATTAGTCATGATTAGTTGACGAAACCTGAAATATAAAGTATATTATATCAGTGTCAGTAAACAAGATTTTATTCTCATTCCTGCGATCATCTGTGTTACGTGCAGTAGTATGAGCGTAGGGTTCAGGATCTGTTTGATAGTCATGGTCAGGGAAAGCCGATCGCTCATACTACTATAGCTGGCTTCATGTGGCCATCGATCGGGACCGGGGAATTCCTCTGTGGTTTGTCATAGAGAACGGCCTCCGCTGAGGGATTGTGCCAGCCATTGATCCGCTCAGATCCTCTGGAGTTTCATTCGCAGCCTTACTTTCCCCCGGGACTGACCAGGTCCTGATTTATGTTATTTATGACACACACACACACATACACAAAACAACTGCCTTAAAGGAATGGTTCAGCACCCATCCACTGCAGATAATCCAGTGGTGGCCAAGTGATGTACCAATGACTACTTAAAGGCAAAATAAAAGTTGTCTTAATAACGGTGTTTTATATATATATATATATATATATATATATATATACACCCCTAATATATATATATTTAAAATATGTTATATATATATAATACCATTATTTTAACAAAACAACCATTTTAGGCTGAAACCATTTTTATTTATTTTTTTAAACCTTGACAAGCAAGAGTCAGACAACAGTGCATGTCAAATAACATAATGAAAGTGCTTTAACTTTGTTTATTTGTCCTATTTTTGATTATGTTGTCAGAATATGTCCTGATTTTACAGGAAGGCATTTAGCTGGTTTTTCCGGGTAGCTGGATGATGCTCTATAGTCAGAGATGATTGATTTTTACGTGAGTCGAGGTGAATTGTGGCTTCTTGTGGACATTCAGTAACAGAGGCCCAGTGTTAGCGCCGTGATATAGTTTCAGATGAGCTGCTGTAGATCACAGTAGACAAGGCTGGTCTATTCACTGAGGCTCTGACAAAATGAAGAGTGTCCCACAACTACTGATCGCTGTCTGCCGTCGCATCTAGAGAGAAACAGAAGCTGGAAACCTTTCTTCAGAGCAAACTCACTTCTACATGTCTGCTTCGTGTTTATATTGCTGTGTATAACAACTATATAGACAAGGAAATTTGTGTTAATGCTATTTGCTAGTTTTTTTTTTTTTTGCATAGAAGTATTTTTACATCTCATTAAAGTCTTACATTAGATTATATTCAACATTGGCTGCAGTAGATATATGGCTTGGAGTAAGGAAAGTAATACACACACTTTTATTATCATTGTCAATTTTGGGAAGGTTTTTACATTTTAAGGTCAGATTGTCCTAATAATGCCTAATTCTCCCTCATGTGGACCAATTGCTTAATTGGGAATTTTTTGTTGAGATACTGTTTGTCCAGAATTAGAGGGTGGAAAGGAGAAAAAGATTGTGAGAGATAATCAGCAGTGGGTCATTGGGTCTCTGGTTTATGTGGCTGTATTGATTCTACAGGCTCAGACTGGAAATTGAAGCTAATGTGCTCATGGACTCACAATACGTCCTGTCTGCTTTGAATCACTGCCAATCAATTCATTAGTGCCCTGTTTACTTTGCCACTAGATGAGATTAATCAATATACATTGCCCCACGTCTGATTAAACTTATTTTTCTTTACATAGTTTTCTGCATTGAAAAAATCTAGATTGTATATGTTGATTTCATATACAGTATAAATATAAAATACAACGTTTTTTAAATTAGGTTTGTTTGATTAGGGGCATGTTGAGTTGAGGAATTAAGGAGCAGTAAGCATGAACTAGGAACATGGTCCCTTACCTCCAGGACAAACACTTTATCATTCGTTTGTTCTCAAGACCATTAGAAAAGGCTTTAAGCCCCTGGGAGAATAGGCTTGAGGTGTGGCACAATCAATGTTTATAATAAGATCTATTGACTCCTGGTGGAGGCATTTCGTCTTAGTCATTTATATTAGACAAACACTTACACGTTTTTGTGCCGCCACAGATGAGACGTGTCCCGCGAACGTTTGGGATTCGAAGAACCGTGGCGTAAACGGCACTCAGAGGGGCCAGATCGTCTGGAGGCTGGAGCCCGGACCGTACTTCATGGACCGTGAGTGAGAGTTTTGAAAAATACGCACTTTCTTTCTCCAAGGAGCAGTGCTCCTGTTTGGATTTGACAATGTTTGTTGTTTGGAACGCTTCCATTCAGACGTTTGTAATAAATGTAATGCGTTTGATTGGCAAAGCATCATATGAAATCAGCACCTATGGTTTTACACAAAATATTGGGCAGCACAAGTGATTTCAACATCAGGGAATAAATAATAAAAGTTTCTTAAGCAGCAAATCAGCATATTAGAATGATTTCTGAAGGATACCGAAGACTGGAGTGATTATGCTTACATTTACAGTCTATTCAAATAAAAACTACACTGCAGTAAATATTTCTATATGTTTGTGTTGGATTGTTTTGTGTGTGTGTGTGTGTTTGTGTTGTTTAAGAACAAGTAAAGATGAAAACAGATTGATTGTCATAAAATCATTATTGGTTCTTGTTTGAAATGCTCAATGTACAGTGTATTTTTATTTACAGTACTAATATGTTAAATTCAATGTGTTCCTTGCTGTTTATTTGTAAATATCTATAAGATTTACAAGCAGTGAAAATAGTATCTACACCATTTTTCTTTCAGTGAAGTGGCCTAGGAACTGGAAAACATCATGTTGTTTCTCAGCAGACTGATAAATCCTGTGCACATTGATTGCTGGGAATAACATGAAGCCGGCCAATCAGATTACCGTTTTTCTTTTGCGAAAGCTCTTGGCATTTTTCTGTTCATTATGGATTAGATGGTCTATAAACATTCTGCCTGACACGGAAACAATGATTGAAAATATGTGGTTATGTAACAGTGGACATATGTGTTGTTTATATTTCGAATGTTTGAAAAACACAATCTTGTGTTTATGTTTCTCAGCTGAGACCAAAATCTGTTTCAAATATTACCACGGAGTGAGCGGCGCGTTGAGGGCCACGACATCCTGCATCACTGTCAAGAACCCTGGAGTTATAGTAAGTCTGTGTTGACTTCTGGATTTAAAATTGTTAGTAAAACTGCAAAATGCTCCTGTTGAACTTGAGAGAAACACATGAAAGTATTATTTATCTAAATGGCATAATGTTACGTTTTTATAAAAGTAGATTCGTCCCCTTTTTTTTGTTGTTTTATATGTCAGAGCTGCGGCCTAGAGGTTAATGGACATGTTTCGACACACTAGCTGCAGTGTCGGAGAGCCAAGGGTTAAATCATGTTTGTTATCTTTACATTATATTTATTGGCAAAAATGGACAAAAATACATTTATTTTAGAGTTGTAGCACAGAAAGTATGGAGTCTCCACTAACAATTTTTTTAATAATAAAAAAAGTGAATAAATCTTTTTTATATTACCTAATAAAGAGATGTTTAAAAATGTAGTTAACAATGCGTATTTAAATGTTTTTGTATTTTAAATCAAATTTGAGTTCTAAAGTAAGATTCTTTTTAATGATTTTGAAAGAAGTCTTTTATTTGATAAAAATGACATTAAAATAATATGATTAAAATTAATAATTAAAATTATTTAAAATAATATTTTTCTACTTTTGTAAATTTTAAAATGTAATTTATTCTTGTGATGCAAAGCTGAATTTTCAGCATCATTACTCCAGTCTTCAGTGTCACATGACCTTTCCTGCTCAAAAAATATAAATTATTATCATCAGCGTTAAAAACATTTTTTTTTTTATAGATACAGTGATCCGCTTTTGAGGATTCTTTAATAGTTAGAAAGTAAAACAAAAACTGGATTTATTTGTAATATTTGTAAATTTTGATTCATTTCATATGAATTTCTTAACAAAACAAAACAGTAGTGCAATTAAATTCCAATAGATATACTACTATTAGTCTAAGCGGTATGGTTAATCTGATGTTTGTGCATGTCGGTTCAAAGCATTGTAAAATAACCTACAAGTTCAGTAGATATAGTTTACTTCTTCACATCGTCTCCACCTGCATGTGTTTCTTTGTCTTTCTCTGCCTGTGTGTGTCTGCAAGCTCCATTATTAGGCGCTGGAGTTAGACTGAACTCCACAGAGACGT
This sequence comes from Enteromius treurensis, assembly GCA_032275025.1. NCBI lineage: Eukaryota > Metazoa > Chordata > Actinopteri > Cypriniformes > Cyprinidae > Enteromius > Enteromius treurensis. The sequence continues at coordinate 4,141,416 of JAUCMU010000001.1, forward strand.
ATCATGTTCACAGGCATGCAGGGAATGCACAGGAAATAGAGAGCGCTCTTTGATATGCTTAGCGCCGGGCTGCCGACACAACGCCACAGAACTAGTCCGAAGGGCACATTCCAGCCTCTGTGACATGAGCTTGACCCCCTAGAGTTAACGGACCGATCCGCTCACAGGGCATCGCTGAACTTATCTTTGAGCAAGCACTTCAGATCAACTATCTGTGATTCTTCAGGCAAATGGAATTATTACATATTGGATGCTGATCTTTTCTTAATTTTCTGAATTCTGAACGTATATTTTGAAAATTAGTATTGTTGCTGTTTGCTACTTGGTATGCTTGGGATTGATGCAGAACATGGTGTGAGGAAATACTCACTCACAACAATTGACTTGATGTGATTTCAATGTGCATTGGCTCAACACATGGAAATTATAATGTCTCAGTCTCGCCATCATTCAGAAGTCGTCATGTTGGGGCTCTGTGGCTGAACAGGAAAATCTGTAATCATAAATCACACACTGCCGTGTTAATGAGCATGAACATTATAACATCGGTGAATTATTCACGAGCATGTTCCTGAACCTCTTTAAAAATTCTTTAAACACTGTAACTGTAGTTTCAACCAAAATGCAAAACTGAATATATTTATGGAAGAAATATTTAATACATATGTAAATGGGCTCTCCTTCAAGATTTATGGATTGAATCGTTTATTGTATTAAAATGGAGGTTGCTACAGTTTTCAGCTCTGTGTGATATTTTGGATTTATTTGATATGATTTTAGATATTAATCCAGGTGTGGCTTGTTTTCTCTGGGCATTATAAACTTCAAAATAAGAATAATAATAATTTTATAATTAAATAAATATAATTAAATTAAAGAAAATCCATATATAAAGATATTTATTACTTGAAATAAAATACTAATTAACTCATAAGGTGGTATTATACAGTATTATCAAATTATAACAAAAATAAAAGAAAACAAAACAAACCAAAAAAATACTGCCATACCAGCAATTGTGGTTTTTATTTACGTTAAACTAAAAAATAATCTGAAATAATAATAAAAAAGCAGACAAACAAACAAACACAACAAAATTGCTCGAGCTAAAAATGAAATGAAAGCAGAACATTTTCTACAACCTATATACATGTATATAAAAGCCCCTATATATTATAAACGTCTCTCTGAAGCTAGAATCTCTCTGCTCTGTTGCTCTATATCATAATGCGTAAATGTGTGTTATGCTACCCTCTACAGGTCGGGGCAGAAGGGCAGGTGGATGGACAGTCGGTCACCGAACACTGCAGGAAGTTGGTCAGCTTTACTCTGTCAGGTAAGTACAGCAGATATTTACTACACCTACTCTCATTTTATTAAAGTGAGACTGTGGACTGTTTTTTTCTGTAAGCTAAGAGCCATTCGAGAGGCATTTTCTTCTTTTTTTAATTTTTTTTTTTTTTTTAAACCTAACATAAACCTTCATAACCATGCAAAAATCACGTGCAATAATGAGTGCATGACATTACATGAGAAAAAAAGTAATATTTTCTAGCATAAAGAAAAAACATTGACTAAGTAATAGAATTTTGCTAAATGTACATTTTTTAGACTAATTTACAGTCATTTGAAATGCATCTCATTCTAACCCAGATACACAATCTGACACAAAGTCATGTGTTATCTTGGTAATTAAAACTCCTCTCTATATTGGCCCTCTTGTGGCAAAGTGCTGCTAGTGCTGATAGGTAGATGGCATTTCTTTATGCTACTAGCTCACATTGTGTGTGTGTGTGTTTATTGCAGAAATCAGGGCTCAGGGTCTGAAGAAGGGCATGTTTTTTAATCCAGACCCATATCTGAAGATGAGCATTCACCCAGGCAAGAGGAACGGCTTCCCTACATTTACTCACCACGGCCAGGAGAGGCGAACCTCCATCATATCCAACACTACTAACCCTGTGTGGCACGGAGAGGTAATTGATATTCATATGTGATCCCGGACTGGGCCGGTTAATGAGGTGTGCTGTTTGTGTTCACTTCTTCAGCGCTTAACCTCTGGATGCTGCAGGGTGACCTCCCTGCTGTCAGTCCAGAGCTGAGAACTTAATGGGATGTAACCAAGTAGGGGTGACTCTAAAACAAGAAGTGTTCAGTGACTTTGAGCAAAGCCATAGCCTTAGATTTCTCCACTGCATTATATATTGGTAACGTCTGCTAAATCGAAACATTTTTCTTCATTGAAAAAACACAGTGAATGGTCCTAAATGATAACCATATCAATGTATTTACAAGGTACCTACCTATTCTACCATGGTACATTTCCAAAAAGGTATGTTTAAAGTAAATAAGAGTAAAGTTTAGATTTCTTATATAAGATTGAATATACTGGAAGATTGATTATTTTATTATATTTATTTTAAACCTTTTTTCATATACTTTTCTTTTCCCCTGGCCTGCAGAAGTACACTTTTGTTGCTCTGATGACGGATGTTTTGGAAATTGAGGTCAAGGACAAATTTGCAAAAAGTCGCCCGATCATCAAACGCTTTTTAGGTCAGCTGACAATGCCGGTGCAGAGACTGCTGGAGAGACATACAGCCGGGTCAGTATTCTCTGTTTAAATAGAGCTGCGAGGATCTATTTTGTATGACCTTTTATTAACAGAGTTATATCCTCCAAGTATCTTACAGTTCATTTTTGTCCGCAGATGTTTATGTAAACATAACTTGTGTAATAATTTAAGAGGTAAATATTATTGTAAAAAAGAACTTATAGATACGGTAGATGTGGTGTTTGGGCGTATTTTAACAAATAATTATCTCGGTGATTTTTATTTATTTCTTTTTTCTGGTAAAAAGGGATCAGCATGTGAGCTACACACTTTGTCGTCGTCTGCCCACAGAACATGTGAGTGGACAGCTTCACTTCAGGGTGGAGATCACCTCCAACGGACATGAAGGTACAGATTTATACACTCAATATCACACTATATGTTTATATATATGGTGGTGTACCAGTATTTATATATATATATGTATATGTATTAGTGCTGTCAAATGATTAATCGCGATTAATCGCATCCAAAATAAAAGTTTTTCTTTACATAATATATGT
>JAUCMU010000001.1:4150951-4162534 GCA_032275025.1 Enteromius treurensis
TATATATATATATATATATATATATACAATTTAATATTTTCTATTTTATTACTACATTTATTATTATTGTTATTTATTAATATTGACGTAAAATATATATTTTAAAAATAGAATTATTTTTCATTTTACTTTTCTTTATTGTAATATGTTTATTTATGCATACTGTTATTATTTTTGGTGGTGGTGGTGCTGTTGTTAATATGCTTTTTTACATTTTTAGTAATGATGCTGAAATTAATTTAAATTTATATATTTGAATGTGTAATATACTATTTTAAAATTTTATACACACACACACACACATATATATTTATATATATATATATTTGTGCTGAAATGCCTGCCATTTAATATTTAATTAATGTTTAATATTTAATTAATGTTAGTAATTAATTTAATGTTTAACTCCTTTACATACTGTACATTGTAATAAAATTCCATAATTTACTCTACAATTCTATTATTTAATTTTCTAGCTCCTTACAGATAATTCTTTTCAGCGCAATTACTAATATGTACTTTAAATGAATTCATTTTACATCCATCACTGTAGTTGTCAATTGCACGTTAAGAAAATCCTTTTGATTTGCCGGGAAGTGCTTTACAGTAATATGCTTATAATGGAGGTTTAGTGGGAAAGCAGACACACCGCAGATAAATGTTTGAAATATGCTTTAAACGTACAACCGTAACACTTACTCTAAATATTTCACGTGTTAGTGTTTTTACGGGGTGCATTCATGCAAGTGTTTTAGCGTGAATATAAGCGTCACGCTTGTGCTTTTAAATCTCTCCACCAACAGTATGTACTTGACATGATTGTGTCTTCTCCTCAGCCTTTCTTCGTGGACCATAACTGCAGGGCGACCACCTTCATAGACCCTCGACTGCCACTGCAGAGCGCCCGTCCCAGCAGCCTCCTCGCCCACCGCCAGCATCTCAGCCGCCAGCGCAGCCACAGTGCAGGGGAGGTGAGCACAAACAGACTAGTGCTGCCAAAAGACCCGATACAAGTCTGTACTGAAAAAATTTCGTCAAGGAAACTAATTTACAGTTTAACAAGGAATGTCACGGGAGTTGTCAAACTTTAGATGAGTTAATCAAAGTTGGTCATTACACTTAAATCAAATCGCAATATGAACTAATAGCGGTAAATATTTCAAAGATGAATCCTGTATGTTCTGCATATTAAAGTGAAGCTGTTTCACAAGAATCTTTACATCATAAAATATTCTCTATAGCAGGTTTCTCATTAGGGAATCTGATCTTCTGTCACATCGTGGCTGTGTGGAGAGCAGATCGCCCTCTCAGGCCTCTTTAGATATGCTGATTAATTTCATAGTGTCGGCCTCCGCTGCGTCCCAGCATGCGCCGTGTCATTTTCACATCAGTCCACCCACAGTCCCCAGTGTGTGTGTGTGTGTGTGTTTGTCAGTTGGCCATATGTGGATGCATGTAAACATATTGTGTCTAAATATTACTCCACTAATCTTTAAATCCTCTGTGTCTTCATAACATGAAAATGCAAATTAGCCCACTTAATTAAAAAAGTCCCCCTCCTCATATAAACACCTCGGGAATAAAGGCCAGGAAAGTTTTACAATCCACTCAGCTTTAGCGAAAGAGCTGTCAGATCTTTAGTCAAAGGGCCCTTAATGAAGCTTTCATCTTTAAAGTACACTCAGTAGGGAGTAAATATCCAGTGAATTATGCAAAACCAGTTGAAGCCTCGTATTTCAGTATTTTGTGAAAATAAAACAATATGAAATATAAAACTAAAATTAATTATAAATTATTATTATTACATAATATAATATATATATATATATATATTAGTATTTAAAATTAAATCTTTGTAACAAAATTTAATTTAATATATGCTTTTGTACTTTTTATATATGTATAAATTATTGTTTAATATTACAGAAATAGTAGATAATACTTTTTAACGTGCATAATAATATATGGGTCAAAGACAAACAAGTTTAACCATGAAAGTATAATACTGCGACTTTTTTCTGAGCCAAAATAAACATAAAAAAATGAAATAAATATAATGTTATTTCAACCAAATTTTGAAATTTTTCTTATCATGTTTAAAATAAATTACTATATTAATATAATAATAAAGTTAAATAATATATCTATAAATAGATTTCTGTAGTAAGCTGGTCTTTATGACGTGGTGTGGATGTGAAGAACATAATGGTCACTTCCTGTTTTGTTTTTGTGCTGCAGGTGGGTGATGACCCTCGACATGGTGGACCCTCAGTACTGCCACGCCCCTCGAACACCTTCACGGCCAATCGCAACCAGTGTCAAGATTTAGTTCCTGTTGGTGAGTTGTTGAACAGGCCAAGTGTCATCGGAAAGTTTTTAGAGGGAATTTGATGTGTTTATCCTGTTAAATGTTTCATAATGCATTGTTTTATAAAACTGTGGTGCCACAAACGGGTTCGAACTTTCGTTTGACATTTCACTAATTGCTCTGCTCCTCACTTTATAGCCTATAATGAGAAAATCGTGGCATTTTTGCGGCAGCCGAACATTTTTGAGATCCTTCAGGAGAGACAGCCTGAGCTCATTAGGAATCACTCACTCAGGTGAGACTCGGAAATATAACAAAACGAACCTTAGCCCTGAGATATTGATCATGAAAATGTTGATTTTTCTGATCTACAGGGAGAAGGTGCAGTTTATTCGTAATGAAGGAGCGTCGGGTTTAGCTCGCCTCTCCAGCGATGCAGACTTGGTGATTTTGCTCAGGTACTGTGATTCAGGCAGTGATTTCTGCACATTTTCCCCTGCAAAACATGGCTGGAAGATAAAAGGAAATGATAATTGCTGTCAAACTGCATTCACGATAAAAGTCTTTGTTTACATAATATAAGTGTACTGTGTATTTTTATTATGCATATATGAATGCACACACATGCAGTATATATTTTGAAAATATTTACGTGTACATATACTTATATTCTTATATTTTAGATTATATAAATATGCAATTTATTTGTAAAGATAAAATTTTTTTTTCGTAAATATATACAGTGCCCTCCACTAATATTGGCAACTTTGGTAAATCTAAACAAATGTAACTGTGAAAATAAATCTGCATTGTTTATCCTTTTGATCGTTCACCAAAAAAATCACAAAACTATAACCTATCATTGAAGTTAAACAATTGAAAATATGGAGAAAAACTAATGTTTAAGCTCAAAACAAAACTGCAATCTGTTTCCTGACATCAAATCTAACAGTTTCTAATAGCAAATTTCTGCTAATATTACCTAATTTGATTATGTTAAATTTTTGTTAAAAATATGTATATATATATATATATATATATATATGTGTGTGTGTGTGTGTGTGTGTGTATAATTTGTATTTGTTTATTTATATATATATGTCTGAGGATTTTTAAAATTGTGTATGTTTCAGCTTTAATGCATTTATCAAATTAAAGCACATGTCAAATGTTTTAATGAGGAATGATCAATTTAATGTCAAAGAACTATTAGATATAAATCCATGTCATATAAAATTATGCATATATGTGAAAATGCTGAGATTTAAACAAATAGTTGTGATGTTGGGACAATACAAGATGTCGGCAGATGGTTATCAAAAGCAAAAATGCTACAAAATGCACATATTTAATGAGCAAGCTCCAGCAAAACAGGCACAATATTTGAGTATTTAATTTTGTTTAGAAAATATAATCAGGGCGGTTTATTTAAGCAAATTTGGCTGCTCAGGTAAATGTATCTTAGTTTTTTAGTTTTTTTCAAGATGCATGTGTTTGCCTCTTTTTCTTTCTACAGCTTGTTTGAAGAGGAAGTGATGTCGTACGTACCACCTCATGCCTTACTGCACCCCAGCTACTGTCAGTCACCTCGAGGGTCTCCGGTCTCCTCCCCTCAGAACTCCCCAGGTCAGTTCAAGAAACATTCATGAAAAGGGTTTGAAAAGATGATCATAAATGTGTTTCTGGTTGCACCGTCCCTCCACAGCATTGCTTTGGTTTGCTTGTAGAGCTTGACATGCAGTGGACCAGATTTCCTGGGTATTTTTTTATTTTTCAGTTAGCTGCCAAAGCATCAAATCTGCTATTTGGGATTTGATGTGTAGTTGGAGTCCAAGGTTTTCTGGTTAATCCCCGCAGGCTGGTTTTTAACCGTTATACTGACACTCTGATTTTCACAAGTCTGTTTGGAGTGTGGCGGACATCACAGTGCCAGAGTCTAACTCTACATGATCTGACTTTAGTCACCGCTGACACTGAGGGATTACGGTTCACTGGACAGAAGGGCTTCTGCCAATTCAAACGCTTTTTTCCCTTCCTCGAATATAAACATTAACTGGACTTGAAGAATAAAATTGTTTTGGACCATATCCAATTTATTAATTATTATTATATAAATGATATACATTATTATTATTTTTAATCAATTACTATAATCAGTCAAACAATTCATTCATTAATAATTGATTCATCCCTTCACATATTTTTAATAGTTCAAATGTTGTTGTTTTTTATCTTAAGAAAGGAAATAAAATTTTAACCATGTCCCGAAATAATAATAATAATAACAACTTATATTAATAATAACTATTATTATTAGTAGTAATAGTAATAGAAGTAGTATTTCAATAAATAAATGTAATTTAATTTTATTAAAATTCATTCCTTCAAATATTTTATAGTTCATATGTTGTTTTACATCTGAATAAAAAATCTAACCCTGTCCCATAAAAATAATTATTATTATTATTTTTACTATTTTTTTTTAGTAGTAGTTGTATGGTGGTAGTATTTATTTATTTGAATCAAATAATGACATAATTTATTATATAATAATTATGTATTTATTTTCTTTGCCAGTGGATGTTTTCATTGTTCAGAGGAGGCTCTTTTATAGTGTCACGATATTTAATTTATTTTATGTTTAATAGTCTGGCTCTAGAAACATCTGATATATAAAAGACATCTCCTGTGTCATCAGATTTGACAAATAAAATCAGAATTTTCGTGCATTATCTGATACATAATTTTCTACACATGCATGTTGAGTCACTTTTTTTGCCTATTGCGTTATAACTATGATCTGTTCTCTCTCAGGTACACAGCGAGCCAACGCACGGGCCCCTGCACCATACAAACGGGACTTTGAAGCCAAACTCCGGAATTTCTATCGCAAGCTGGAGACTAAAGGCTACGGACAGGGTCCAGGCAAAGTCAAGTAAGCATGTGTACTGTACCTTGAAGTCTTCATTTGTAACACATTTTCACACACTCTTGCTGGATTGTGCTCGTTTTAGGTTGATAATCCGCAGAGATCATCTCCTGGAGGACGCCTTCAATCAGATCATGTGCTACTCTCGCAAAGATCTGCAGAGGAGTAAACTCTACGTCAGCTTTGTTGGAGAAGAGGGGTCAGTATTTCCATTATTATTTTAATTACTAATTAATTAATTAATTTATATATATATATATTATATACTGAATTTTTACCGCATTTAATTATGCTGTCGTTCAGACTGGATTACAGTGGCCCATCACGAGAGTTTTTCTTTCTGGTGTCACGGGAGCTTTTTAACCCATACTACGGCCTGTTTGAGTATTCAGCCAACGACACCTACACCGTCCAGATCAGTCCCATGTCTGCCTTCGTCGACAACCACCATGAGTGGTGAGAGCACGTTTTCTATCATTTTGAAGCTTGATGTGTTTTGATTGATTCACATCCAACTGCAAAAGGAGGATTTAGATGGTGCTTCGATCAGCCTGTGCCTATAGGATGTTCTTTCAAAGACCTCATCAGAAATGTACCTTAATGTTTTAAACCTGTTTTGTCGTCAGGTTTCGGTTTAGCGGTCGTATTCTGGGTCTCGCTCTTATCCATCAATACCTGCTGGATGCCTTCTTCACACGACCCTTCTACAAAGGCCTACTGCGAATGTGAGTTAAACATTTCTGATACTTTACATGATAACATGGTAAATAATAATAAAAATCTATCATTTATAGTCTTATAGTCGACAGACATGGAGTAAAATGATTCTATGATATGAAATCCATATATGTGCTCTCAATTTAATATAATTTAGTAATATAATTGAATAATATTACTTAAAAAATGCATAACAGTATTAATGTTAAAATAACACAAGGAGAGTTATGGCTACATAATGTCTTGCAAAAACATTAAAATGTAAGTTTATAATTACTTGATTATGTTATATTTCTTGATGCTAAAGGTTATAGTAATTACTAACCCTAACCCTAATTTTTAAGAGTCCTTATTTTTTTTAGATTTTTCTGTTTTAATCCTAATTCTAAAAGAAATCTAAAAATGCACACAGTTTCCTGGAAGGGGTAGGTTTAGGTGTAAGGTCAGTGTAGGGCAATAATACGTAGAGTCTGTAGAGTATAAACACCTATGGAGAGTCCCCATACATCACAGAAACCAACATGTGTGTGTGTGTGTGTAGTCCGTGTGATCTGAGCGATCTGGAGTATCTTGATGAGGAGTTTCATCAGAGTCTTCAGTGGATGAAGGACAATGACATAGAGGACATGCTGGACCTGACTTTCACCGTCAACGAGGAGGTGTTCGGACAGGTCAGTGTGTGCACAAACATTGTGTGAGCTTCCACAGCCCCTCAGTGTTGTTTCACAGAAGTGTGTGTGTGTGTGTGTTAGATCACAGAGCGCGAGCTGAAGCCTGGTGGTGCAAATATCCCTGTGTCAGAGAAGAATAAGAAGGAGTACATCGAGCGCATGGTGAAGTGGCGTATAGAGCGCGGTGTCGTCCAACAGACGGAGAGCCTGGTGCGAGGCTTTTATGAGGTACTGAAATCCAATCAGCACTCCAGCAGCTTTCAGTCACACAAAAACATGCCACTTCTGCCATGTAGAGTTTTTTATTTCATTTCTGTTTGATAGATTTGGGTCGCTGTACAATTTTGGTTTCAAGTGCTTTCGCTTGTGTGCCTTAGAACAGGAAGTCTTTTGACAAGTTTGAGGTCAGGAAGAACTTTTCTTTTCTTACTGTAAGCTGATCAATATTTTCAGTTATTATTGTTTCTACAACATCAAGCAGCACAACTTTTTCATATATATTGAATACTTTTGAATATTATTATTATATTTTGAGTAATAATAAGTGTTTTTCGAGCAGCAAATTAGCATATTAGAATGATTTCTGAAGGATCATGTGACATTCTGCTTTGAATCACAGAAATTAATTATATTTCTAAATAGATATCAGTTATTTTAAACTGTAATAACAGTTTTTTATCACATAAAGGCACCTTTGATGACCTTTACTTTGTAACTACATGTCAACTAATTCTTGTTAATTCACAACTACATGTCGACTAACTCTCAGAGTAGACTGTTAGGGTGGTGTATTTTTAAAAATCCTTAATAATTTAGTCTAACCTTGAATGAAACCAGAAAGAAGATGAATTAATGAATACAGCACGGCAGATTTAATGTATGATTGATGAGTTTCATTTCTGTAATATCGTACTGGAGGGGGCATCATTTACTATAATCTTAACCGACAAGAATACAGCTTTCCAGTTATAATATTGTAAGAAAATGCTGAATTTACAGGATGTTTCTCTGGTCAGATGTTTTATGGTTGTGAACTGACCACAGGTTGTCGATGCGCGACTGGTGTCGGTGTTTGATGCTCGGGAGCTGGAGCTGGTGATTGCTGGGACGGCCGAAATAGATCTGGCAGACTGGAGGAACAACACAGAGTACAGAGGAGGTACACCAACTGACTGACAGATTCATAATAAATGACCGCCATATTTATTCTACGTCCAAAACTGTGGTAAAATCCAAGATGAAGTTTCTGATTTATGGCTGAAATATTATCCATCAGGTTGTCTTAGGGCTTTTACAGCCTCTCCTAGCCCTACAGGTCACATTTGGAGTTTATTGGGACAAGTTTATTGGTCTTCCCTCCAGGTTACCATGACAACCACATCGTGATTCGCTGGTTCTGGGCGGCAGTGGAGAGATTCAACAACGAGCAGAGACTCAGATTGCTGCAAGTGAGTGATGAAAGAAATACACAAGCTCTTTTTATGAGACTGGGTACTTGACCCGTGCCTGAAAATCTTTCTGTTGTCTCAGTTTGTGACAGGGACGTCCAGTATCCCGTATGAGGGCTTCGCCTCTCTCAGGGGCAGCAATGGGCCGCGCCGATTCTGTGTGGAGAAATGGGGCAAAATCACGTCTCTGCCTAGGTAATCGAGATCTTGTTTATGAAAATTTTAAATGTCACGTTTTTAAATGCCATATCCTATGAAATCATAACTACTCCATGTCTGTCAGAATTCATTCATATTTAACCTTTACGTTTATTTTAATCATCGTTGAAATTAATTTCCTGGTTGATGCCCACCACTATTAAAATGACAATAAAATATATTTAGTGGGGTGTCTATATAAAAATGTAGAGTAATATACATATAAATAAATACAGATTACAGATACAGATAACATCTTCCCTTTTTAAAAAAAAAAGTATTTTTTAAAATCTAAAATACATTAAAATACAAAACAAAAAAACTCGAATAGTGCAAAATTATATTACAAGTTTAAAATGTTTTTTTTTTTTTTTTGATGGAAAGCTGAATTTTCAGCATTATTACCCAAGTCTTCAGTGTCACATGTTCCTTCAGAAATTATTCTGAAATGCTGATTTAATGATAAATAAACATTTATTATTATTATATTTATTAGGATCAATGTTGAAAACAGCTTTGCTTAATATTATTGTGGATGCTGTTCTCCATTTTATTTTGTAATATTTAACGTATAGAAAAGAACAGCATTTACTTGAAATATTTTTTTTTCAAAATATTATAAATGTCTTTATTGTCCTTTCTAACCATTTGAATACATCCTTGCTAGGTTAAAGTATTCATTTCTTTTTCTTGCAAGATAAAAAAATAAAAAAATAACTAATAAAAATAATACAAAACAGATCAATGTTTTAATAAAAAGTGCTTATGTTTATATGTTTGTCTATTGTGTGTGTGTGTGTGTGTGTGTGCGTGTGTATATATATATATATATATATGTATACATAATAGACAAACATAGGTGCTGGTCATATAATTAGAATATCTTCAAAAAGTTCACTAATTCTATTCAGTAAGTGAAACTTGTATAATGTATACATTCATTCCACACAGACTGATATATTTGTGTTAATTTCTTTTCATTTTGATGATTATATCTGACAACTAATAAAAACCCCAAACTCAGTACCTCAGAGAATTTGAATATTGTGGAAAGGTTCAGTATTGAAGACACCTGGTCCACACTCTAATCACCTAATTAACTCAAAACACCTGCGGAAGCCTTTACATTGAATTTTGGGGAAAAATAAAAACCTGGTGTAACGTAAGACACTTACCACAAATTTCCAATAAGCCTCATTCATGAAACTGAATTCTGGTGTTAGTAATATAAAACCCGTCTTGCATTAATAAATCAGTGTACAAAATCTGTTTATAAACAATCATGAAAAAAATTCATGTTCAATATTAGCACATATTGTCCCACAGATGTCATTGCTCATGTGATCCACAAGATGGCACAATCCAGCAGCTTGTAATACAGTCCCTTAAAAATAGTTTGAATGGAAATGTATCTGATCAGAAAATGTCTATATTTGTTGTTGTAGAGCGCACACGTGTTTCAATCGTCTGGACCTCCCCCCGTACCCCTCGTTCTCCATGCTGTACGAGAAGATGCTGACGGCGGTGGAGGAGACCAGCACTTTCGGTTTGGAGTGAATGTTGACTTTTGCACTTTTGAGCTGATCAAAACTACTTTGTTTCCACGACCCGTCTGGAAGAGCAAAGGAAGTACCCGTCTAAAACAGACACCAGAAGCACTTAGACGTATATATATTTTGTACCCCACATCACTTAAAAAGACTTCCTCGGAAAGTAACAGACAGTGAGCTGGACTGCGGGATGCAAACATCGGATGACTCGAGGAGGACGCGAGCAGCCAAATGCAAAGCTGATTAAACCGAGGAACAAAACAAACCCAAAGGACTTTGATATTCTCACTCTCTTTTTATCTGTAAAAAAAAAAGACTTTTCTACGGAGCATCAAAATGCAACGCGAATGGAAAAAAATAAAAAGACTGTGTCGTGAAAGCTTTTTCAGATCGCCTCAAACACTATCACACATGACAGCGCTGCCCTCGATACTGAATAGAAATGTATACGTCCTCTCTTCTTTTATCATATTTATGCAGAAGTCTTTCTCGTATGTTTGTTTTGACACTGTCAAGTAGCCGTCATTGTCAGAGTTGTGACACTTTTGAATGAATTTTGCTTGTATGCTTTCACGCGTGACGTTTTCAAAGGGCATGTTAACACTGAAGTGCACTCACAGACGCACTACAACGTCGTGAATGTGACCACTATGTGCAAAGGATAAGAAGAGGATTTTTTTGGCTTCATAGTCCAGCCTTGGCCTTTCTGTAATCTTCGGATAACACCATTTTATTTCTGATGACGTTTGGAGAAAGAGTGGTCACATACCCACTGAATGAAGCACTCGGAAATTAAAACGGACGCTGTTTGCGTTACTAACACGCTTCGTTGAGTAAAATAGCTTGCGTTGACTTTCTTATTATTTCCATATCCTTATATAGCTTTAGTGTGACTCTTTCTCATTTTTCACTCTCTTCTCTCGAGGTCCGACAGCGTTTTTTGTATGATTTGCCCGCAAAACCATATCGATACATTCCAGACTTTTCCGTTTGCGTCAACTCAACCCAGCCTTTTTACGAAACACTGCCATGGCTGCGGGACGCTGGATTGTACTCTAGTTCTGAATGTTTTGTAATCTGAATTTTGTGTAAGGAGTTAATATATCTCTTCCAGTGAAAACTGGTGTAGTTGAAACTGCCAAGGGGCTTTATGAGGTCCATCAAATTTTGGTATCGCAATGAAGACAAACGTGAGCATATCATAAATTCGGCCGGCTAGATTGTTCATACAAACCAGATAGATCTTTGTTTTTTCATTTTTTTTTTTGTATTAAGGCTTTTTCAGTGGCGTGCCGATATTTGTGCTGAATGTACCAAAGGTTTTGGGCTGCCGTAGACTGTCCCAACACTCTTTTTGTCCACGTTTTTGTTTGATTAAAAAAAAGAAAAACATTTATTAAAAAACAAATATTGGTAAATAATAAAAGCCTTTTTTGAATGCCCCAATGTTCCTCTTAATTTGACTTTTAATTAGACTAGCTTTTTCACGATGATGTTTTACACAATATAAAAGATCTATACAATGGGGGAACACTTGTGCTTTTTGTTGTTGTTTGAAGATGAAATTGAAGTGAATATAGACCAGGGGCCTGTACCATGAAGCTGGATTAGCTGGCTAGCCAGGTAAGTTTGGGATTAGTTTGCACCAATCCTGGGTTTTAGGTACCATGACAGAAACTCGGTTTAATTGGTGTTCATTGCCATGGTAACTTGCGCTGCACGGCTAACCTGCTCCGGGGCAGGTTATGTTCTGGGTTAGAGA
>JAUCMU010000001.1:4174086-4189989 GCA_032275025.1 Enteromius treurensis
GGTCTGTATCTTGATAATTAAGAGAAAACTCTTCTAAAGGGATTAAGCTATTGATGCTAGGGATAGCCGAATTATGCAGAGAAAAGAGGTCGATGATGAGTCGTTTTTTAGTGGAAAATTTTTGAGTGGCAATCCCGATAGGGCTGACTCGATAAGTATCGAAAGGAGGATTCTCGAAAGGGCCGATCATAAATCCTGAATCTAGCTCTTTTTTAATTAGGAGATCGACGGACGAGGGGTCTGTAATCGCTGATTGGAGATTTGGGCAGATATGAGATTGAGCAGGAAGGCTGCAGACTACGGAGTGAAATCCGTGCTTTAATCCTTAAAGGAGATAATCATAGAAATTAGCATCGGGGTGAGAGGATAATTCGCGAGATAACGGAGATATATTAACAGGAGTCGAGAGGTACTTTTTGCGGTTTTTATTCAAAGATGTTTCGACAGAGCAAATTAATTTTGCATGAGCTCCTCCACAAAAGCGACATCTCGAGCGATTGCATCTGCCTTCGTTAAAGTCATAGCACGGATGGGACCGGGAGAGAGGATGAGGCTGGTGAGAGGAAACTGATAAAAGAGAAGGAATTTTAGGAGTGTAACTAGTGGAGCGGGGAGGAGAAGATTCAGAAAGGGGTGAAGAAGAAGGGACAACATAAGGGCAGGTGGCGGAGGAGTGTGAGACCGATCTGCAGACCGCACAAGTGATGTTACGGCAGCCTGTAAATACTCTATTATGTAATTCGAGATCTATTGCACCCCAATAGGGGCCTTCATTCCATTGTGCTACGCAGATAGCGCATTTGGCGGAGAAAAGGCGATGGTAAATATAGAAGTGAGTCCCTCCGTAAGACAGCGCGAGCTCGGCGATTAGAGTCATATAATCGCTGATTCGCGCCTGCGGTTGGGATATTCAGAGCAAATTACTTCAGCGTAACGATTGAAGGTGACAATAAATTCGGAGATGGACAAAATGCGAGATGCATTTGCAGGAGAATTACGGAGGGACACACGAAACTCTCCGCACTCAACTTGGCAGTCTGCAGACGGGGGAGTGAGAGGTGAAAGAAGGGAGAATAAATCTACGCCCGCACCCGCTAAAATCTGAGCCCGGAGGGAGGGAGACACCGGTGTGGGAGCCAGCACTGAGGCATTACAGGGCGCTGGCAGGTTTTTAGCTGTGCGGAGGGTGAATGGGTGGCGGGCCGAAGAAGAAGCAGCTGAGCTGGAGTGAGCATGGCAACAGGTGCATGAAGTGGAAGGGACAGCGGGGAAAGAAGAAAGATCGGAAAAAGGAGCAAAGGCAGAGGAAGGATGGGGAACGGGGTCGTGCGAGTGTCCGGAGCAACGGTGTTGTATTGGATGTTCGTGGCTGGTGGCTGATCTAGTTGGGGTGGGAGGCCAGGAGGAGCGCGGCGCGGGGCAAGCGGCTGCTTGGGAGGAGGCGTGGCTGCATGAAGTAAGATCCACCACCGCGATATCATCCGGAGCTTTCCCCTGGCTGGCAGAGCCAGCAAATCCAGATATCAGGTTCAAGCCAATCACACATCAGCCTTCATTTCATTTTTAGTAGGACAATGTACAAATGTGCACCCTGGTGTATAAACCGAATAAAACTAGCGTTTCTTGAATATACAAAACCCATGCAAGCATGCTTGCTTCAGTGTTGCCACACCTCATAATTTTAATGCCACCCCATGAATAATTTTCTAGATCCGCCCCTGCATGTTGAACCATGTGTCCTGTTGTGTTTTCATTGTTCAGAGGATAGTAGACTATGTGCAGTGCTTTAGTGTCTCATTATGTGTTCTGCTTCTCTTTGTAGGACACACAGTGTGCATGTCTCCATTGAGCTTCTTGGTGACCCACACACTCCTCTTGATCTGACTGATGAAGAGATTTCCAGACAATGGTCATCTGTCCAGAGAAGAGAGGCGTTTCATCTCCTGTCTGAGCCGTGCACACAGGACTGAATGTGCGTTTGGTCACTGAAGAGGGAGTCAAAAAGTCAAAATTGGTTTCAATGTAAATAAATGAGCCTAATGGAGTACAAGCGTGCCGCACGAGTCTTGAAAAGTGAAGCCATGGCGTCTCGATCGCCCCCAGGTGACTGGCTGCAGTATAGGTCATGAACCCCGCCCTCTCCATGTAATCTAATGGGACACGAGATAAACTAAATAATCCAATTACAATTTCAGATAGATTTTTTATAAAGATGATTTCTGTCATTTTAGGTAGTTCTTATGCTAATGTATGTTCAACTGTTCGTTTTTATTTTTTAACTAGTTATTTGATACTGTAAAAAGGGGGTGTGGTGTCATGATTGTGAGCTTGTGATTGGATCTGAGGGAATTTGGGCGGGACTTTGATTCCGTGGCTACACCTCACAATCTCTACTGCACAGACTCCGGCTCCAATTGACCTCATTTTCACAAGATGTAGTTGGGTGAAAAGTGGGACTAAATTACCAGGGCCCCGAGTCGGGGGAGGGCCCCTGAGGAGTGAAATTGTATGTTTTTTTAAATATAATTTTAAGATCACAATAAATGTTGTGTAGTGAGCGTAAGAGGTGTAACGGTGTTTCTGTACAGACCGTATTTTCTATCACCCGACACCAACCCTACACCTAAACCTACCGCTTACAGGAAACTACAGGCATTTTTAGATTTTCATAAAACATCATTCAGTGTGATCATGTATAAAATGTGCTAAATTTGGCCTACATTTTCCTCGCAAAATTTATGAAATGTTGTTCTTTACTATTCAAATATGAATTTTCTGTATAAAAACTGCATCAAATACACATTTCTTTGATAAACAGCCCTCTCTAATCTTGAGTAAATACAATAAAGAAAAACCTTTCCTTGACCACAGAATTCACAGGTATACGAAATGTTAGGCTTAAAACTTTCCAAACATGCTCAGCAGCAGGATAAATACTATCAAGTGTTTTGTAAGACACTTCCTTAATTTTGATGTACACACCATTCACACTGCTGCAGTGACATAAGAGCAGCGCCACTTCAGACAGAAGACAATAGTTAGAGACAGAATGGAGGGAAATCATGCTGGAAGTCTTTTTTCCTCACAAACACACTTCTAGATTTTTCCAGATCTGCAGAGGTTGGTGTCACATCGCTGGATGTCAAGGTGGTGAAATCAGAGACGCACTCTTAATTCAAACAATCGTTCACATGATGAATCAAGAGGTTTTAATAAATCATCTCTCAATGACGTATCTCACACTACTAATGTGTGGCCGTAGTGTGTTTTTCTGCAGAGTCTATCTTTTCCCGTCTCTCTGTGAGATTTTCCCAGATCTGAATCTCCTCTGGTGAGACTGTCGTCACATACACAAGCTTTCTCAGTCATGTCCTCACTGTTTCTCTCCCATTCATGTCACTCTTTCACAGGAAGTGCCCAGCGTTACGAGGTTATGAGCAGCAGGTGTCAGCCTGTTCTCCATCTTGACAGACATCAAATATCTGAAACATGTCTTCATTCTTCTGAAATAAGTGTGATACTACAAATACTAATAATAATCTACACGTTCTGCCTGATAGTCTTTGAAAACTGGATCAGACTTCATTCAACGCTGTGTCCTTCAAAGTCAATTCATTCTCATTGTTTTATTTGAGTAAGAGTGAGGCTCCTTCCAGACAAGTCAACAAATCACTCAATTTCGGTCACCATTATTAATCTACAAGCAGCTGCTGAGCTCCATCGTGTTGCTAATTTTACTTTAAAGACGTTTGTAATGACAGACAAAATAGCCTACGCTCCACAATAATAACACTATTTATTCGATTTCTGCTCATTTTTAACAGATGGTCAGCAGACAAGAATAGCTGGACTGCTTTTTAGTCCTTCTCTTCTTTTTTATTCTATAAAAGCAGAAATAAATTCTGAATTTGTTGATTCATTTTTCTTGCTGCTCTGTAAAACATGCAGCAAATTTCCAGCAAAAAATATCTAAAAAAAAAACAAAACAAAAAAACCTCACAATAAAAAAACAAACAAAAAAAAGCCAATAATTTTTACTTGTCTTGAAAATCCTTCTTGATTTAGGAATTTTTAGACACATTTTTTTGGAAACTGTTTTACTAACCAGTGTGGTTCATACAGTAGCCTATTTATAATTGAAGAAGAAGAAGAAGAAGAAACCAATCATACGAAATCAGTATTAACAAAATTAATTTATACTACAGAGGTGCACAGAAGAGCACAAAGATGATTTTAGATGCATTTTTTAGACATTTGAGGCTCATTAAATTCTTATTTGTTCTGTTAAGATTAATGTTTTAAATATAATATATATACATAAATATAACATTTTGAATACTTAAATATTTAAACGATTTAATAACTGAAATTATATTTTACAAATAAAAACTAAAACTGCCAGCAGGTGGCGACAAGTCACTGCTTTTATCAGCGAATCTTTCATTCATTTGATTCGTTCGAACAGTGATTCATGAACAACTAATTGAATCATTGACTTACTAGGTTCATTTAAACGCACATTCATTCATAAACGAAACTGAATTAAAACTATTTTCGTTGAGAAAACAAAACGAAATCAGAAGAAAAACAATGTAATTTAAAACATTAATTTTTTATCAACGTCTTGTTTATTGAACTGTCATGAAATCTTGCAAACTCCCTTAATAATCATTAAAAGCTGTTAAATAATTTGAAATTGTTAAATAATTAAACTGTTTAGGTAAAACCCATGTTATGAATGTTACATTAAAAAAATAAATGAATAAGTGCATAAATATTAAAGTGCTGAGATGCGCTTGCCATGCGGCACTGACGTCAGCAGCGTCGTGATTCGCTCTTAGTTGCTATAGTGACCCGTGTTATGAATTCTGACTGAATATATAAACACACGAACCCATCGCTATCTGTTGGTTGTGAGACGAGGAGACATTTGAGAGGATTTTCTGAGCAGATCTTGTGCTTTCTGAAGCTCATCGGAGGATTCCTGAGAAAGAAGACTTTTATTACAGACGGAGATCAGCGGAGATTTTCTTTGAGGAGATTTTTATCTGTTTTATCTGACAGTTTTGTTCTTGTAGTTTTTGGAGCTTATCTTTGTATCTTACTTTGTTTTACTTTTTTCCAATTTAATTTAGTTTTTGTTTTTATTCTTTCCCCCCTCTGTTTTCTTGTTTGGAGGAGTTTGGAGGAGGTTACCGATGGCTCACATGGATGAAAGACCAGGTGTGTGTTTTAATTGATAATTGTAGTCTATTTATTGGTATTGGTATGTTATGGTTTGTGCATTGTTTGACTAAATAATATACGAAGAAGCTTCGGCAAGTTAACCTATTATTTTTTCCATCTAAGTGATGTGTATTTTTATCCATGTAACAGATTCAGTTTGAAAAAGTTGTGCTAAATATGAGTTTTATTTCTTCTCACAATTATAATGGTTTGAGCTGCTACAAATGAAGACCCTACAGAAGTGTGAAAGTTTGATATGACCCCTGTATTGATTGTTGACTATTAATAAAGCAGCATGACGTATCGTAAGTGTGTATATTTCAGCCTCGGGCCGCTCCAGATCCAGGAGTGCTGGTATCTCTCAGACGGCTGCTCAGGAGGATGGGAGACGAGGCTCTGGTGATCGGGATCAGGATCCGCTGCCAAACCCAGAGCAGTCCCTGAGCCAAGAGCTACCAGGATACATCGCACCTCTGTCTTCTGACCTGGCTGTTTCTGTGTCCACAGATCCGCCTCAGAGGAAGAGGAAGCGGCAGAGCGGCAGTCAGGAGGATGATCGGCCGTCCACCTCGAACAGAAGAGCTGCCAAACGCTCCCGCAGAGGTCAGACTACACTAAGATTAGAGACCTCATGACTCAGTGAAATGGTTCCAGTAAGGTTCTGTTACAGGTTTAGACGCTGCAGCATGTTTTCTGTTGAAGAGGTTTCTTGTGATCTTGTGTGTTGCAGAAGCGTACGTGAAGGGTCCGTTGCTGGGGCAAGGTGGATTCGGCTCGGTGCATGCTGGGATCCGCAGGTCTGATGGACTGCCAGTAAGACATTCTCTTACCTCCCTCAGTTAAACAGCCTGTAGAAATGTTGCTGTCAGTAAATGTGATCGGTGAGAATTAGTCAGCGTGGTTTACTGTGCTTCATCTGTCTACAGGTCGCCATCAAGTACGCCTCTAAAAGAGGAACACCGAGACTGAGAGTTGTGAGTTCAGAGTGAATCTGTTGCTCTGTTTGGTCTGCTTCAGCGCTGGATATAACGCAGCGTTTGTCCTGCAGGAAGGTCAGGGTCGGCTGCCGCTGGAGGTGGCGTTGATGACCCTGGTCAATTCAGCTCCTACCTGCCCCAACGTCCTGCAGCTGCTGGAGTGGTTTGACCATCGCAGGCGGTACACCATGATCCTGGAGCGTCCCGTTCCTTGCCAGGATCTGGAGACCTTCTGCGAGGAGAACGGACGCCTGGAGGAGAGTCTGGCCAAGAAAGTGCTGCTGCAGCTGATCACGGCGCTGAAACACTGCGAGAGCCGCGGGGTCCTGCACCGGGACGTCAAACCAGAGAACCTGCTGATCTCCACAGAGTCACATGACATCAAGCTGCTGGACTTCGGCTGTGGAGATCTGCTGAAAGACTCGGCCTACAAACACTTTGCAGGTGGGTGTGATCTCACCGCAGTGATCTGTGTTTGTTTGTGGACTTTGGAGGATGGAGCGAAGGGAGTCTGTTTGGACCGGAGCCTCTTCAGATGATGTCTGTGGTCTTGTTGTCTCTCTCAGGCACTCTTCAGTACGCTCCTCCTGAGTGGTATCGGCTGCAGCGCTATCACGCAGGACCGGCTACGGTTTGGTCAGTCGGGGTGACGCTCTACAACATCCTGTGCGGCCGTTTCCCCTTCAGAGGCACATTGAGGGTCACCTCCAAAACCAGACTGCAGTTCCCCAGAGGGCTGTCCACAGGCAAGAGACAGAAATCACGTCCAGATCCAGGTGAAGCGTGTGCTCTTGTGTTCCTGAACACTGTGTTGTGTGTAACAGAGTGCCGTCAGCTGATTGGCTGGTGTCTCAGTGTATCGCCATCAGACCGGCCCAGTTTAGACGACATTGAGCGCCACCCCTGGTTACACTGAACAGGTGGCCAGTGACACACTTATCTGAATCACAGCAGTCACAGCTGGATTGTGTTGTTAGGATCAGTCTAGATCAATGCTTTTGACTGTTTGTATAGGGTGAGCAGGAGTGACACAGGAAGTGCAGGGAACGGCTTCCTGATCACCTACAGAAAGAGCAGAGGATCATGGACTAATGGTGAAGGGTTTTGGTCCTCTGCTGCAGTCTGTGAGGGGCTCTGTGTGGATGCTGGAGGAGTCTGAACACACTGAACCGGCCCAGAGAGCAATATGTGTGGTTTCTCCACAATCAAGTGTAAATATGTATATAAGAGCAGCTGGAAGAGAATGAAGCAGTGATAACTACAGGAGTATAAGTGCGCTTTTAAATAATGACAAGAAATAAGAAAGAAATAGATCTTAGTCGTTGAGTAAATTCTGTAGGTGGTGATGCATAGGATGTAAATTGTGAAAAAATAAATTAATATTGTATTATTGATATTGTTTTTGGAACTGCATATACTGTATTAACTGTGGCAGTGCAGCTGCACAACCTTTCTAAGTGGAATGATCAGGGAAAAGAAACAGTAAAAGAAGTTGAAAAAGGAATAGAAATTAACAAACAAACCAAAATATTGTTAACTTCAAATACGTTCTGCAGGTGGTTATACACATACAGCAGAATAAAAAAATTGCCAATAAAGACGTGTTTTAACAAAGTAGCGTGTAATCTAATATAACTGTGAGTTAAACTTCAAATATCTGAAAAAAAAGGAGAAATAATATTTTGGGACAAATAATGCATAAATATAATAAATGATAAAATGTTAATTATTCTTTTGAAAACAAAAAGATATAAATGCTCTGGGTTTGCTGTGTTTGTTTGTAGAGCTGCACAACTAGATCAAAAGATTGTTATTACATATATGGCAAAAAATATGACATTCAATAATTTTATTATTATTAGTCAGTCACTTTTATTTATATAACGATTTTAACAATACATATTGTTGCGAAGCACTTAACATTATCAAATAGAAGAACAGAGTGATGCTTTTAAGTGGGTTATTTCTATCTTTTGTGGTAGTGTGTCAGCTGGAAATATCAGTTTACATTTCCAAACATTATTTTTGTCATTAATTGTAATAATGCAGTGAGATTATCGTCTGACAACAGCCAGTGCTCCACACAGAGATCTGATCTGATTATCATCAGTCTGTCTGGAGTCACAAGTAGAAACAGAACAAACTGAGACAGACTCAATCCAGAAGAACTGTGCCAACGTCTCCAAGATGAAGAAAAAAAAAAACCTACCTGGAAAGCTCCAGAACTGTTCAGAGTTTTAGACACTCGTGTAAAAACACTGTTAAATGAGGATGCTTTCAAAAATAACGCCATAAATAGATTTAATTCATCAATGAACTTCTTTTCACTAAATCAAATACACTTTTGGTAAAACAGCTTCTGTTCCCTGCCAAACTTGCTGATAGTTTTTCACAAAGCTTTCCATGTAGGTTTTTTTCTTCATCTTGGAGACGTTGCCACAGTTCTTCTGGATTGAGTCTGTCTCAGTTTGTTCTGTTGCTTCATGTGATTCCAGACAGACTGGATGATGATCACATCAGATCTCTGTGTGGAGCACTGGCTGTTGTCAGATAATAATCTCACTGCATTATTACAATTAATGACAAAAATAATGTTTGGAAATGTAAACTGATGCTTTATGTGTGCATTTATATATACAAAGAAATAAAAAAAACATATATTATGCAAACAAAAACTTATTCTGTATGCAATCAATCGTTTGTCAGCACTATAATATCTGTTCTTCACGGTTTATAGCAATGAGAATGAGATCAATGCTGTAATGGTCTTCATTTTCAGAAAGCAAAATCAAATGTATTATTCTCTTTGTCTTGGTTTTGGGATGAAATATGACTTGCACATGATCTAGACAAGTTTTGTCTGATTCACCATTTAAGTGAAAGGAACATCATATTCAGAGATTTTTCTCTCTCTATTGCAAATGGATTCCCAGTCCCCAAAGCACTCTAGACATGAACCATCATGTCAGTGTAATTGTAAAATGATAGGCAATAAGTCAGACAGATACAAGTGAATGAATCTTAAGATGAGGGTGCCCGTTTCAATTATGTACATTAGTTATAGATGAGGAACCTTTTGGGAATAACCCATACCGAATACATTTGCAGAATTAATACACTGTGCAAGGCCATTTTCTTGTACGTAATTGCACCCTAATTATCCATTAGTTATTGAATTACCCTTTTATCTGTTTGTCACGGGCAAAGGCTTAATAAATGGAAGAGAAATCATCAACTTGGTTATCAACGCTCCAAATTTGAGCGAGGGAAATACAGCGAGGGAGACTGCACTACAGTGGCAGAGAAAGATGGAGACAGACAGAGAGAGATAAAGAGGCATAGATAGAGAGATGGAGAGAAAGACGCATACATATATTCATGAGCATCTTCGGGTTGTAATTAAGAATCAAATAGCTACAAGGAAGCCATTAGTTTATTAAGTGTAAGAGACTAGGCAAGATTTTTGCTTTTCTCTCTCTCTCAGCAATTGGGGAAATTATTTTGCAAATGATTTCAACTATGAAGGCTTTTATTTTTTTTGTATTTATTTATACAGTATAACTTGTATTGTACTGTGATTTGTGGATTCATAGTTTTCTTATTTAAAAAAAAAAAAAAAAAAAAAAATATATATATATTTATTTATAGACACACACAGTTGTCAAATCGAATCAAAGTTGTCCTAAAATATATATATATATATATATATATATATACAGTATATATGCGTTCAAATATTTATACACACACCCATATATATATATGTATATATATATATATATATATATATAACTACATGTGCTTTTCCCCCTTTTTTAATATTTACAAAAAAAATTTCCAGTAATAATGTAGATTAATGTTGTATTAAAGTACATACAATTTTTTTTCTACTATTATACATTAAAAAGAAACTCAGAAATGCACAGCAGTCTGAAAAATTATTGTATACATTGTTTGGGGTTAATTTATTTAAATTAATTAATACTTATATACAGTATATATATATATATATATATGTATATATCTCTGAATTGTGGATATGTATTCAGAGTTTGCTTGCCTTAATTCAACATCAAATCCAACCCCAATTCTTTTCTTTTACGCAACTGGCATTGGTATTTGGAAATTTTTTTCCATCCGGAAATGACCTAATGATTTATTATTTTTGGTTCCGAATTATAGAAACTCTATGTCCAGTATACATCCCTTAACGAAACAGATGTAGAAATATTCCAAGACGTAAAGGGTTAAAAATAACAAGGACACTACAAAATCAGTAAGATTCTACCATTTATTACACATAATGACATTCTTAAATAAAAATGCTTCACTTAACAGTTCTTGCATAGATATATTACAATACCAATTTAAAAAAGAATTATGAAACAAACCAGTAACAAAAATAAACTCTTTTCCTTTTTCCTTAATAAAGAACATTGTCATACTAACATCATATAATACAAATAATATATGCAAACACTTTTTACAGCAAATAAAACAAAAGACATAAAAATAAAAAACGGCATAAATATAGGAGCATGAAATGCCTGCGAAAAGCAGTGGGATCGAAACAGATTTAATTTACAGCAGGAAGTGTGGAAAAAAGCCTTTATCCGGAAAACTACGCTACGAGTGCAACGGACATTGGAAATTACTCTGTTTATCAGCTTCATACCATCCATTTGAAAGCTTTTAGCACAGCGTTTTGAGCAATAGAAGGGTACAAAGAAAAGAATGCTTCAGATGTCTAGTGAGCGAATGGAGACCAGCTGCTAACATGAACGTACAGACTAATGCGTTAATCCAAAAACAATGTACAGACCTCGAACACGGACTAATCATAGCATCACGAGATATTTAGTGTTCCCTGCATGTTTGGTAGTGTCTCCGCTCATGCCAGATCTTTATTATGGAACCGTTTCATTGTCGAATGTAAAAAAACGTACCTGCGAGTGTGCATCGGTAATTACCAATCATTGCATTATCCCACAGCAAAAAAGGTCAGTTAGTTGTCTGTGCGACTTAAAAGCTGTTTAAGTGGGTAACATACAAGGTTTATACACACTTGAGAGAAACTTAAGACGGTGCACATAAAACAAGCTGCTCTGTGGGGTTTCTCAGGACCATTAAGACAAACTCATTAGCTAGTTTTTGCCAAGGTAACATCCCTAATTGGTTCGGCTGGAGGATGTTAAAAAAGGGTTTTAGGAAAAAGGTGCACTTAAAGTGAACAAATGGGCAAAAGTCCACAAGGAAAACTACTAGTGAACATCATATATCTTGATTCATAGAATGCAATAACTTGACAAGCTCAATGAGAGTTTTAGCACAAGACTCGTAATGTGAACACTGTTTCTATCCCATGAGCAATCCTCACAAAACCCGACAAGAAATGCCTAGCCCACCTAATTTTTCGCCTACAATTGCCTATTAAGAAGACTTTTTAGAGATTATTTTGCATTGTGACAATATTGTCATGACTCTCTCACTCTCTACATATATATATATATATATATATATATATATATAAAGTATGTATTAAATTTAAAGCTGCAGTCCATACGTTATGCCTCATTGTTGCCATCTCTGTTAGAAACCTATAATGACCACTGAACTCATGACACATAAAACCATGCAAATTACTTTGCCATCAAAATAGTATCGTTAACAACATCAGCATCGCTTGAATATTGTTGGATAATTCAAAAAAGATAAATTCAAAAAAATAGGTACTGCAGCTTTAAATAAGAATTTGGTAATAATGTCACTGCAGAGAAAAAGCCTTACTTAATCTCAGTATTATTTCTATCGGTTTTAAATGATGTTATTTATCATATGGAGTTTATCCTTCTCGCCATTGTCCCTAAAATAAATACCATTACGTGCATCTGTTTCAAATCTAAACTGAAATTATTATCTTGCATACTCCTAATAGTTTTCGAGACGTTACATTGGATTGTGTTGCCCAAAAAAATTTGACAAATTAAAGCTTTGCATGATCATGTTTTCTGAACTACACATATCAGAGATAAATTGTAACCTTTCAGGTTGCAGTCTTAAATCCTCTATGAAAAGCAGATATCATGCACTAGATTTGAGCTGGAAAAGTGGCCCATGCGATGGTCTCTTGAGGACATCGGATGCACGCGGCTCTGCTCTGGATTCCGGTGACCTTGTGTCTTTGTTATTTTTCATGGAGCTAATGTGGCTAGGGAGGGAGGTAAGCTGACACCCGGCTACATGGTGAAATTGACTGTGTCGGGCGGTTGGGATAAGATCTCCCGGTCAGCATAAGTGTGGCGTGCGACCCCCAGTGTGGTCTTACTCCGTTCCGCCCCATTGAGAGGGCGACCAGCGCTGGCCACTGCCGGGAGAGCCCAATTCCTTTCTCATTACCCATACTGCCATTCTGTCAGACGGGCCTCCCGTTGGTCCGTGTTAGACAAGTGAGTGAGAAGGGCAAAGAACTGACAGACGGCTTGAGCAAGACATGAATATCCTTGTCCGTCACCTATTTTTGGGTGATATGATCCAGATGGTGCGTTTTATGATCTGTAGATATGGTTAATAAAGGTCATGATACGCAATAAAAATGCAAATGTTTATGCGGTCTAAAATTACATTTAGATTCCGTTTATGCATTGATCTCGGGGGTTTACAAGTCTTTGAATCGGCATCTTGATGTTTATATACAGTGCGATGGTTAAAAAATAAAAAGCAAATCTATCTTGTTTGTGCTCATTTTATACATCTTCAGATCTGGCCCTCTCAGTTCAATCATACAAATGCACACAAAACCGCTGAATCAGATTGTTGGAAGAGCAATAGTTTACACGAAATTGTCATTTACTGACCTTTAGGTTGGTCCAAAGCTGTATGACTTATAACAGGAAAGTATTGGGTTTGGGAATCGAACTGTCGACTATTATTTTGATATATAACATAAGAGCAGTGCATACAAGTTACATTTTAAATTAAATCTGAAATCTTACATACTGTATTATAGCCCTCTCCATGCAAACGTAATGCATGAAGATACTTTTGTCCTAAAAGCAATGCCTTTTCCATGTCTTATTATATAGATATGGAAGTGAGAATGAGATTCAAGAGCTACTGCAAAAAAGTAAGACTTGTGAATAACGAGTACATTTTGATCCGTTTCACACAAGTCTTGAATTGCAGTCGCATTTTTATTTATTTTTTGAGTTTGACAGCCTCCACTTCTGTTTTCCATTTCTGCAAAACACCTTCAGCAGTCCGCCAAGGAAAGAAAGTCATACTGGTTTGGAATGACATTAGGGTGAGTAAACGATGACCGATTTCTCATTCGATGTGAATTGTTCCTTCATCATCAAGCATTCGTGTAGATCTTCATGCATGAGCCACAGTGGGATCTATCTTGAGCAGATCAGGCCTTTCAGTGGTCTGAATGATTGCATAAGTGCAGGGCCGTCCACAATCAAACAAGCTTACATTCAGGAACACTTTCCAACCCACACTTGATTGTACGTTGTAATTTAAACCTCACTTTTACTATACAATTTACAAACTGTACAGCTGTTTTTACCGGAAACACAAGATATGCAATGTGTAAGAAAAAAAACCCCCAAAAAACCCAAAACATCACAAAGTCACCTGCAGGACCAGCGAAACACAACGCACACCTTTCTTAGGAGGCTTCCATCCGTGCAAACTATAATAGCGGTTGGGAAATGTCTGTCCGGACAGTTTTTTTCTGGACATACTGTGATGCATTTACAAAATCTAAACGATTTGCGATTGCAAATCTCTGCCTTGAATGATGGAAGTCATTATTCTGTAGTGAAGTCCGCAGATAAACCATGGTGCTTTTCTCATTTCATGCTAGTCCTAGAAATCCCGAAGGAACCCAAGTTTATGGGATAACGTTTCATGGGTCATAAATAATGTTGAGGGATGCTCAAAACGTGTGCAACAACAACATTGCTTTTCTTTTTCTTTTTTTTGTCGCCCCTAAAACTTTGCGTTTCTATAGAAATGAAGTCCACCTCACATGTGGTCTGTGCCAGTGTAGAATCCACTACTCTTCGCTTGTGCATATGGCAGTTTTTTTTTTTTTTTTTTTAGTTCATTTTTATTTTTATTTCATTTTCTTTTTCTATTTTGTACACATCCACAGGAGAAAAGCAAAAAAAGAAGTCTTCTGAATTTAAATAACATAGTCATCATTCAAAAA
This sequence comes from Enteromius treurensis, assembly GCA_032275025.1. Lineage (NCBI taxonomy): Eukaryota > Metazoa > Chordata > Actinopteri > Cypriniformes > Cyprinidae > Enteromius > Enteromius treurensis. Next base: position 4,188,505 of record JAUCMU010000001.1, read on the forward strand.
GATCTCTTCTTTATTTATTTATTTTTTCTTTTATAAAAAGTTTCAAAGTGTCGCTGCGCAGCGGTTGGTTGGCAGGGAGGGGCGTGAAAGAGAGAGAATGTCTGTTTGCGAAGAAGGTAAGAGTGTTTCCTCCACTGCCCCCAATCAGATTCACATTTGAGCGATGGGTGACTCCACATCACCTTTGAAATCCAGATTTCTCTGGATGGACGTTCCACTTTAGATCTTGGCTGTGGATTGGCGGGATCAAAGCAGTAAGATAATCCTTGCTCAAAATGGGAAACTAAAAAAATCCATCTCTTTGAAATGGCATCCCATCGCTACGATGCTCTCCAAAGGTTCTTGAGGAGATGATTTTGGGACACATTCTGCACGGTGCACTAGATCAAACCAGGTGCATTTGTATCTGTGTAAGCCGTACTCTATGTAAAACTGATGAAAGCTTTCAATGTTTCTTAGAGAAGTTGAAACGCAATAATAGTATCTAAATCAAGTCACTGATGTTTTGAACTTTAGGCAAATACCTACTGAAGCACATTGTCTTTAAGTGACATAAGATGTCGTACCACCTTCTCAGATCGGTAGACCTCCAGATTTCCATCCTCATGGTCAGACGTAGCCGACCAATCCTCAAGACCTGGTCTAAGTTCAGCCCGTGCTGATTGGTTCCCCTACGGGAGGCCACTCTTGGTGGAATGAGCGAACGACCTGAGTGGTATCCGGCTCCTTCCCATCATACTTCTCCTTCTCTCCCTCTACCTTCCTTCTCTTCCTCCACCTCGCCATTTTGCCACCTCCTTCTCCTCAGATGTGCCTCTTCATGTGGAGTGCCAAGTGATCGGATCGAGAGAAACACCTGAGAGGTAAGAAAAGAAGACCTTATTAGGTAACCTGTGATCTTCTATCAATATTACATTCGACACACACAATAGTTGAGCTGGAACAGTAACGGGAACTTTTTTAGTTTTAAAGGACTGAGCTTTTGAACTTTTTAAATCTTAACATTTTTGGGGCAATATTAACTATTTGCTTATTAGAATGCAATATTAGTATGCAAGCATATTGGCTGTTTATAAAGCACATACGAATGCTTTATTCTGCATGGCCGTATTCTAGATCTCTTAACACTACCAAATACCCAAATACGTTTATCTGCTACAACAACTACACTTATGATCTGATGCTTATTGGTAGCAAGAAAGGTTACTTACTCCCAATAAGCAGCAAAATTAGGAATTTATTGAAGGAAAATTATTAGTTGATAGCGAATATGTGTCCCCTAATCTAAAGTGTTACCATAACTTTTTTTTTTAATGATTATTTTAGTCTCAAAATATGTAAAGAATGTGGTTTTCCAAATAATAATTGATTCAAATGAACAACAACAAAAATAGTGGTTTAAACTGACATTATCTTGAATTATTTTATAACACTGTAAGCATGAATTAAAGGCTACAAATAAAAAAAAAAGAATTATATACATTG
>JAUCMU010000001.1:4190089-4206790 GCA_032275025.1 Enteromius treurensis
AAAATGACTCCTTTTCAGATGCCAGTTTGGATAAAGCTGAAAATGGTATTTATCAGAAGTACATATGGCAGAGAATCTCTATGCAGAAGAGCCTAAAAAATCACTTGTCAGTTTTATTAAGTGAGACTTGTCATACACATCCCTGCTGTTTTTCTTTCTCAGATTGTAACATCCAGCATCAGCAGGCAGAGTGTTTCGGCCCCTGGGGGCCCTGGTGAGGAATGGAGAGGGACAGTACTGAGAGGACGTCCTTGAGAGCAGCACAGCTGTGGAAAAGAGGAAAATAAAAAAAGACATCCAGATCTCATTAAGTCTGAGTATCACCACCCACATCTGGGACTGGAAGACCAAAATTATATTTTATAACTGAAATGGATGGCATATGTGCTTTATTTAACTATGTTTTTATGCATGTGAACGTGTTGACATATGCCATTCAACACATAAAACTTGCTCTGCTCTTAGAAGTAGACCATCTGTAAATAACGTACAGGTCCAGCCTGAAGGGCAATGCAAATGCTATGTGGAGTGTACAAGTGTACACCAATAAATCACATTAGAATTTAGTTTGGCTAAAATAAATGCGGGCAAACTGAGCTAAGAGTCTGGTGTGCTTTTTAAACGCACAGCATTTAACACTTACAATGGGTCATGTAACAGTTAGTCTCACATCCCCAGACCTCCAGAATGAAGGCAGAAGGTCATCGCAATTTTATCACCCAAGAGGCCACCTGACTTACATGCAAAATAACCAATCAATTTGTTTAGTTCAGAATCATATTTAGAAGGGTGGAAACATAAAGTTGATGTCTCTACAATAAAAGAGTGGTTTTCAGCCAGTAAATAATGCATTCAAATTGCCAAATATTTTAAATTTTGTTCCAAAGACGAACAAAGCTTTTATGAGTTTGAAATTATAAATTACACATTTTATATTTTGGGGTGGAGTAAAAGGTGTCATGAACTGAATTTTTTTATTATTGTTTACTGTTCTCTTAGGTCTACTTGGTATGTTTGACAGTATAGTATATGTTCGCTACTGTGATTTAGGTTAAAAACACAAACTCATACTCAAATTCTCAGTGTGTTCAAACAATGTGTAATAACCGACAAGCAATAGTGACAACATAATAAAAATTCACACTTGTGTGTTGACATTACTGTCGGATTCTATATAGTCACCACAGCATCGTCTTTTGTGTTTACTTTTGTGTTTTGTTGTCACGTTTGGTTCAAAAACAAACTCTGGTGTCATTGCTCTGTAAGTCCATTTGAGTAAATAAGAACGCTGTCATCCGAACCCTGGTGCACACCAAACAAGTGGAACAAGACCTTTAAAAAGATCTCACCACGCCATTGTTTTTTTTTCCCAAAGTCTCAGTTTTGCTTCATTTACACTAAAATTCAAACCCGGCATTTTCAGACTAAAATGGGGTCTGCAGCAACGGTTCGAAAACGCCAGAGTAATGGGCGTAACCGTTTTAACAGTTTTAAGAAAATTATGCAAACTAATGTAATTGTGCCTTGTTTGTAAATGAATTTATTAAAATTAAGTGAAAAAAGTTCTTCTGATGCGGTCTTCTTCTCAACCACATGCATGAACTAGTGGCTGGGGCTTAATAGGAGATTATGTAGAATCAGTGGGTGGGGCTAAACAGGCAGCATTGTAGAAGCAGGCATTGGTCTTCTTCTGCAGAGGTGGTGTTCGGCCACATTATTACATGGCAGATTGAACAAGTTGTTGTTTTGACTTTCAAACAGAGCTGGCGCCAGCCGGGCTCTGAAGAGGGGGGCATCTGAAATTCAAAGAGGGGGCGATCATATTAATGCAAATATAACACTCCCACATAAGAAAAAACAGATAGCTATGGTAACATTGCTTAAGTTTTAACACGCCATATACCAACATATCTGCTACAAATTCCTCCCCAAAAATGTCTAACCAATATTTATATCAGTTGTTCACGCTGTGTGAATTTAAAAATAAAAAAACAATTTGATTTGTTTGTTTGTTCTTGAATTCCCCTTGGGAATCAATATAGTTTCTATAATCTATAATCTATCTATATATCTAATGTAGAATAGAGAAAAGCATCTTGGGAATGAGGAATGCGTTTATCCAATGAACCGATTGCAGGTCAAGTCTATTAAAATAAATGAATTATGGGTATTTCTTTAGAGTTTACTTACTTAAACTGTTACCATCATGGAGAGAGATATGTAGGGGAGTGACTTGTTATTAAAAGGGGAGGGGCCAGTGCAGTCAGGATTTTCTCAGTTAATTTTTTGTGCCCCACTCCGCTCATGACTATGACTAATCATCAAACTCTTTAAAACACGAGCAAAATATTTAACCATAGTAGAGCTGCAATATTCTCTTCGATGAGTGAAACGACCTCAAACTCAAACTCTCCTTAATTAAATATTGCTATTTTAGCCTATTATTCAATATAGGATGACAATACACTTCTCAAATGTGATTTCTAAATAGTACATATTATCATTTAAATCCACTTTAACATTAATGGTGCTCTGAGGGGGGCGGGATAGTGCCGGTGAGGGGGCCAGAAAATGCTGATATGTTTAGAAAAAAAATAATACATAAATACAAACGCACAGCACACACTGTATGCACATGAGTGTATGTCTTTGCCAGTTCTTAAGGTCAGGATATAAACATTGGCAAACTGCAGCAAAAAAAAGCACAGCTGGGAGGAAAGATGGTTGTCTGTCCTCATCTGGTTTATATTGTGTGTATGTGTGTGTGTGTGTGTGAGAGAGAGAGAGAGAAAGAGGGATAGAGAGAGGGATATGTGTTCTTACACAGATGGCTGTTTAAGAGATAACACACCTGTGTAAGCAGTTTATAGTGGATGGCTTTGGTTGTGAGCTTGCAAGTGTGTTTATTATCCATTTTTGTCTGAATTCGTTTGGTCCACTGACTTGAGAAATGCTTATGAGAGCACAATAATTTACAGGAACAGGTGGGTGTAAGCATGCGTGAGAGTGCGTTTTTGCATTGGTACGTGTATTCAGTGGGTGGTAAGTTCTAGGACTGGGCATTATATTGAATAAAAAAATTAAATTAAAGAACTTTGCTGTTTGATTTGGCACAATATTTAGATTCTGTTTTAGCTGTGTCATCCAGCCCCACTGGTTGTTTAAAAATGTCAGAAATATGCTTTAGTTGTTATTTGCACCTCACGGATTCCTGGAATGCATTTTGCATATCAGCATGCAATCTAAGTCACAAAAATCAGTGCTCTGCGTGTGTATTTGTTAGAACAATAACGCTGGGAGGTTGCATTTGTCCGATCTGCCTGAATCAGAACCCAGCAATCAAGTCCCTGAACAAGACCGCTGACACACTACGCACAAATCATTTACGCGCTGAACATTTAACGCACAACACAATGGCGTCCGCCAGCATGAGAAATGGGGAGGCTGAGTCATTTAGAGATCAGACGGGGGAAAAGAAATTGCATTTTTACACGATCAGCCTGAAATTGTTTACTACAATTCATGATTGCCATCCATCCCACTGATTCAAAAATATGAAACTGAGAGGTTAGACTTTCAAAGGTGGGCAGAAAATAGCTCAGAGACATCTTCATTTATTGTGTCACACACAGTGTCTCTCAAACCTTAAAACAAGTTATTATGACAAACCTTAGCGAAATGTACTATGGTTTGTAGCGGCAATCATTGCAGAGGTGTCTTATAAAAATGCATGTCATGTGTATCTGTATGAGGTAAACCATGATATTTATATTAGGCCATGTATACAGTATAGAGAAACAGAAGTGAATTTTAACAGGCTATTGTAACAAAAGATGACAATAATTCTGTAGTTATTAAAGTACAGGACTTGTAGCCAAATAGATGTTGGTTCCGTTTCTTTTAAATATGCTTGCTTATTGCATCAGATCCAGTGAGATTTGCTCATCAAGCTCATCAAGTTAAGCTTCCAATGTATGTGCACTGATCAATATTTGTATGGGGAAATCATTTTTGATTAAAATCTCTGGTCACACTTTATATTAAGTGGCCTTAACTACTATGTATTTGCATCAAAATAATTATAGTGTACCTGTTGTGGTCATAGTGTATTGAAAAACTCATTTGTTGCTATTGATGTGGGATACAAATAAAATTAGGGACAGGTTTGGTGGTATGAGTAGGTTTAAGGGTGGGTTAAGGTGTAAGGGATGGGTCAACAGTTTAATTTTAAATGTAATTACAGAAATTAATTACAGATGTCACTTACAGAACTACATACAGTATTGGGTTTTTTAATATATCAATACAATGTAAAAATGTGTGTACAGAATAAGTGCATTGTATCAAATGATTAATTGAAATGACATTGTAGTTAAGGCCACCTAATAAAAAAAAAGTGTAGCCACATATTTAGTTTTTTTTATTGTTCTCTCATCCAAAGTCATTCAAAGTGCTCACCATGCCATGCATTTGCTTGAGGGGCTTTCTATCAGTATTCATTTTTCTTTCTTTCCCTTTCATCTGCCCTTGAATAACACCAGATCTGTTGTTTAACCATACGACACTGAACACAAGTGCACACTGGGAGCAGACTGCTCCAATTAGTACATGTACTCATATAAACACGGACAGTGCATTCTGAGGCCAGACGCCTTTAATTAATACACATGCATGCCAAGGCCTGCGTGTCTCCAGATCCCCAACCCTCCTCAACACACCAATGACAAAATATTTATCAATGCAGACTTCCGTGGCTCAAAAATCTTAGAGTAGATGCAGTTTGTTCCAGAACCATCACAGCAACACCAGAAGGTCTGAAAAGAGCGTCCGATCATGGAGGACACACCGCTGGTAGTGAAATTTACCGAGACAGGAACTTTATTCCAGTTTTTATTTTTCTTTGATTCATTTCAATCCAACTCAGTTCTCTACACTTTAAATCACTTTAACTCAGCTCAGTTTAACTTGATTTCTTGTCTTTGCTTCAGTTAAAACCAGCTAACCTCCGCTCAATTCTGTTCATCTCATCTTTTGTATTTAATTAAACTCAACTCAGTTCTGCTCATTATTTTGTTGATTTGATTGTCTGAATCATGTCTTTGAATTCATTTCTCATCCTTTTATTTGATTCAGTTTAATTCAACTCTGTTTTGTTTATTTTGTTCATCTCCTCACTGAATCTGTTAACTTACTTCAACTAAGTTCTGTTCATAGATCGGAAGATGTATAATAAATAAATTACACTGTAAATAAAATAATCATTATTTTTAAAAGTGATAATAATAATAATATTATTATTACTCTGTCTTCTGGTATTGATGTTTATTTGTTTCGGATCCTTAAACTTGGGTGTTGGAAAGGCGCTAAAAAAAATAAAAAAATAAAATAAAATAAAATAAATAAATGATTAATAATATTATTTTTACTATTACTCAGCACTATAACATTATTATTATTATTATTTTATGCAATATAATAATAATAATAATAATTATTATTATTATTATTAGCATTTATTATTCTGTTTGTAACATTCTCCTAAAGCTATATAAAATGAGAGTCTAGATAAAGCTATTGATTGTTGGAGCATCTTGACCCGTCCCTAAGACATATGCTTTCATGCTAAGTCTCACCTGTCCTGGAACGGCGAGGAGAGGAACACAAATTGGGAAATCAAGGGGTGTGTTTTTGGCAGGATCGGACAGATGGCAGATCAAGCCACTGCCAGGAGGCACCAAACCAGCTGGTGTACCTCCACCCTCCTCAACACCCCCACCCCGCTGTCCTGACAGGGGGTCCGGACACGGTCGGGCCGGATTAAGAAGGGGCCCGAGGGCCGCGGCTACAGGTCTAGCGTCTCGCTCTACTGTATTTACTGTTCAGACGAGACGGGGAGCCCCTCCGCATGCTGCTCTCTACTGTTCCCGTCAACTCCATCATTGTAATGGTAATCCGGGGCTCCCTCGACAACGGCAGAATGGATTCCCCAAGGTGTACGAGCAGCCAGGATGACAAGAGAGGGCGGAGCTGAGCTCAAAGTGAGATACGCAAGTCTAACAACCATGAAGGACCTATTTATACATCAAAGCGAAGACGAGTTAAGATTCACTTCAGAGGTGGAAGCTCTTGGTCAATACCAGGAGGCAAGTGTCTCGCAGGCACTGCGCCCAAATTGAAAATGTTCTGAAGGAAAGCACAGATCTGCGCGCTTAGCTTTGTGCCCGAATGTAAATGTGTACTTTTTTATATTTTATGATGTTTATGTTTTACTAAATAAAAGAACTTCTATTTAAAGTATGTTGGAACATTTAGAGCGCACCAGCATGCATTTGCATTGATTACAGCTTTTGTGTGGAGCGTTCTGAATTCTTCAGTTTAGTGTCTACAGAACAGTCACTGCTGGAACCAAATATCCGAAAACGCAACTGATTTAGATGTTTTCCGGTAAATAAGACAAATCCCCAAAATCTAAGGCAAATCGCTGCTTGTTCATGTAACTGTCGATAGATTATCAAAGGCTCGATCTGAGAGAAGTGGCAATTCCTGAGAAATATTCAGCAAGCCTCATATCTGGACCTATCTGTGAAATGTGTTTTAACTGGAAATGACATCAGCAAAGATCTACAGGTGTAGCCAATGAGAGAGCACAATACAAAGTGAGGGAAATTTCAGTGAAAGGAATCGTAGAGATCTTAGTGGTGCACTGGTACAGAACAGTCTTTTACAGTTGTAATAATCTGGTAACAGTTTCTCTTAACTAGTTGTTTATTAGCAATTTATTAGACTTATTCTACTTGACCTTATTCTACATCCCTTATACTACCCAATACCTAAACTTAACAGCGTGCATAGTACAATTCAATGTTGGAAATCAAATAAATTAATAACTCGATTCACTAAGAATGAATTCAACAATTTATATTTGAAACATATTTTAGGACATTTTAGCTTCCACAACACTAATGTAAATGTAATTGGTGAAGAAACGCAGTAGATGACTCTACCTGTCACTCACCACGCTCGCTCTGAAAAGCTTATCTACAAGACCTGGTGAATACAGAGGAACCCTTGTCTGAATAGCAGATGTTTTTAATCATTCAGCTACATCTACTGGGCACAGGTGACAGGTGGACCATCTTAGATTCGAAAATGAAAAAGATTTCAGACTACTCTTCACATTTTTAGACCCAGGACACCTGTGTTAGATTTTGCCATTAAAATAATGTTTAAGATATAAATCAGGTTACACAAATTGCTGACCAAAAATTCCCAAAACCCCTTCAAGGTGCTAGAACTAAACAAGGCTCAGTAAGAACTAAATGAGGCTGATTCGTTTTTTTAAGTAGAATTACAAAATAATATTACAAATCGGTATTTCTTAAATAAATAAAATAACACACGTTTGTCTTTGCATAAAATTTCAAAATGGTATTATAATAGCAGCTAATATTTAATTATATTTATAATTACAAAATAGGATTTTTGCATAAGTATTTATAAGGAAACTATCTATTTTTGGTGCTCCTTATCATTAATTGTCTTGCTGTATATACATTTTAGAAATAATTAGTGCTGTCAAACAATTAATCATGATTAATCACATCCAAAATAAAAGTGCACTGTGTGTACTGTGTATATTTAAAAACACATACGGTAATGTTTTTAAAGTATTTACATGTATATATTCATATTCATATAATTTATATTATATATAAATATATTTAATATATAAACAATTTTTTTTCTTAAATATGTGCATGCAAGTATATGTATTTATATATGGGTCTAACATGAAAAAGGGTGTAATGATGCTTTAAATTGTCAATTTCAATTTATTTTAAGTCTGTAAAATTTATTTTGCAATTTTGGTTTTGTTTTTCTGAGCAAAAAAATAAATATAATAAATTTTTTCCCTGATTTACAGAAGACACCCACTTAAATAAGAATGACAATGTAACATTATTTCAACTAAGTTTTGATATTTTATTCCCCAAAAACTTATTTGAAACTTTAAAAGCAGACACTTTACTTCCTTTTAATGTGCTAAATTTATTTTGATACAGACATCTTAACGTCTTTGACCTATATAAATAATTAATATAAACAGTACACATAAATATATTACGTAACCACAAACTGTATGTGATTAATCACGGTCTCTTTCATGTTGCATCTATAATAATGATATATTATGAAAAAAGATTTAAAATAGAAATACATTAAATACATGATAGCTAAACAATTTGAAGTGTCACACTTCATATTTGCTACAATATATAATATTAAGTAACAATGTCAGCTAGCACTTGCAGGTCTCATGTTTTGACTCACCTGTCGCAGTGATTGCACTTAAAAGGCTTGGCGCCGGTATGTTTGCGGTAGTGCCTCGTCAACTCGTCGCTTCTTGCGAATCGCCATTCACAGCCTTCCCATGAGCACTTGTACGGCTTCTCCCCTGATACAAAGACACAAACAGAGCACACACACCTGATTAAAAACGCACTTTCTTCCTCGTGGGGCCTCCAAATCAGCGACTCGGTCCAGCCAGCCGTCTAATTCATTTATTTTAAGTTGATTAGCCTATCGGAAGAGTGTTGACACAATTGGAGTTTATGAAATACATGATCGTCATTAGAGCGCACAGCTGTCGGACCAAATGAACTTGCACTCGATGAGCTTCCAATGAGATCTTCACTGCGTTTAACAGATGTGAGAGACTGCGTTAACATTTTTTATGTTTTGGTTGTGGATGGGAGCTGCCTCGTAGGAGAGCTGTGGTTCGTATGGGGTCTCATCGCTCGTTCATTAGCGCTGCTGTGAAGGTAACGTATGAAATGGGGGGCAGGCAGAGTTTATTTAGATCTCTGGGAGAGGTGATAATTGGAGTAGTAATGATGGGTAATGGGGAGGAACCTCATATTTACTGTCAACCAGCTGGCCCTGTCTCCACTGTTTGCCACATCTACAAATCTTCTGAAACAAGACTGTGGCTTCAAATAAATCGCTTAAATGATAAAATAAGTCCGATTTTCATGCTGACACGGCTCCTAAATTTAACTAGCAGCCATTAAATCAACATTAACTCAAATATGAAAGCAAATTTTATCCCTTTTACGATCTTAATAAATGTTACCCCTATTAAAAAAAAATAAATAAAAAATATTTTTAATGAAAACACTATTCAAGCAATTTGTACTGATATGCGATTTAATGTTGACAAATATCCAAGTAGTTTGAAGAAGTACTAGCATTTACAACACATTTGTTTTATCCATGCGATTGATTGACTGAATGATTGATTAATTAATTGATTGCTTCAAAATTATCATTCGTTTATTCATTCATTGTCTATTTATTTATTTTAAAATACTATTCAGTTGTTTATTTTAAATGTTATTTCATTTTTTTATTTATTTAAAAACATTTTAAGAGCATATTAAGTTATTTGTTTAGTTTAAATGTTTTTATTTATTTATTTTAAAGACTATTTTTATTTACTATCCCATTTAATTATTTGTTTATTTAAAATATTTATTTATTATTTGCTTTATTATTTTGCTTTATTTATTTATTTTTATTCATTTTTAAAAATCTACATTTAAACATCCGTTCTACTTTGAAACAGATACCAGCAAATATAACAGACTGTGAATTCATTATGTGTCGACTTGTTGTTTAGCATGAAGAACCTTCCATGACGGCCACACTTTCATTCTGAGCTGTAAAAAACAACAACAAGTTATATTTAGATCAGAATTTTGAGCGCTTAATGTGTTCCCTTTCACACACGTTCACAAGCTAGCCACATTAAGCAGGACAGGTTTAGACCTGCGCTCCCTACGACCGCAGCACTAGCCAATTATAAGTCAGGGAGGCACGGATGCTGGAGTTTGTCGCCTAGCAACCGGGCAGGAGCGTAACGTAGGAGGCAGCAGTGGAGCCGGCTCGATCTGGCATCGTCTGTCCCTCTGTGCCACCAGCCAATTACGGCTCATACTGGCAGGGGAGGATGCAGTTGCCTGGCAACCGGGATGTTACATGATACACGTATGTAAAAGTGGATATATGCGTGTATGCGCGGTGGGAATGAAAGTGCATGGATGAGGCTAGCGGTGTAAGCTGAAACCAGCACTGAGACCCGAGAATCGTTCCCAATTATAGAGTCCCGTTCAGAGACACACCAGTTGCCTGGCAACTTCCCACCCCCATCAAACAACCTTTCCTCTCTGACACACACTTTTTCTCTCCCCCTACACCCTTACAGGTGCCGGAGTCTCACTTAATTACATTTTCTCAGTTAAACTGCAGACAGAAAGACTCATTATGATCTGTGAGGCTCACAGCGGCACCGAGCAGAAAGCCATTTTCTGCCCTTCACTGCTCGTCCAAGTTTTTTTTATGAATCTGACTTGGTTATAATGGAACGCAGTGCAACAGACAAAGTGGAAACGAGCCTCTCTCCGCACCCCTCCACGTCTCCCAGAAAACCAACTCTTATCTCGTTCCTGAACGCCATTCATAAAACGCTCCAGAGGGCAATGTCATTTCCATTCACGCCGCCTTCGTTTCTGTACAAATCTCAATCACAAAACTTGTCCAAGTAATAACGCCTCCGAAATAGGATTTCGCTAATTGCAAACGAGTTGACGAATCGCTTTGGCATCAGATTTAAACGCAGTTCGTTGCTGCTTTGTTTTTTATTTTTTAGACAAATGCAATACGGAAATACAGAAACTGCTCACAGACGACAGCTAATGAATTATGCAGTTTTACTTAGAAAAAAGGAAATAAAATGTCCATTATTGTGTCAAGCAAGCACAACAGCACAGCATAAACAGATTTTTTTCTGCAAAAAGAATAATAATATAATATAATATAATTATTAAAATGTTTTTTTGGTAAAGCCATGTAAACATTCTGTAATATATTGTTTGGTATCAGAGTTTATTGCAACTCAGAGACATTGAAATTGATAAAAAATAATGCAGTTTTATATTATATCATATCATATCACATCACAATAATATTATTATTATATGACATTGTTTTATATTGTTTAATTTTTGCACATTTAAAATGTAAAAAAAAAAAAAGCACCCAGATATGTAGCTTTCAAATGTTATTTGTGTTACAGTATATTTACTGCATGTTTGGCTTTTGAGTCTTTTTCACATCAAACATGGTGTGACACGTCAAGCTTGACTATCCACAAATTAGATTTAAGAAATATTAAGATTTTAATTCTTACTTAAAGCTACTATACGACTTCAGAAAGCTTAGAAAGGGCACAAGTCAAATCAAACACTTTTATGGTGCTTTCTTGTCCTTTTTTGGACCTTGACAGGGCTTCCTGGTATTGTTGTGCATTCTGGACCCTCAATCTTCGTGTCATAATATACATGTCCTAAATACTTTCTGATACATCAGAAGGGAGCCATTACCATGTGGCATGTTCCGGTTTTAAGAAATGGGGATCTGCTCTGGTGTGTTAACAGACGTGCGGCAGACATAGGGAAATATACAGGCGAGTACGTCTCATTCCAGCCGGTCCATCCATCATGAGGCAGTTATTCACTCCGTGGACAGCTTTGGGACAGCAGTCTGAGTGCTTTTGGATTGAGATCGAAGAGACAGAGAATTATGGCCGTTTCCTGCACCATTCGAATCTGCTGAGGAAGTACTGTCGCAACCTTGAGAAAATGTTTGCCGCGAGGGGCTGGACAGGCATGCTGCCATGGCGACAGCGAAGTACCATTAATTACATCAGCTTGTCGCTTATTGTGTAAAATAAGATTGATTGCACAAAATAAGAAAATGAATGATAAATGTGGTGGAATTGACTGAGTATTTCTAAATATGTCATGTTATTACTGTAAGAGCAGGTTAAGTGTTTATAGCTGCAACTAAACTAAATACTGTATTAGATTAACACCCCCCGCCCAACACACACACATATATGTGTCTGTGCATGTATGTATGTATGTATATGTGTGTATTTAAAAAAAAAAGTATAACATTGGTTGAATGAATGATTCAATGACTCATTCATTCTTAAATGCTTAGTGCCTTAATGCCTCACTCAAATGCAGTAATTTGTATTATTCTTGAATGAATCAGTTCTATAGATGATTCAAAGTCACTTGTTTCATTTCTGAACGAATCAGTACTTCTTAACAAATCAATTCAATAAATGACTCAGTGACTTACTTATAAATACAGTTAATCATTTAAATCAGTTTTCCAGAACAAATCAGTTGAATGAATGATTCAATGACTCAACCATAAAGTCATTAGTTTCATTCCTAAATGAATCACTACTTTTGAACAAAACAATTCAATAAATGACTCAGTGACTTACTTATAAATACAGTTAATCATTTGAATCAGTTTTTCAGAACTAATCAGTTGAATGAATGATTCAATGACTCATTTAAATGCTGTAATTTGTATCATTCCTCAATAAATCAGTGTTTTTGAATGAGTCAGTTAAGTGAATAATTCAATTTATTTATTGAACAAATCAATTGAATGAATGACTCACTCAAATGCAGTAATTTGTATAGTTCCTCATTAAATCAGTGTTTTAGAACAAATCAGTTTGATTCAATGACTCGCTCATAAATACAGTTTCTTGCTTCATTACTCAACAAATCAGTGATTCAGTTAAGTAAATGATTCACTTATTTATTAATTCAAAGTCGGTCTACTTGCCACCTACTGGGAAACTTTGCAACATGCAGGATGAGTCACTGAAAAATGGGAAAACATCAGCATTGTAAATACTTTCAAAAATATACTCGCTTACCTGTATGTGTCCTCTGATGTGCCTTCAGATGTGAGCTCTTGGTGTAAACTTTCCGACACCCGTTGAACTGGCAGCGATGGACCCTCTTCTTGTTCTCTGCCATCTCGCCAGCTCCAGTGGTGCAGGCGCCGCCCTGTTCTCCATCGCTCTGTGTGCCGCTGCTGCCGTGCTGCGGAGAAAGCGGCACCGGGTGGGCCGCCACAAGCTTGGCAGAACTCAAGCCCACCTTTCGGGCCACTAGCTTGAGCGTGAGGGTCCCGTCGGGTGAGGCACTGAGTGTGTGGGTGGGTTTGACTAAGTGACGGCCCAGTTCCGGGGACGAGGGAGGTGTTAGGGAGGTGACGGCATTCAGCTGGGCTGCGTTGACCCCTAAAGTGATGTCTGGAGAGGTCACGGTTGAGGAAGTGGAGGACAGGGTTTCTTTGCGTGGGGTGAGGTGAGGAGGAGGAGGGCTGGGGGGGTTGTTGAGGCTAGGAAGGAGGGGGTCTAACAGGTCTTCATCAACATCTTCCTTCATGAAGGAGGGGGTAAGGAGGCCGTCTAGTTCCTCGTCAAAAAGGTCAGACAGCCGTTTGGGTTCTGTCTGCAGATAGCGCTCCAACTCCAAACATGTCTGTGGAAAAACATGAATACGTCTTTATTGACCTGAACACTGCAGATGATTTGCCATTCTTGTACACTTGACACCTACGCATCATAAATGGCACAATTTATTAATATCACCTTTATGTAAAGCATTTGTAACACCATTCCTACATAGATTATTTTTGCCATTTCATTGACACAAAATGGTACAATTTTGCTATAAAACCCTTTATATCAAGTTTTCTTTTTAATATAAATTTTTAAATAAATTTATATTAAAATAATAAATACATTTAATAAAAATTAAATAAATTATTCAATTTATGCAAAGCATTTGTAAAACCAATCTTATGACAATCCATACTTAAGTATTTTATTATTTCTAAATCATACATGTTTTTTTTTTTATCCAATTTTACAATGTGTCAATGGAATTTATGTAAAGCTTACAAACAAAACATTCTTAAATTAATCATCCCTTAAACGGATTTATCTGTAAATTGTTGCCAAGGATGCAATACATTTTTCATAAAGCTTCTTATATTGTCATAAAACAAATGCATTTTTACAGAAATCATTCATAAATCATTTGCATACAATTATTAATGTTAGAATTACATCCTAATTAGAAAACATTTATTGTAATGGGTTCATTAATCATAAGGCTTACTTTACATCCTTTAGATGCTAGTAATAGTCCTATCCCTGAAATACATCTAAAATACAGTTGTTACTTGACACCAGATCCATTTCTTCTTTTAATATCACTTTTAAGCTTTGTTTGTACCTATTAAACAACTCAAGCAATTAAATGCAAGATAAAATCATCCAGGCTAATCTACCTCATTAGCGGTGCGTGTAAGGTAATGCGATTTTTTTTTCTTTTTCTTCAGACTAACCCCTTTCTGGACTGTTAACTGGCTTCTGAGACTGCTACTGCATATCATTTGCTTCAGCAGGTCGTCAGGAATAGATGGTTACACTGTGATTGATTACACAGGCTAGACTGGCGCTCTCTGGAGCTGAAGAAACCTGGCCTGAATTGCTTGTTAGAGAGCTTTATGTGGAGCAGAACTGGCTCTTCAAACAGAAGGGGAGAGGGAGAGTGTGTGAAAGAGAAAAAGCCATCAGACTTGGATTCTTCCATTTTGGATGGGTTTTTATATTTCACTATAAAAGAACTGAGCTCAGAACAGCAGCGTCAACACAATACGATTTAATGGCCACTTATGAGCCACTACTACTCCTTTAAGATACTTCAAGGGGCCATATAAGAGATAATAAAGTTTTCTTTGTTTTGAAATTAAACACAAAACCTCTTCAAGTGTAAACAATTTTTAAACTGTAAACGCTTTAAAATATGACCTTATTAACAGTCTTTTATGACTGTATGATATTATACACACACACAGGAATCTGTCTATCTATCAAGTTAAAAAACAACAACATTAATTCTATTATTTATCTTACATGTCAGAAAAAGAGACATTTTTGGTAAGTTACAAAACAAATCAAGAAAAAAAATAGGCCTGCTTTGTAAATAATAAATTTAGAGCACTTTTTTACACAGTTGTCTAAGAAAGAGCCGTAATGTTTCTCATAACATGACCCAAACCTTTTACAAAATGATAAAGAACAGTAACCTATCATCTCAGACAAACTGGCCTCTAGCTATAAATGTCTCGCTTGAATCTCTGGCTCCAAACACGGAGCAGCTTCTGTTGCTAGGCGATGTTGTTTGCTTGTCATTTTATGAAAGGAGCGTCTGCCATTTTTTCTCAGCGTTAAAAGCATTTTAATGTCTGCGCTGAACTGAAGGTTTCAGAAGTCAGGTAAACAGAGCATAGCTGAACTGACATTACCTGAGCGTCAGAACACGACAGAAGACGCTATAGTTAGAAGACACAGATCTTCGCATAACCATCTGGGAGCAATCTGCCAAAGGAACCGTCTCGTTCGACTCCTTCAAAATAAATATTTGCGTTTCAAAAAATCTGTTGTTTTCCCTTTTACAAAAACACACATGGTTTCTCGCTGCGCCCTGAACTGATGGGTAATTAGTCACTTAAATGAAGCAGTAAAGAGATGCTCTCCCTTCAGTGCAAGCGCTGATGGGCTCGTGCATCTCTGTGCATGTTTTCCAGCTCAACCAATGACATTTAAAAGCCTCCACTCAGCACGCCGGTAGCGGTGAGCGCTGTATGGGCCCTTTAGATGCTCGCCGACACAGGAGGCATTGATTTTCTAATGTGCTATAGGGCTGCGGTGGTCTGGAGTGTCATGCCTGCATGCTGTCGAACCGTCACACGTATGACAGGAACACGGGCAGACCGAGTTCATGGGAGTTCGCCTGAGCATGTCGTATAGAGAAAGGGCAGACGTGTGCATGTGTGTGTCGGGAAAAAGAGGCAGATACATTGTGAAGGTGAGGCGTATGGGAGTCAGGTTTTTCTTATCGCTCTTTCGCTTTCTCCGTCTCTTCGCCCCTCCTCCCGCGGGCCCCGAGGAAGTGACATTCAGGGGATATTGTTACTTAAAATGGCAGCAAATTCAATGTGCCCAGTGCCGTCTGGGTCGCTCTGGGCCATGTGATTTAGCGGTGCGGCAGACTGGATGCCAATCGAGTCGAAAGCAGCGCCGTAAAAGCCACTCGGTGGATTCGCAAATCTCTGACAATTTGGTTGTTTAATCAAAACTGATCGCAACTTGACGCCCCAGTTTTGCCATAAAATAGGCAATAAAAAGGCAGAGCGTCACTCGGTTTGATAACAGATGGCTCGAATTTCGTGTTGTAGTCCCTGTGTGGGTCACACATGATCTGCGAGAGACTGTGGCATAAAACAAACCTCAAGTCCCAAGTCAAGGTCATTTGGTGTCTTCCAGGCGTTTCATTGCAATCAGAAAGCCAAGCCAAGCTATTAGGTATTCATGAAACAGAGATGTATGGAACAGTATGAACAGATAGAGCAACAGCCATAGTTTTCATCTGCCAAAAACAATTAAACGAAACGCTATTAGCATTATTTCCTCTTTTTAGCAGTTTGTCTTAAAGGAGACACGTTTAAGAATACAAAGATACACACAACCCAAGAAACAAGCTGGTCATTGCAAATAGACAACAATTTTACCTGGTGGTTATTGTTTTTTATTTTTATTAATTATCTATTTTATTGATTTCTGTATTATTTATATAATTTACTATTATTATTATTAATAATAATAATAAAAGCAGAACAAAATTATTTAATTCTAAACCTAACCATATACTTTTATTAATATTATGAAAAAAAACATTAATACTATTAATATCA
>JAUCMU010000001.1:4207900-4223137 GCA_032275025.1 Enteromius treurensis
ATACTGTATATATATATATATATATACATACATATATATATACAGTTTATATATATATATATATATATATATATATATACCTGTATGAATGGTCATATGACATGCATTTTAGGTTGTGTAGTGTAAATGGAGAATGGGGAATGCCAAATTGTTTCAAAAAACGCTGACGGGAAAGAGTTAAGAGTGTAGTTTAGATATGTACAAATAGTAAACAAATAAATGAATCATAATAAACCTCAGCTGCATGGTATAAAGTGTGCACATATCTACCAGTATCTAATGTCACTGGGTGCAAGTGAAGACCACCTGCCGGCATCTGCACCACGTCGTAGAAAGAGCGCCTGTCAAACATGGGGAGGTTTGAACTGATAAAGTGAGTCATCTGTGACGTGCCCCGTAGCGAGCGCAGCTGAGAATATGAGGGCGAGAAATGCAAGGCCCTTCGCTGTCACTCACTTAGGTTCCCTTTTTTTGGAAGCCTGTCCATCGTTGCCGATTTGTAACCTGTTCCTCGCCGCAGGTTTGGCGCGATCTATCATCTGTAAAGTGACGAACCTGGCTCGCGATCGGTTGTTATGGCAGCGATGTTGACACGTCTGTCTTCTGTAGTCGAACCCGCTGCGCAATTATCTTTTCTGCATCTGTGCACCTGTGACAACATGTCACTTCCTCTTGCATCTCAGAACGGCCTCTAGCCATCGAACCCGATACTGGCATAAACGGAGCAACGGGTGAGCGCGATATAAAATCGGCTATCGCTCGCACTATATTAAGTTTAATATAGGCTAATCTGATTTGAGAAAGGAGTCGGAGATACCCTCATACAATCTTCCTCTCGCACCATGACAGTCAGCGGGGATACCGTCATGCGGTGTGCCAATTAACAGCGAAGCAATGCCTGCCTCCAGCAGACAGAGCTAATAAAACAAGCTGGTTATAAAAATGAATGAGGAGCCCGTGGAAGAGAAGCAGCACCGACTTCCAGACCAAATGCAAACAGCTGTTAAGCGAGTTGACAGAGAAATGCTCTATTAATTTTTGGGAGATGATTTAGCATCAGCTGTCCCCAGCTAAAGGCCGTTGGCGGCGGAGAGGCGAAAACATGGGGAACGGGGGTTATTTGTCAGGTCAGGTTGTTGATCGCTGTCCTAGAACATTTGTCAAAGGGTCTCAAAATGTGCTTGTGGAAAATAATCTTTCTCTGCGGCTGGAACCTGCATTTCCAATTTGGAGAATGGAAGAATCGTTTGCTGCTCGGAACACGTGATGTTTCTGTATCGGCCTGCTTTTCATTCATTAGCTCTTGCGCTGTGTTTGGTGTTCAAGTGACTGGGATTTTAATACTAATATGCTATATCATCAGCAAATCTTGGATTCTTTTGTTAACTTTTTGGAAGAACAAATGCAAAACCCAGTCCGAATTCAAAGAAAACCATTTGATAAAAAATATTGAATTCGATATTTGCTGATGAGAGAAGAAAAAGATATGTAAATGCATTGTTCTGTAGATATGCATTGTATTACTTTTTTACAGGATACAGTATTGAATGCAAAGTGCTTATTCCATTCATTATTTTAGAAATTAAAATAGTTATTTTGTATTTTTAACCTATCTTTGTGAAAATATCTTTCTGCAGGTTACATGAGAGTTTACGATTCATTAAATGATTCATTCAGTGACTCATGCTTACCAAGGCTGCATTTATTTCCTCAGAAATACAGTTAAAACAGTAATACTGTATAATATTATTACAAATGTTAAATAACATTTCTATTTGGATATATTTGATTATTAAAATGTAATTTATTCCTGTGATTTTCAGCATCATTGCTCCAGTCTTCAGTGTCACATGATCCTTCAGAAATCATAATATGCTGATTTGCTGCTCAAAAAACATTTTTATTATATTGAAACACTTGTGCTGCTTCATATTTTATGTAACTTTTAGACTTTTGTCAGGATTATAATTTGTAAATAGTAGAAAGTAAAAAAAAATAAAATTGAAATACAGTATAATTTGTAACATTGTATCAGTTTGAAATGAAATTACGGTATTTAACTGTAAATTACACTTAAACCATAAAACCTAAAACGTTGTTACCGTATTTTTTACCGTCAAATTCCGGCAACCACAGCTGCCAATTTTTTACCGTAAATTTTACAGTTTTTTTTTACAGTGTACCAACTGTCTGATATACCACATGCAAGCTGATTAGCCACTGGACACAACAAAGAAACCCTTCCAAAGGCTCTTTAAAAGACCAGGCCCTGTTAGATATACACACCGACTCCAGCGATCCACTAACTCCAACGACACCCCCCTGACGGATGGGCTTAGAAGTGAAACTCATCCAGCCTGTTCTCTGATCACTCATTGATCTGTAATGTAAGACTTGGGCTAAAGGGAGAGTGGGACCACAAATGACCACCTGCCACTGCTTTGATTCAGGAAGGGACTGGCCAGCTGGCGGCACCCTGAGACACAATCCCCCTTCAGGCCACGGCCGATCGATAGGACGGGGGAATGATGGGGCCGAGCGTGATCTCATCAACAGTGGCCCTCACAACTCGCCCTGCCTCCCATTTACAGCCTCGCCAGGCGGCGCCTAAAAATAACCTACATCTCATCTGCAGGAAGCTTGCCGACACACACATTCGCACATAGTCTCGGGCATACATGACTCAAGAGATGCGAGAGCCAGACCTGACTCCAGGTTCAGAGCTGCTAAGGAGACTGTGCAGTGAGTTAGAAGCATTTACATGATCAAGTTTCTAAACATTTAAACATTAAACCACATGAAGAGATTAGAGCCTCAAACTAAAATTGATTGTTATTGTGTTTTATATAGAATATTTTACTAAGCAAGAACGCTATTTTATAGTAGTTGCACTCAATTTATTATTAATAATTATTAATAATTTATATATGATATGATCGTGATTAATCACACATAAAATATGTTTTTGTTTGCATAATATATATGTATGTTCTGAATACATTTATTATGTATATATAAATATAAACACATACAGTATATATTTTGAAAATGTTTACATTTTCATATTATTTATAAATAAATATATTTAATATATAATTTTTAAAAATATATACATGCATGTGTGTATTTATATATACAAAATAAATATACACAGTAAACATATTTTGTAAACAAAAACTTTTATTTTGGATGTGATTCATTTGCAATGAATCATTTGACAAGTGCTATTATATATATATATATAATTATAAAATAATTATAAAGTTATAAATAATAAATTAGAAAATAATTATAAAATATAAATAAAATAAACAAAAAAATAATTAACATTAAAAATACAATAACAATAACCAAGCGTCTGCATGTAAGTGTACTTAAATATGTTTCTGGTCTTGCTTGACTTCGTAAACCTAAAATGAACTACACTAAATGTATTAAATTATTCCCCAGACTCCAGAGTATTTTCTAAGCATCCCTGCTGATTTTTTTTAAAGGAATGACATTGATCTAAGTGTACGAATGCTCACATTATCGGAGCGTGGTCGTTTGCTGAATGTAGGCTAATGCCTCCTGACACCTTTAAGCAACCATAAAGGCAAAGCTGGCACTCGTGAAATGGATCCTGAAGAGCCCTGTTGACATAAGCATTAATAGGAGCGTGTGCAGTGAGGGACAAAACAATGGCCTCCACTAAAGATGTAAATGTTTCCTCGGAGGACGTTTGTCATCTCCTTGTTGATATATGGACCTGTCTGATTCCAAACACAGCATTCGGCGCTGTCGCATATAACGGCAGAAGAGGATAATGACTTAATTATGCCTGTGCTTATCAAGGTACCTCTGCAAAACCCAGTTTTAGCGGAGATGCTAGCTGCAGCTCGGTTAAAGGTGCTAAAGGTACAGAGTAGCATGCCTTTTTAGGTCTGATAAACCAGGCGCTGACAATATAGCAGATATGACATAACGCCAATTAAGAAATCACACTCTCGCACAGAGGCCCTGGCATATTTTTACAAGCCGGAGGCAAATGAAGCACTCCAAGTGTTCCTGTCCCTCCTGAGCTATAGCGCTAATCTTATGCTCGCACTTATGGGGGAAAGGCAATGTAATTAGCAATAAACCAGCTCTCTGATGTGTGTGGATCAATCAGCACTAGACCATTTGATGCTAGTTTTACTGTTGGAGGAAGAAAGTGCTTGCTAAGAATGTCCAATGACCGTTATTTCTAGCCAATGATGTGACTACAGTGACATTTAGTTTTGCACCCTGTCCACCCACAAATAAATAAATATAATTGTAGTAATATATAAGCAAAACTAGAATATTAAATAGAACATAAAATGTTATATAACGCCATACATGCGATAATATCTGTGCACATACAGTATATATATTTTAAAATTATTTATATTCATATTCAAATTTTATATTATACATTTACATTATAAATGTATATATTTAATTTTAAAAATTTCTATTTTTTTTATAGCACACACACACACACATATTATGTAAACAAAAACATTTATTTTTTATTATATATTTGTGATATATTATATCATTTATACATAATATAAACATTTATGTACAAATGCATAATTAATTATTTCGAAATAATGAACTTAATGATAACCCTTAATTTGGTTACTGATTCATGAACTGTTGAATCGTAAACCAATGGAGCTACGATCAACTTAGACTTACAATGCTTTTGAGAAACACAGACCCGATCAATTCGGTTTATCCAAGAATCAGAATATACTTGTTTTGTACATTTTCTGATTCACTAGAAAAAACTGGTTCAGAAGAATAGTGCTTGTTTGTGAATCAGACTACACTGACCACACTGTGTGTATTTAATTTGCCAAGAAATAAAACTGAATAAATAGTAAAAAAAATAAAAATAAAAAATAAAATAGAATAAAATATATTCATATAAGAATGACTCGTTCTTTAACCAGACTGCTCTGGTCACGCTGTATGTTTCTGATTCACTACTAAGAACCAGCTGAGAGTCATTTATGTGCAGTGAGCTGTTGATAACTGACTGCAAGCTCAGCTGACTTCTGCTACTAAGTCTTTGCAGTGTTTCAGGCAGTTCAGCACAAAACAGTCACAGTGCCAATATAGTAGCGTGTTAAAAACCCCGGGTTAGAGGTCACCACATGGGTACAGAGCCCCAGTCAGACGCTTCATCAGCAAAACTATGTCAGGCGTGCAGTAGCGCTTTGTGCGCTCCGAAACCTCGCACCTCGCCAGTGTTCATTGCATGCGTCAAGGCCTTTGTCACTCTAATTGTCAGAGGGAGTTCATTTGAATATGAATTAGTGTTGACATTTTCTCTTGCAGCGATTCGAGTGGAAGCTAAAAGGGAGTAGGCGCTTCGCTATCAGCACGTCGTATTAATCCACAAAAAACTGTGCGAGGGCTAATTCAGGATTTACAAAAGAAGCAACAGTAGCGGTGGTGCCTCGAAAAGTCAATCCAATATATTTTCCATTGATTCCAATGCTTGAACCGTGCAGCGATGCTTCTTGAAGGAAACTAAAGGACGGGGTGCCAGAGATAATCCGAGCGACAATGCCAAAGCGCCGTATGGGATCCACTATCTAGCTTTAACAGGATTTGGTTGTTTATGTGTTTACAGCTTGCCTTACGGGCCGCAGTCTGCCAATGCAAACTAATCTTATCAAGATCCACCAATTTTCATTAAAGCACTCATAGAGCATTAAGTCTCAGCGTGACTCCATTGATAGCAGGGGAGTGAAGGGGGTGTTGCTCATTTTAACTGAGGGTTAACAGCTTGTTACTATACAAGGGGCGACTGTCTGCCCTGAGGATGGGACGACCTGTTGTGGCACGAGGCAGCGGGGCTAATCCTCATAATGAGAGCCACAAAGACAGAAGCATTAAAGCATGGCGCAAAATAAGGGATAATGGGGGGAAAAAAATAGGCGACGTTGCTTAATGAGCTAAAGGGAAATGTTTTTCTGAAAACTTGATGTGCGGATCTATGATCACAAGTCAGCTTTAACAATGTAAACAACACATTCCCATCCAATTTTCCTAAATCGGAGACGGCAGATAGCGCTGTGCTCTGACATGCTCCATGGCTGCGATTATTAGGGATGGAAATGTGAACAATGAATTAGATTCATTAAAGGTTCTATGAACGATCGTGTTACAGAAAAAGTGGAAACCAATTTTACCATCAAATGATGTTAGAATTTCAAGAAATAAAATGAATTCATTTAATAAATTGATGAGATGAGTCTTTAAAAAGAGGGAAGAAAATAAGTTTTAATGTCTGTATGGCCTAAATTAATTCCAGTTATTGGCCTTAATATTAAATAATAATACATAAAAAATACACACACACACACAAACACACATAACACTGAGTCAAACATATTGTCACAAGGATCATTTTATTTTAATTTGAGTGATTTTGACTCATTTGTCATTGTTAAAGTGTTTTTTTAGCACTGTATAGCTTCCACCCTGCTCATCAAACATTAGCATCAGCCATTAAAAACCCATTCTGGTCAACCACTAGTCATTATCTGATCCTATCCTTTCTTTCGCTGTCCCATAAAGACTAAACACCCATTACGATAAATAAAAGACTGTACAAATTCTGAGATACCGGCTCCATATCTTACCTGCATGAGTCAGTACACATCCAGATTGACTGTGCAGCCCAAATTTCAAGTGAGAAATTGACAACTGCACCCCCTTTTATCAGCACGAACCATGGCACCATCATGAAGATTCTCCCTGGTGTCCTACTCTCTCCTCCTTTTGATTTGCATTACAAAGGGCAGGATCAAAGGGCTCGGGTTGGGTAAGCTGGCAGTGAACATCCCTCTACAGCGAGCCATTGTGTTGTTATGCAGCGCACATTCGACACAGTGCAACAGGCCTGGTGTGGGGAGATTCCCAGCGCTGCTCTGATGCATCCGATGCGGCTTTTAGTTTTGGCAAGTTTCTGACCGAAAGGCAATGGGATTTTTGGCTTGTGCTGTGGTGATTGCGCAAATTTTGTCGGCGGTTTGCTTTCATGCAAGTCTTAAATATCTCAGTAACTCTAGTAGCAAGAAACAATCACTATTTCTAAAATTGAAGGCTGCTCTGTCAGTGTGGGTTATGATACTAAAGGAGGTGAACAGAGAAGTCCCAGCTTAAATAAAAGCTGATTTTACATTCAAATCAACAGAATTTTCATGTCTGAACATAATCCCAGTTTTCTAATAATAAAGTCTCTATAGCTGGCAACGTGGAATCTAAACATATTAATTTAATACCAGGGTATCTACACGATACATCTTAAAGACTCAGGCAAGGCAGGTTAAGACCAATGTTTGACAAGACGGAAAAAAAACCAAAACATTATATATATATGCATATATGGTATAGGTATGTAGGTACAGTACCATGTTTGGAGTCAAGTTTTTTTTCTTTTTTTAAATGAATTAATTGTTTGTTTGAGTAAAAATGCATTAAATTGATCAAACGTGACAGCATAAAGTATAAATGCTATGTTTCTTTGCAAATTTGCAAATCAAAGAATCTTGTAAAAAAAAATCAGCTTTGCATCACAAGAAAAAATAACAGGTAAACAGTAATATTCGAAAAACAAAAATGTTTAAGGGTGTCTCTAGCTAAAAACTTTAAATAAACCTAAAGACCTCCACAAACAACATTTAAATGCAATGTAAAATTTTTGTTTTTGGGACAGTGGTGCGATCCTGACATATAAAATAGCCACATTTTGGGCATTTTAAGATTTTCACGGTTGATTTACAGGATCTATCAATTCCAAGCTCTACAGACATCCTTGATAGCAAAATGTTTCTGTTTTCAATGCTTCGATGAGAGCATCTTCACGCGCACACACCTTTCCACAAATGCAAATGAATTCCTTTCTTCTCAGTATAACAGTATTTTCTATCACATACTGCCTATGGGGTGGAAGTGTTGTTATAGTTTAACTCATCCCCTCTTACCATCGAAACACACATGCAACGGTATAAAAACGAACAAATCCGCTGAGCCATCTGCAAGCAGACGCACCTCAAGGAAGCGCAGAGCTGCCGTTTTCATATTCCCTCCATCTCAGGGAAGCGCGACAGCCCCCGCCTTTCCTTCCGCGGTGAGTTCATTGAGTTCAGTCCATTAAGGCAGAGCTGCTATAGCCTACTTACTGTGGCCATTTTGAGTTATCGCAAATAATTTACAGCCAACTTTTGCATTGTCTTTAAAGTGGACCGAAGATGCAAGATGGAGTCCAGACATCTCAAGACTCCCACTCTTGGACCCGTTTACTCATGCTGACCCTTCTCTGTTACGGTATGTGATTAACATGCCTGCTAATGGAGGACGGTGAGTCACGCTTTCGCATGGCAACGCTAGCCTATTGTTCTCAAGGCACGTGGGTAATGTTTCAACCTCTGAGGAATGAATACGAGAGTCCGAGCCAAGAGTGAAAGCGAAACCTTTGTTTGGATTTGAGATGGGGAGGACAATCTTTTCACACCTGCTTG
This sequence comes from Enteromius treurensis, assembly GCA_032275025.1. Classification (NCBI taxonomy): domain Eukaryota; kingdom Metazoa; phylum Chordata; class Actinopteri; order Cypriniformes; family Cyprinidae; genus Enteromius; species Enteromius treurensis. Next base: position 4,216,444 of record JAUCMU010000001.1, read on the forward strand.
AGTTTGTGGCTCCACATGTGCTGTGATTCAACTGACTCATAATTGGATTAATTAGAAGTAGATGATTAAATACCAAAAGGCATGAAGAGCATGAAGGCTGGAGCTGGAGAAATAGATACTGTATATTCGGAATTGTTCCTGCTTTTAAAGACATATGTATGTTCACACACAAAAATAAACTAAATAATAACAACAACATCGTTTTTGATTTCAAACACAGCTAAACACATGTAACTGAGTACATACAAACTAACTTAAAGATGGTCTCATTTCAACTATTACTCACTCCCACAGGTATTTCTAGCAATGCATCCCAAAATAACTTCCGACCCAAATAGCTCTCCCATGCTAAAACAAAGACAAACCTCCTTATGCCACAAGAACTGGTGAGTCTGTACAGGCTCTTCTACAGAAAAATTGGGAGAACCGATGCTTTCAGTTTCTTCTGTTAAGAAGAATGAACATAAAAAGATTACACACACAAATTTGATAGATTAATTAAATATAACTGATTTAAACTTTCATTTTGGAAATGTGCATACAGTGAATATACTGTATATTGATGCATAGACTTTTTACTTTAGTTCTTACTAGTTGTAAAGTGCATTAATACAGATGCAAAGCAATTTAAAGAAAATTTCATATATATATGGGTAATTGAATACAGCCAACAAATCCTTTTCTACATGATCAAACTCACAATTCTCTACTAGCAGACAACAAACAGGCTGTGGCATCAATGATTTGCTTAGCTTAAAATATTAATAACCAATGTCTCATTCAATCTTTTTCAAGTTTCTTTTTGTGGACATAATTAAGATACAAAACAAGCTGCCAATGTTGTACAATCTTGACATGAACCAATTCAGCTTGACTGATGTCCGTCCAAATTTGGACAGTGCTTTGAGAGCTTTCCTTTCACTTCCTCCAGTGAGCAGCTACTGCAAAGCAGTCAGAAAGAAAGAATGCGTTTGCATCCTTCAGCATAAGGGATGGGGTGGTGGTGAGACTGGGTATCGCTGTATCCAGGTGTTACAATGCAGGCCAGTACTGGAGCCAGGCCAGGTCATGTGGAACTCAGACAACGGTAACTTGGAGCATATGGAAATACAGCTGGCTTTGCATATATGCCACGGCTGAGTACGTCGCATATACGCACACACACGCGCCACAGACACTGAGGCGGTAGAAGTGCTGAGCTCAGCGATGTTTAGTGGAGAAATCCCTCATCTGACACTCAAATGCATGCACAAATGCACACTTGCATGGTGCATGCATACAGCATGATAGTCTTTCGTATGTGCTTTTCGTACGTTCCATGGTTTAATATGCAAGGGTCTCATTATTGTAGCAATTATGCAATGCATGCTTTTGTGCATATTTTTTTTATGCATATTTGACTCAAAATCAAACCATGTGAAAAAAAAAAAAGACTTTCTCTCCTTTGCAAAATAGCATCCAATTCATCTCTCTGTGCAGCAATAGAAGGAGTGATTGATTGAAGCTTGCATAAACCTTGATAAACAACGCCTCTTGTCGCTTTAAGTTTCATGACCCATTTTGAGGCTGAATCGTTGCCGGCGGTGATTGATGGCTTCAGATGAAAAAAGAAAAGCGACGGGATGTTTACCGAGAGAACATTGTCCTTCATTGTATCTCTCAAGGTCTGTTGGAAGACTCTCTGGAGGTATCGCAGGAGACGCTGGCTGCGAGAATCCATGCATACAGTGACCGATGAGAAGAACGACGCCAAAACAAACAAGTACAATAGCTGTAACAAACGCTGTTCCTTAGCAACGTGTTTCTTTAATAAATCTGCTGTCAATGGTAAACAATGGGATTAAAAATGAGGGACTGTTTCTGATGGGACAGAGCGAGAGGGGTCAGAATAAGATACTTTTCAGAATTCAAGGGTTCACAAGTGTCAAATATTCCAAGTTCCAAGTTATTTCTTAGATTTCAAATAAACATTTTAGAGCATGTTGCACTTTTGAATTGTACGCAATGTTTCTAAGACAAGTCTCTTGGCTGTATTTATGTGATCAAAAATAAAAAAACAGTAATATCGTGATGATAAAGCTGAATTTGCAGCATCATTATTCTAGTCTTGAGTGTCACATGATCCTTCAGAAATCATTCTAATATGCTGATTAATATGCTAATATTAATACTTTTGTGGAAACAGTGATGCATTCTTTGAAAGTTCTAAAGTACAGAAATGATTTAAAATTGTAACAGTGTAAAGTCTTTACTGTCACCTTTTATCAATTGAATGAATCCTTTCTGAATTATTCTGACCACAAACTTTTAAACGGTAGTGCATATTAAGCTAGAGTCAATTTGGATTCCACGTTGACTTGAAAAGACCAATCTTCCTGAAACTTTCCACATGAAGGTGAGACTATTTGCATTTCTTATGCACGCTATTGCTGGTCCAATCCTTCCCTGCGCCGCCTTGTAAAAGTTTTACATTCTATCTTAAATGAGGGAAAAATCGCTGTCAAGCTGTGTGCGAAAGTGAAAAAAGCACTCAGTTCTACTCGGCCTGTTAATCAAAGCGTTGAGTGCCAGCGCTGTGTCTCCCGTCTGCGCTAGACTCGGGACTCATACATAAAGATGCTCCACTTCACTCCTTTTCCCCCGCTCCGCAGCTCTGGGTGCTGACACTTACTCTAGAGGCCTTCTACAAATGAGTGCACCATCTCCCGTCTCCTCTTTCATCAGACGCTAACCTTTTCATCACCCTTCAATGTGGCAGCCATCATGGGCAATCATCTGGCCCCAGTCAGATTAATGATCTCAGCGCCTAGAGTGGGTTGCCTACTCACTGCTGTAGTGCAGGAGTCTAATTGGATTGCTAGGGGTCAGCTTGAGTATTGTTACAGGGTGACCCTGACAGTTGCACATGAGCTTGGCAGTGGGAAGACTGTTGTCATTGTTAAGATAAGAGTCAAATGCGACAACATAATGCTAGTGCATGCAAGTTTGTGATGCAAAGGACGGGGGAAGAGTGTTAGATGCTCTGGCAAAAATGTCACCGGTCATGGTGGAGCTGTGGCCTATGGGTTACTGGTCAGACTGGAGTCTGCCCAACACTGGTCCTTTATCGATTATCTTGATAGAGCCATCAATTAATCATAAATTAGATAAACAGAGGTCAAACTGGCCAGATTAAGGTGTTGTTTCTGGCATATTTTAATGAAATAAAATCTAACATATGCATATGCATACTACGCTTCAAAAGTTTGGAACCTTTTTTTTATTATTAATATGTTTATTTAGCAAAGATTGCATTAAATTAATAAAAACTACTAATTCAAGTGAATACTATTCTTTTGAACTTTTGATCCATTCAGCATTAACATGACAATAATTCTTTATAATTAATAATTAAAAATAATTCTTTTTTTAATAATTAATAATAGGTCTATAGACAACAGATAATTAGTAAAAAAGAAAATTATATATGTGTATATATATATATATATATATATATACACACACAGTATATTACAATTTTACTATTACTGTATTTTGGATAAAATAAATGTTGTTTGTAAATACGTGAACACATGAACATTTCAAAACTTTTGTGCATAAACTTAAATTGTGTCATTACCCTGGATTTATGCATTTACTTCCAATACACCCTTGACATGCATTTCTGGATGTTTTTTATTTTTTTCATGCATTCTACGGTCAAAACTTTTATGACAAATTTATGTCACAAGCTTGCAAAACTGCCTACCTTATATTATTTAAGGCGGGTGCTGCACAATCACTGAATTATCAGATGATGACGAGCATGTAATGCAAGAGTGGAATGCAACCACATTCTTAAGTAATCTTGAGAAAGCGCCATATGTCTGCTTCGTGGGAGTCAAGACTACTGATGAAACAGCCTCTGTTTTTTACACCTGAGATCCACCCGCAGAAGAGAACCTGTCAGAAGGTACAGCGAGACATCTCAGCCAAGGCACTAATGATATCTCTGCATATTTAAAGACGCTTCACCTCTTATAAGGTTCCCACGTCCGGCCCATTTCTCGCTCGAGTCGACTGTCTTAAAGCAGTAGCCATGCGCTCTGCATGACAAACTATATTGCAATAACTCCCAAAATTGACTCATGCGATGGAGAGCGCTATCGCTTTGTCATTTTCAATTACTGATGCTTGTCAGTAGCAATGGGATCAGTGCACTGATGTTATCTCAAGCAACCAGATCATTTCAGCTCCATTACACGCCGCGTTATCCAAAAATCTGTCGCTGGTTTCGATGATAAATGAGAACTGTGATGTAGTTAATATGAGCCAGCGCATCTGATAATGTAGAGGACTCAATCTCAGGGCCGTGCAATCAAGCAAAAAGTGTGAATGGAATCTCTAAAGGGTGCGAATGGACCCATTTACAGATGCATATTGGTTCGGAATAAGCACTGGCTAATAGTGTCTCAACATAAGGCGCTTGTGGATGCTCTGAAAAGTCTCTTTTGTGTAATATTTTAGGATTGAAAACAAGTCAGCCCGAGGACAGCCAGTCTCATTTTCTTCTCCAAGCGAGCCACATGCACTAAACAACTAGTCCATAAATTATTCTTAAGAGGAAGAACTCTGTGTAGTTTACTAAATGATCCATATGGTCTGACTCCCAGCATGAAGACGTGGCCCACGGAGCCGTGTGATCCGGAAACCTCTTTAAGATTTCACGGTGATGTGGCTGGGTTTGGCTCTCTCTCCGGCGGGCCGACTTGCACACTGTAAGAAGGCAGCTGTGGCGCTGAGAGAATTACATAACACACATTTCAGCAGTCATCGCCTACGGTAATGGAAATCCGCTTTGGTGGATATGTGAGAGCTTACAGCCAATGCCTGGACTGGCCCGAGCGTGGGTCGAAGACGGTTTCGTGGCATGCCAATCCTGATGCAAACAAATGAATGGAGGACTTTATGGAAATACGGTTTCATCTTTTCGGTCTCTTTTTCTTTCCGGATTCTCGGCACCCAGGGTTTCAGAGTGGCAGAGACTGCAGCACGGAATATGCACGCTTGGCACTTTTGCTTAATGCCTCCTGTCAATCCTCATAAGCATGCAACTACAGGAGCCAGTCTGCATTTTGGGACATGAGGCTGTGACATAGGATAGATTAGAGGGGGGACTTGAAATGCGGTATGTATTTTGTTGGTTTTGCATCGAGGTTTGCCAACGGCGGAAACACTGTCCACTCAGAAATTGCTGGTAAATTTTACAAAGAAACAGCACACACCGAATTAAACATCAACATAAAAGACACAAAAGATGCGAAAGATACTCCAATTGTTTTTTAAAAACTATTTAAGACTTGATATGTACTGTATGAGTCACTGAATCATTTACTCAACCGTTTCATTAAAAAACACAGTGATTGTTTTCTAACTGTTTTTGTTGGCAGAGCACAAAAGAGACTTACTTGTTTTTTTTGTTGTTGTTGTTGCTTTCTTTTAGGCTAACCTGAGAAAACAAGCTATTTTCATAAAGAAAAAAAAAACTGAAATAGAATATTGAAAATAGCTTTATTGAATACAATTAAATATTTGATTGTAAAACATGCAATAATACTCGTTATTTCTGACTTCGAAACATCATTTTGGGAGTTATGGGTTAAACTGGGTTGGTTTATTCTTAGACTTTTCTCCCAACTTTTCCTTGGGGCATTTAGTCAAGAAAGCAACGTAATGACTTTAGAGAAGCGTTCCTGTAAGTAGTTGACACTGTGAAACACACAATGTGCTGCCGTAGCACAGTGCATTAGGCTCTTTGGAGAGTCATTACAGTATCAGTTACAGAGTTTGCCCTGGCCTGAGGCTGCAAAAGAAAAGCGTCTGTGGTGGATCAGAGTGCGCAAAAATCCCAAACTACAAACACATTTTCTTAACCGCATCCTGATTACAATCCGACATGGAAATACAAGAGCCTCTTAAAATGAAGGGGTCAAACATCCTTTCTGTGATTATGGTATTAACACATAAATTAAATGCAGTAAAGAGCTTTCAAAGAACTATGTGTAATTTTCCTTTGGCGCTTGTCAGTCAGACCTCTAATGCTTATTAGTAGTTCATTGCTTGCCATATGACAAATCGTGTAAGAACAGCTGGGAAGCACCATTAACTAGCGCCATTAAATGACTGAAACCTCACGCTGTGGGAAAACTACTATTTTTGATATCTACATTCATTAACATTTTTTCTTAATCTCATAAAGTAATGCTTCTTATCAGAGTTGGGTAATGTGCAATGGTGTGCTAATAGTGGGCAGGACTATTTAACATTTTGTAATTAAGAAAAATGGGACATAACGGAGCTACTAAAACTCACTGCTTTGAGAGTCCTGTTTGAGTAAGAGGTTTTGCACCGACGTCAGAATTATCATGTTATAAATGATCTTATCTTTAGTGCCGTCAAATGATCAATCACGATGAATCACATTTTGTTTACATAATATATGTGTATATGTGCATATGTATTTTTATGTATATATTCATATTCATATAAAGTATTTTTTATTTAAATATATTTCATATAATATAAACGTAATTAAATTTTTTTTATAAAATTTATATATATATATATATATATATATATATACACATATATATTAATTTTTTTTAAATAAAGTATCAAATTTACTGTATTTCCCAAAAGTAGAATTTTCTTCAGA
>JAUCMU010000001.1:4223237-4236332 GCA_032275025.1 Enteromius treurensis
CATATATATATTCATTTTTTTTAAATAAAGTATCAAATTTACTGGATTTCCCAAAAGTAGAATTTTCTGCAGAAAACTAATTTAAACAATTGCAATAAATACACATATTTATATAATAGTCAGATTTTTTTTAATTTTATTTTTTTATAAAATGGTAAAAATTCCTGCAGGTTACATTGATTCACCAGTAGATGGTGACAAGCGACTGTATGAGTGAGTCATTGAGTCATTCAGTCAATTGATTTGTTTAACAACAGATCCATTCAGTAGACGAAGCAAATCATTGTCTTTATGAGCGAGTCAATGAGTCATTCACCCGACTAATTTGTTCAAAAAACGTCACTATTGCAACTGTTCTGCAGTGGCTTTGTTCTAAACTACTTTTATCTGATGAAAAACAAAACACTGTCATTATTGTGTCTAAAATGTAGCTCACTGTTAAATTCTTATTCATTGAACTGCTGTATTAAAGCAATATCACACTAGCAATCATGATGTTTTTTTAATTTATATGTTATTGTTTCACAAGATTCTGGTCATATCATCCACCTCTAATACTTGCTATTATGGTTAAACAGTGGGAAACTTCTCAAAGAAGCATTATTTTCCTTGTCCCGCATGCACCACAACATGTTATTGCAGCTGCAAGCGAGACTTCAATACCAAGTCTAAAAATATGAGACAGTTGAAATGAAAGCAATGAGAACAAAAGACATTTCAAGTTCCCCTAAGTCCCAAAATAGATGTTACAAGACAAAAGCACTCCAGAATAGTCTGATGTGCCACTTTATCCCATGAGTTCCAGAGTGGTCATTCGGTTTCGATGGGAACAGACGCCATTCTATTCTCTGTTCCAATATCGCAGTTACCCATCTCCACAGGAGTAGGTGAGTCACACTGACAGTCTCTTGAAGGTGAGATTTTTTTGGAAATCCTCTGTCATGGCTATAGGGCAGTGATGGTTGATGGAGTGGCTTCGGCCAAAGAAACGTTTGTTCTATATTGAATCTTGCCACTACACAATCCCTCCTCAACACTTTTCAATAGATTCTCGCCTGACATAGCTGGATTCTTGAGCTGCGCATAAAAAAAATAAAAAAAATGAATTGGATTTTTCTTGTAATATCATGTTTATGACCTGAAATGGCCTCTGGGGTCTTCGAGTGCAATGTGTCAATATGATGACTGACATTTCGCTTAGCTAAAGTCAGGATGTTTTTGCACACAGTCTCGCATGTCATCGCCATCCGCATTCAGTCAGTTCTAAAAACAGCCAGAAGCTTAACCTGAGGTGAAAAGCTGCAACGTCTAGAGAATAAGAAGTCTTGTAGGCCTATCAAAGCTTGGAAGAAGAACTCTACTGTTCTGGCCTATTTCTTTCCACTTACTAGAGATTACACGGTTTGTGCGCAATATTCGCAGCTATGGAGGAAGAAGTCTGGCCTTTAGGATCACTTAGCACTATAGAGCACCAAGGGCATGGTAGCTCTATTGAGGTCAAGTATCAGTCTTTGAGCATTTCTTATTCATACAAACCATTGAAAGTCAATAGGAAAGCCAAACACTGGCTTTCAAGCTCACACACTACCATTCCACTACACGCTGCAGTCACATTGATGCATTTTCTTCTAGATTGGAAATGTAACTTATTTTTAAGTGCACCTTTTAGTTTCTGTAAATGCTTACACTTCAACAGTTTTAATAACCTTTAGCATCTTTGCATTTCGCTTAATGGTCCTGATAAGTGGATTTTTAAAAGGACACATTTTAATTATCATTATGCATGTGCATATGAATTAGCGCATTACATTAGACACTAGACACTCTTGCATTATTTACACTCTCAAAATGACCAGTAGTGCGTGAGCATCTATCAAAACTCAAGGTTAGATGCATGATGACCAAATCTGCCAAAGCAGCCACCATTGCATGCAAATGCTTCCACTTCTCATACTGAAAAAAATGCATGGCAGTGCAATCACAACTCATAGGTTAATAAAAATGGCCGAGCAATCTAAAAATCAATGCACGTTGAGAAGGCAATGCACCGGCATCAATGGATGGACCACGCGTTGTCCCTTCAGCACTGCGGAGAGCTCAACTCTGCGCAAAGCATGCGCCCGCGTTGCACCACAGTCATTACTCACATGTGCACGGTGCAAACCAATTCTGTTCCCTAAATGGATTTTATAAATCTCAAATCGTCATGAATGCACGCCGGTGCATTAACCAGCGTCCATGTGGATGTCAGTGTGCTTTGTCCACGCGCCGCATGGCTCCATCCTCGTGGATGGGAAAAGTGGCATTAACATTTACATGAAAATGAGTTGACTATACATAAGACTCTTCACAGTTGCATTAATGTGCGCACTGTATACTTCTGTCATGCACGTTTAACTGCCAGACACATCATAAGTCAATCACGCGCGCGCATTTATATATAATGCAGTAGAGTTGAGAGTCTGTGCAATGCCGATGGGACTGAAAAAACACTGATAGGACAGATGTAGATCTATTATTCAAAGAGCATCTCTTTGTATTATTCAGATCTTAATTTCCCAGCATGTTCAGCTACATTGCACTTGATCGCAAGAAGTATGCGGTATGGCATCAAAACATCAACCACATGGTATTTTTAAATGCTTATGCAATAGTATGCAGAGTTGCAATAAATGTTGTTTGTCGCGTCTTTATAAGTTGCGCGCACACGCAGGAGCGCACTGACAAGCGAAAAAAAAAGTTGTATAAATTGCAAAAACAGAGATAAAAGCAATTCACCTGCTGCCAGTTTTCCTCCAGAGACGGCATCGCGGAGAAGTAGCCAGTGTCATGAACAAGTTGAAGTTCTTGAAAAATACTGTAATTGGACAGAACATCCATGTTTGTGCAGCTAAACGGTGCGTTTGAGAGACTTTGATTCTCTGCGCGAGGAATCCACGTTCGCTTCAGCGCGAGCGACTGAAACATTCAGATCAATCGCGAAATCCGAGAGGTTTCAGTTCACTATGGATACTAAAATGTGTTTAAAAGTAAAGGATCCATCCATGCACGTTTGTTTTCTTTCCTCACAATGTTTCTGGAAGGGCAGCAGCAGGAGCACAGTGGCGCACAGGTTTCTGTGTCAGTCAGTGTGTGGAGCCAGCGTAGCGTCTGCGGATGCCCGCGAATCAAGGGGGCGTGTTTTTCTGTCAATCAACTTCGTGCGTAACCATATAAGGAAAAAAGGGACGACAACTTTGGTGGAGAGTCAGAAAGGCGGAGCTAAACTCGCAAAGTGGGAGGAGTTAGAAGCTGTAGTGGATCTCCGATTGGTTCTCTGAATTGTCACTCACAACATACAAGCCTTTGAAAGCGGAGCTATTTTTAGACCGCTATATAAGGTGCGAATCAGCTTTCGAGCCTCATTCGAAGCTAGAGCTTCCAGAGAGCTACTACGTGGTGGTTTGGGTCTGCTCATCACAGCACAGTGGTAAAACAATACACGTTTAGATACACACATCACACTTGAAACGTAAAATGCTAAGACAATGCTAACCGTGCTCGCGATAGAACGGCTGCCTGTCACTGTTACAGTCACAGTGAAAAAAGGTTTGCTTATGAAATACATATTTCATTCGATGTAACATTTGCTCAAATGTCATTTTAGCCGAAGTGAATCGCACAAAAGGGCATAAGTACACATATAGGTTTGATAAAAGTTAAAAACGTCCTCAGCATGAACTCAAATTTTCATGAAATCGAAATGTCTTGAGGTAAAAAACCTTTACATGGTATTTGTTTCTTCAAGATGCTTCATATTATGGTGCTTTTTTGCTATATCTATCTATCTATCTATCTATCTAGCTATCTATCTAGCTAGCTGTCTGTTTACTTGCACTGTGTAACCCTGACTTTTGATTTGCTATGTGGCGCTTAACTCGCATGTTATTTACATGGAAATCAGATGGCATATAAGCTTGAGTACCTCTTTGAACTATAAGTACTCCTCAGCCATCTCACAACATCCCTGACCTTGTGTCATGCATGTAATTAGATAAGTGGAACCTATAAACTGTGAGAGGCTCTGAAAGAAAAATCTTGACCAAATCTGCTCGCTCTTTCGCTTCAGCTGGAAAGAAAAGAGGAGGGGGGAATCGAATAGGCTTTAGTTGTTATGGCTCATTTGATTTGAATTATTCATATTCTTCACCAGATGATACTTTGGCTCTTGGTGAGCATGTGTTATTTCTTTCATCTGGTACCTGCTCTGTAGATGGAAGGAACGAGGTATGAATGAATTCATGAATTCACCGGTAAATCTGAGAGTGACCTTAAAAAACACTCTAGAGATGGAGGAGGAAAAGAACGAATGTGTTTCTTTCCTCTATAGCAGTTTTCATCCAAGATGGTCTGAGACACTGGGATTTTCCTCTGTGCTATTAAAACAGAAAGCTAGGGGACAGAGGGGTTGTTCCATCAAGAGTGAGGTCCTGAGGTTTTAGTAGTTATGAACTTCCTCTAGTGTGTATTTCAAGTATATTCCCGTCATGTTTTGTAGCATGACTTTCATTAAGTTTTCTTAAGGTTCTACCCTTTCTTATTTGGCAATATGAACTCATAAAAATTTCATTTGTGTAACTTTTTTCCTTTTTTTGGTCTTTTTTGGTCACTTTTTCCTTTGGTCTTTAATAAACATGTCTAGACACACACACACACACACACACACACACACACACACACACAAAATGAATTCATCATTTTCTGTATAAATTGCATTTTGAATGCATTTTAGAATAAATTAGATTTAGACAATGAGTTTGATGACATTTTGACCCTTTTAATTTCTACCTGGACCTCAGATTTTTTTTAAAGAGAGTTTGAGAAATGTGTCCCCCTGTTATCTGAGCAAACTCTCATCTCTGCTAAATCAACTGTGCATGTTAACTGCTTGTTATGCAAATATGTGGAAATGTGTGGTTTGGAGACAGTTTGACTCGAGCGAGAAACTGGAGAGATAACGTAACTTGAAGAGTGACCGACTGTGAAAGACAGTTGGAGAGTGAGGTAATTGTAATCTGCCTCAGTGTAAAGCCTACTTTTTCCTTCAGCGTGTGTGAAATGTAGCTGATTTGCTCTCTTTGTGTAAGCCAGGTTTATGTGTGCCTCCCCAGCCCACCCCTGTGCGTCCACAGTGGCAGCGAGTGCTGTAATCTCATTATTCTGCTCTGGGAGGCTGGCTGTCGGCCCTGGAACTACGATTTACACATGGCATTTCAACAGGGAGGGGAGGGCCTGCTGTCGATGAAGCGCCCACTGACATTTATCCATTTGACACGTTCCCTTCTCTCTCTCTTTCTATCTCTAACTTTTACACCCAAACAAACACCAAATGTGTTTGCCATTCCACTTAATCTATAACGCAGCTGTAAAATATGTTTATTGGCGCTAGTTTTGGCAAGCATCCCTAGGGATTTCAATAAACTGTAAATCAAGTCAATAAGGTCAAATGGATAACTCACTCAAAAATGTAAAAGTTTTTTTGCTCTTTTTTAATGTGTGTGTGTGTGTTCATACCATTCCACGTTCTATGCAATAAAACCATATATTAAAATAACAATCTAATAAGAACAAAAACAAGTTAAAAGAAACAATATTAAGCAAAAATGTTCTTTAATGTAGAATATTTATGAAGTTTTTTTTTTAGCAGAGGATATCTTTATCATTTATTTATTTGTAAAAGTAATAGTAATATACAATGCATTTTATACATCATGTAGCTCCTTACTTGCAGAAACGTTACAGTGAAAAATAACCTTAACCTTAATGACAGAATTATTACACTTCTGGAAAAACTAAAGAAACACTTTAATTCTTCTGTTTGAAACATCATGACTAAATATAACAGAAATTTCATTTTTGGATGAAAATGCATTTAAATGTACATTAACATCAAATTAAAATAGACCCAACTTTCTTAATGCATGTGTCTATTCTCATTACCAATGTTATTCCAGAAGAAGAAGAAGAAGAAAAAAACGTATGGCTTTTGACATCCATTACACCCTAGCATTAAGTCAGTGACTGTTACACAGGCAAGCTGCACTCATATTTTCTTCAGAAAAATTTAAATTTTTTGTTTTTAAATCGTAATCTGACTTGATTTACGTCTTACGCCAAAGTAATGAGAAGTGAACTCGCATTGCCCTCACACAAATTCTGCTTTTACCCTTCTGTGCTCCACACATCTCTGCTAGTCTTCTTTTTTTTCTTTTCCAAAAAGCGCTGTTGATTTTACATTAATATTAAAGCAGTTGCAACGACTTTAAAGGATATCTAAACCGAAGAGCCAATTACTGTCACCGTATTGCTTCAGAAAACCTGTCATCTGACTTCTCTCTACAATAAGTACAGTCATATTGCCCTGATTTTATGGCAAAGGCCATAATGTGTCCGTAACCACACCGAGGCACTGACGAATACATTAATCTCCACTCTCCTGCATTTCGTTTCACTGCTGACATAGCTATTTACTGACAGTTAGTGGTATTACGGCATTAATAATGGAAAAGATGCCATCCACCACACCACCATGAAAAGGCTAATGGCAGCAAAACTGCGTATTTGGAGTTTTTTCATCTTTAATGTAATGCCACAGTGCAAGACACGAGAATCAAAAAGAATTTATGTGCATGAAATTAAATTTATCTGCTGCTAATGATGGATGTCTTTTGAAAACACAACTTAACATAAATAAACTTTTTATCTTACGCGTAATACAGTGCATGCTTCGCTGTCGGATATTTCTCAATTCTTGCGAATGCATGGCAAAACCATGTTTTTACAGGCTAAAAAAGCAATTACATTTCATACTGATTTTTGAGCCACAAATTTGAAGTAATTTTGAATCTATTTACAATCCCATTAAATTAACATATTTTATATAACAGATGCATTTTTAACAGTGTTGTTGAGCTACGGCTTTAAGGACCCAGCATGACTGGTTTATGTGTTTGCTGATTATTGTTTTGCTTATTGCTGATGTCATTTTTCGTCTGATTGTGTTGCCAGTTGTAGCATTTTGTTGTGTTATAAGCATATCTTAAAGTCATTAATTGTTCATCACCCTTATTGAGGTTTGTGTGATAAGTACTAAGGTGGATATTTGTCTAAAATGACTACATACACAAAATATTTGGCTACTGTATAAAGACCCTGTTAAGCTCAGTATGTCCCTTCTGTTTGTTCACTTTTTTTCTTTATTACATTATTACATTACTTTATTACAGGGAGTAAGGTACATGTAACAGCGTTATGCAATTTAGCACCATTCTTGTTAGAGTGCATATGGTGTATTTATGCTATACAGTCTTAAAATAAATAAATAAATTTCGCTTATAGGTTGTTATAAGGTATTTGATTATTTTTATAGATAATAATTATTTTAATTATAAATAATTTAAATTATATTTATTAGTTTGTAATATTCTGTTTTAGAATATTATATTATTATTATTTTTTTTTTATTGAGAGCAAGAGACATATTGGCTTTCATTGTTAAAATATTTCGAGGCTTTGTCGAGTTTGTTTTCATTGTTTTGATGAACTTAAACAGTAAATGCAAATGTTTCTGGCATTCTCAAGGGTATACAGCTTGTTTCGAGGACATATTGGAAACCAGGATGTAAATACAGGTTAAGAAGAATACTTTTTCTGTGCACTGAATACAAATAGACACGGAGCATAAATCTAACTTTGGTCTTTATTTTTGCATAAGACTTTGGGGCTAGATTCTGATCATTAGTTTTAATCAGTTACTCATCCTGAAGGAGTACAAGTAATGGAAATATCATTATTGTTGACTCTGAATGTTAAGCCTCCCGTTGCTCAAGAGAAAAGAATAGAGTGCTACAAAACGCCCTCTCAGCTCGCTCTCACAGTTAATGCTGCGCTGGTGCTTCTCATGCCAAGCCAGAGGAATAAACAGCAGAAAGCAGACAAGAGAAAATGCAGACAGGACCACAAAGGGCAGAGCCTCTCAAGCCAATTAAATGAGAGAGAATGGCACACAGACAGGAAATTTCCTCTGACCTCCCTGCCTTGCTCTGAAAGGTTACAGGGATGCAAATGTAGCCTCTGTGGAGAATATTGATAATCACTCTTGCCTTTTGTTAGTCTTGTGTGGTTTCAGTCATGGGCCCAGGAGAGATGGGACTTTAAGGTGTCGTTTCTTGAATGCATTTTAAGTAATTAGTGATTTTGCGGAAGCTTGTAAAGGTTTGCTTACTTTACAGTTGTAGGAAATATCACAAATTAGATGTCCCTCTATTTGCTTGTTTCTTCTATGAGATAAGAAAATGGAGATTTTAATGTCAATATTGTGCTCAGATATTAGATTAGATTCAACTTTATTGTCATTACACATGTACAAGGTACAAGGCAACAAAATGTAGTTCAGGTCTAACCAGGATTGCGAAAAGCAGCAAGTGCAGGATATAGGTATAAGTTATTGTGGATATGCCAAGAGACCAAAGTCAAAGGGAACTCAGTAGAATCGAATGACCTCTGTTTTATACTCTGTGTTGAACCGGAGCAGTAAAACTTTACTTTGGGAACAAACAAACGTGCATACAGACACCCAGTCTTTGCGCTCAATCCCCTCACGAGTTCTGCGATAATGTATGCAAGTCAATATATTTAAATAAGTCATCAGCATAAAGACAAAAGCCATTTGAAAGAGCATAATTTTCATTGATTTTAGATTTGTGTGTTGTCAGTTTTTGCTAAATAGCTTTAACCAGCATCTAAAAGTGAAATCAAAAGACTGCTTAGTGGGAATCTACATAAAAATGAATCTGCATTGATCAGAATGCACTGTAGCTCTTTTTGTGTTGGATATGTGAAATGAAAGAAGGCAATTATAACTCCGCTTTGTATAATGTTGACACAATGCAGAGATGAATTCAGATGTGCCTCAGATGAGCAATGAACAGTTCATATGTGTGTGTGTGGCTGTGTTAGATTTGTGATGTTTGCATGGTGACTGAGCACAAAAGAGAAGTCAGAGGTCACAGATTTGAGCCATTCACCAGGAAACCATGGCAACGGTCACAGCGTAGCAGCTGTCAGGTAATGACATTCACTGACTGGTGTGTGTCTTTTGTGTAGAGGGGGAGGGTGGTGTCTTTACACAAATCATCCATCAACTGGAGAGTGACATATGCCTCTTTAAGTGGCAAGCCATTACTGTATACAAAACACATAAATCTCACCATATGCATCACATTAAGGGAAAAATCTTTTACAAATTAACCATTGTAACCATAGTTTTCACTAAAATACCATGTTTACTTGAGTTACTGTTACTGTACCTTAGGATACAAAAGCTAAGATTGCTTAAAAAAAAACAGATTTACCAATATATAAAATATTAGTACTAAGTACTAATAACTTTTGAAAAGATGTTGCCCAATGATAGCTTGCTTTGTACCTACTTTGTGCACGGTCCAATACAGAAAGATTTCTCCCCCCCAATTCTTTTCAACAGTAACACGTTTTGTCTGAGCATCAGTAACCCAGCCACTGTTTAAATTTTGGATGTGCATTGCATAAATCACAGATTAATCAATATATCCCACTGTAGGGTAAGTTGTAGCTGAGGTAGATTTAATGAGACGTATATAATTTGCTGAAATAACATCTAACTATCCAATTTTTGCATAAACGTCATTAAACAACAAAGAAAAAAAAAAACAGCTTTGAACAGCTTTGAATTTAAACAGGCAAAAACATTATATTGTATTTTACAGTTTTTAATGCATCGAACAATATTATGCTTTGAAGAGAATCTGTAGACTTTAGCGACCATGCATACTATATTTTATTGGTCCCAAATTGGCTGTGAGTGATAGAAATATTTACAATACGGTGGCACTAATATGCATTAATTCATACTTTCTAATGCACACATAGTCATTCATGAAGAACTACACCATTTATTAATGATTACTTATATATTAATGATTAGCTAATGATTTGCAAAGGTATGTTACTACTTTACATGACTAACTAACTAATTCGAAATCCATAATTACATTGACATATTACTTAACAATTAGTTAATAGTTGCCTCATCAAGTAAAGTCATAATATAACGATAGGTTTGCAAATCATTAGCTAATGATTAATTAAACAGACAACTGGAAGTTAAAGGCATGACTTGGACACAATGTGGTGATAAATATTAATTTACTTCATTAGGTAATATAATATGTTTTTATTGAATGTTCATTGCTGATGCAGTAATCATTAATGAATGGTTTAGTTTTTCATGACATTGACTCTTGATTATCTGTGCATTGTTTAAGCATTATTTAATGCATATTTGCACCTGTGTTTAACATATATTCAGTACTGCTGATGGCCGAGCTATTGAAATCTGCAAATTTCTAGTCGATAAAAATGTTTTGAATGAGAATTATACTTGGCCTTGAATTTCCAGTTTTTATTTATGCTGAGAGAAGTGTACAGAAACATTCTCGAGGCAATGTATGGAGGTAGGAAGAAATCAAGATACATACAAACATAAAAGTCTGCATAGATGTGACCTTCGCTGCCTGTTATGTTGTGCTTGAGAAAGAAATTGCATCTGATAGAGCTTCAAAAAAAAAAAAAAAAAAAACGTAATAAAAAGATGCTTTATTAATTGTATAACTTATTCTTTTCTAGATCCCATTGTTGTACCTTCGAAGTCAGTCTGAAGGCTGTATGCTGACCAGAAATGCACTCTGTAAGTCTGTGACTGACCGAACAGTGATGTTTCAGACACAGGCTACACTTCATCCGAAAGGAGAAAGACTGTCTGTTCATCCATTTCCCCAGCAGCTCAGGCCACGCGCACACGTCTGCTCTGACTCTAGACAGTCTTTATCGTGAGCGCTCAGCTCCCTCAGTTCATGCGAGGCTACTGATAACAGGATTCTCCAATCAATACACAACATGCCCCTGCAGACCATCTCATGCACTGTTTTCATCAGTGCTATGATTCTGTGAAATAACTTCTTTTTTTAATTATGTCTTTACCCTCAGGCATCGGTGGAAATCATAACTTGTCCAGTCTGAGGTCAACAAAGCCAGAAAATCCAAAAGCTACACTTGTCCACAAGTGGATGGAGCTGTTTAATTTTTGCTGATGTCTTAAGGTACTTGTTATCAAGACAGACACACATTTAATGAAAGGGATTACCACCTTTTCTAAATTAGTTAATTAATCAATTAGTCTATTTGCCTACATGCCTGTCTATATATCATAAAATGAAATAAAATTTGGATGGGAATAGTCTTGCTGTCAGTCGGTTGTTGAATGGAGAAGCGTTGAGATCACATGTTCTGTGTCTGATCTCAGTCTCCTGACCTTCATGTGGCTTCAGCCAAACACATTCCAAGAATCTTGTGAAAGATGACAGTAACAGCACAATGTGAGGTCTTTTCAGTGAACGTTTTAATAATATCTGGTCTGTCCTCCCATCACGCTGCTGTAAGGGGGAAACACAGCATAGCTTGTCATTTGATATGATTTATATATATTTATGTATATAGTTCTGTAAAATGATTAATAGTGATTAATTACATCCTAAAAAAAAAGTTTTTGTTATGTGCATGTACTGTTTAACCTAGTCATATGTATTACTTCATTGATATATAATGAATTAATAAGCTTTTATTAAGTCATTACCAAACATTGCATAGCACTTTACAGATAACTTTACAGGTAATTGTTGCGCTTTCAGTTAATAATCCACAAATGAAAATTAGCAAATTTAATTCAATTTAATTTTCCAGACTATTGATTATACATACTATAATTAAACGTTTTAGGTATTCTGAGAGAGAACAATTTATATAATGTTTTTTGCTTTATGCCCAAATGCCTGTAATGTTTAACTTTCTTCTTCTGGTTCTGCTTTTCAAGTGCCTCTGCTTGCATGTGCGCGCTTGTGATTTTTTTTTTTTTTAGCTAAATCTCTCAAGTATATCCTCCAGTTAACCAGATAACCTCTGTTCCTAGAGTGTCTCAGCCATGGAATTCTATTAAGATTTCAGATTAGGGAGAATTGTGATGGTGAACATGGATGAAATCCTTTTGGGACAGTGAAGAGCCTCAAAATCCATGACCTCCAGAAATGAAAGAGAAGGATAGATGGCTTTGCCATAGAGGATTCAGACTCTTTGGTTTTGTGGATTAAAACTGTGGTACACATGTGAATATACGGTCTAAAACTATATTTAACCGGGCAGAAAATCAGAGCAGTTGTTGTAGATGACAGTGCAAGAACAGAGGAAGTGTCTTTCTATCACAACATCTAACGGATTTGTAATTCTGCAGCTCGTATAAACTTTCTGCTTGCACTGCTCAAAAAAAGCTACCAATATTGATTCCTTTAAAAGTTTAAAGTTAGTCTGGGAATATTTTTATAGGGTACATGTGGTTTAAAGGTTCTGCTGATTGTAAGATTTAGTTTAAACAAAGTCATCAAGGCACAGTATTTTCTGTTAATGCATCCATATGGATTTTCAAGTTGTGCTTACTTATTGTCACAGTTTACTGATCCAGGTTCAGTCACTTTCACCCGTTCACAGTCACCTGAGTACTAATTTGACACACCTGCTATCAAACCTGCTATCACTCACCTGCACAGTTTATAAGCCACACTCTCCAGCCCCTCTTGGTCTGAGCTCTGGGCTTAGCCCCAGCTGCTTTGGCATATCAATTGCCTAGAGCTGGTAGCAGTGCACTTGGCCCTGCAGCGGTTCCGGCCGCTACTACAGGACCAGCACGTTTTGGTCCGGATGGACAACACTGCAACTGTGGCGTATATCAACCGGCTGGGGGGTATACGATCGCGTCGCATGTACCAACTCGCTCGCCATCTCCTCCTATGGAGCCAGCAGCGGTTCAAATCCCTGCGTGCTGTTCACATCCCGGGGCAGCTCAATTATGCGGCCGATGCGCTTTCACGACATCTCGCCTACCCGGGAGAGTACCAGGTGGTGAACCTGCAAGCACTGCCCTCGGAGGAGGCGGATCCAGCCTTGGCGTTGCTGTGTCCCGTCAGAGCA
>JAUCMU010000001.1:4277440-4300824 GCA_032275025.1 Enteromius treurensis
CATGCACATGGGGGAATGAGGTCTCTGATGCCGGTCTGTGCCCCTGGAGCACAGTGTGCGGCCCACACACTCAAAAGGGCATTGGCCATGATAGGAAGCGCCGATCTTACTGACATCAGTGGGGGGTCCGCCATGCTGGACACCAGCATCAAAGGTCCCCGGAAAGCCCTAGAGTCTCCAAATGCAGTCTCCTGGATGCTGGGGAACATTGAAGTAGAATCCGAGATTGCTGAAGACTGTGGATTGAAATCCATAGAGGCTGAAGGCTTTGGTGTGGCAGCCGTCTTGTGTAGAGGCTCTGGGTTGTCGGCCATCTGGTGCAGTGTCTCAGGTTTAGCTGCCATCTTGTGCCATAGCTTTGGGTTGGCAGCCATCTTGGGCAGGGCTGGGGCTCTAGATTGGCGGCCATCTTGGCCTGTGGCTCTGAAGTGACGGCCATCTTGGGCGGTGGCTGTGGCCCGGGAGTGGCGACCTTCTTGGGCTGTGGCTGTGGCTCTGGAGTGTCCGCCATTTTGGATGTCGACGTGACCCCACAATCACGATCCTCTTCTGCAATCCCCACGGTCAATGGAGAGCCCTAGCACAACAGGGCAAAGTCCATGAACTCTGCAAGTGATGACCGGGTAACCTCACGGATCAGCCGCAATTTCAGTGGCTCACAAAAGAAATCAATAAGGGCACAGTCTGGCAAGTCCGAGTTATAAGCTCAAACACTCCTGTACATACTCCTCCAATGAAGTTGGAGGCAGTAACATAAGAGATAAATCCAAAAGGGAAAGCTAGGGTCGGTCGATCGGCAAACAGAGTCTACTGGGCAAAACAGAGCAATAATCCACAAGCAAACAAGGTCGGTACACAGAGAAAGTAAAGAAAAAACAGACAGGGGAAATGCTTGGAAAGGGAGGGAAACACTCACAATACTCGGAGAGTAACACTTTATAAAGGGGAAACAATGTGATAAACGAGGGGCCGGAGTTGATTAATCACTATAGAAATGAACAAGACACAGCACAAGAGAAGCAAGGCATAGTGGGAAACAATCGTTCAAAATAAAAGTCCACATAACATTAAACAAAGGCACACACTGCACAGAATACCTAAAAAGAAAATTCTGAGTTTTAAATTCATAATTAGTTATAAAACTAATTACCTCTCCCCGTGTGGTATCTTGCACTTTGGATTTATTTTCTCAGAATTGTGAGTTTAAAGCTCTACAGCTTTGTAAAATAACGGTGAAATATGAACCATCAGAGTGTAAACTACAATTGCGCCCCCTATTGGCAACAGGCATTTGCATGTTAATGTTTTGTGCTATTTTATCGGCCATTTGATTCAGGGTTGGTGTAGCTCAGTTTGTAAAGAGATGGGTTATAAGATGAGATGTGATCATTGGTTTGAACCAATAGAACGCAATCCTACAAATCACAATCAGATTTTGCAAAATTTTTGTAACGGGCTTAGTGGTGGGTTAGGTGGTCATTTATACAAATTAAACCTCATAAAATATGTTTTAATCACTCTGAGATTGCTTTAAAACGCTGCACATTGCATATAAACAAAACACGCATTTTCTTGACGACAGACGCAGTACGACACTGTCATAATTTTAATGTCAGCTAGAGGGCGCATACCTACATAAATATAGATCGTAATAAGGTACTTGCACAAACGACCTATAGAGTCGCCAGGCTCTTCATTAAAAAAAGGGAAAAGTTTGACCAGGGTAACAATGAGGAGACAGTGTAGCACTGAGGCTGGAATATTTAAGTGAGATGTGCAGAGAGAGAGACAGATGAGAGAGAGACAGACACATTGAATACAAGTTTCATCGGCTGCTTAAGAGCCTGTCAAAAAAGTGCCAGACTTAAAAGATCTGCGTAATTAATAGGACTATGAAATGAAAACTAATAAAGTTCACCACGGGATGTCACAACTTTGCATGCGTTCAGACAAACTCATTCAAATGTGAATTTGCTTTTGATTTAGCGATTGTTTTGATGCTGTTATTCTCTTTGTCTTTCTCAATAACAGACGGATCTGTCTCTCTTTATGCGAGCCGCCCACTCATGCAGCAAGTGTCATCTGTATGTGTGGCATATTAAAGGCCTGTGGGATCTCATTAGGGTGACAGACGCAGGGCTTACTCTCCCTCCCTTGGATTGCCATGTTTGTGCCATGACGGGTTCAGAAAGTGCAGTGAGAGGGCAGAGGTGGCGAGCGGTGGGTATCGGTGTTTTTCAGTCAACTGTAACATTTGATGTTGATGTCGAAAGGTGTTTTGATTCTTCAACTATAGGGCACTTTTGACCCTGAAAATAAACTCTCTTAAAACAGACTTTTTACACTTTGATGAGTTCACAGTGTCATTTCCAAATCTCAAATGACTGTTTGATAGCTTTCTGTGGTGGAAGTCACATTTTCTAGGATAAAATGGCTCCTTTATATCTATTCAGATAATATAATAAATATTAATAATATTTTCAGTATCTTTGCATGACATGTATATATAGTATTTGAGCTTTGCTTATAGATACATTATAGTTTGATTGATATTATATTTGTATTTAAGTGGTATTTACCTGATGATAGATATATTTTAGATGTATATATAGATGATAGATAGATATAGATATTGACTTTGTGCATTCTGTGTTAAATTTCTATAGCTTTTTACTCAAAGTATTAAATGCTTATTAAACAAGTGCGCTAACTATTGAGAAAATTTGTTTAGAGGAACAGTTAATTAATATACAGTAAGATCAATATTAAAATGGTTGATGTTCTTTTCATTCTTTCCAAAGTGACATTTTATTTTAATTAATAAATGTGATTGATATTATTTAAAATAATATATTTATATGAAATTAATACAAATGTAGTAGTTTATACAATTTTAATAATGATAATTTTTATTATTTTATTTTAAGGGGAAAATGTCTGGGTCTGGGACAAGGGACAGTAAAATCTGTAAAAGGCAAAAATAAATGAATAAAATTTATGTAACTTTATCATGATACAGAAAAGACAGATAGACAGACAGATAGATAGACAGATACACTTTTATATTACTTTAAAATAATGTTTATGTGCAGAACTGTACTGATTTCTTTCTTTAAATGTTTATTTTTCTTTCTTTTTAATTGATAGTTACGTTAATAAACACCTTTTCACACCATTAATCAACAATTAATTACAGTAATTGTTGCAGTGAAATGCACTTTTAATTTGAATATTTGAATTTGATTTTGTATGTTGTCAAATTTGAATATTGAATATTGTGTCTTTTTTCAAGAGCTGATTCTTGTAAGCTGGATCATAGCTTAAAACCTTTTTCAGTTACTTCAATTTGTGATTTGGGGTTGCTTATTTAAGAAATAGTTGATTTGTTGTCAGTTTTCGGACCATTTGTGAACATAATAGACAGTCATTATAGCATTGACAGGTTTATCCCGCCAATCCTAAGGTCACAGAAGCACTGTTTACTGTATGACTTTTATCTTGCCATGATTTGGGAGAAGAGTGTCTCCCTCTGAAACCCTTTCCACTGATGTCACTGTTTGGCAGTGTTACTTATATCTCATATTTCATAATGTATATATATATATATATATATATATATATATTCTGTTCTATGCATTGTTTCAAGGAAACACTGCCTCTCTTGCCTCCTTGGAGAAAATGTCTCTGGAGTGCATGTGTGTTTTTGTGAGCGTTTGTAAGTGTGTGCTGTGTATAAGGGACTTTCCTTTGTCCTTGGGGAGCAGGTGACTCATAAGTTTAACAGATGTCATAATCGCCCACCCAAACACACCAAAGCAGAGGTGTGAGAGAGGATCACATGACTAAATACAGATCGAGCCTGTCATGTGTGGTCGGGCCAAATATGCGGTTGCTAAGCGGCTAACCCAGTTGCTCGGGTGATGTGTACACATGATAATAAAGCCCCCTGAGCTAATGTGCTTGTATTGTTTGTTTGGGATGAATATGTGAATAATGAAGACATTGTACTGATAGTATCATCATCATTTTGGTTTCTGTCAACAAGCACGGGTCCTGCTGGAGCAAAGACTTTTAATCATCCATGACATGCAATCTGTAGAGCCGCTTTTTCAGGCCTTGTTGACAACAGGGTGCTTGTTATGTCAGTCTTGAGGTCAATAGGTTTTATGCATGATGAGTAGGCAGCATAGTTTTGTGTGAAGGTGAAGTGTTGCTTTAGTGGACAACTAGTGTCAACAAACAGAATTGAAAAATAGTTTTCTAATCTGTCTGTGTATCTTTCTATCTACTCTCTTAAAAATAAAGGTGCTTAAAAGGTTAGGTGCCCCAAATTGAAAAAAAAAAAATACCTGCAAGACCTTCGTTCATATTCGGAACGCAAATTAAGATATTTTTGATAAATTCTGAGAATTCTCTGACCCTACACAGACAGCAAGGACAAACGTAGCAAGGAGACTGATGAAATATTTCACGTCGCATCAGTGGTTCAGTTCTACAAAGCTACGCAAATACTTTTTCTCCATTTTCTCCATGTTCTATGTCAGCAGGACTGTTTTCGCAGATACATTGTTTTCTCTTTGATCTGATTGTAAACAATTTATCCATACATAGCATACAGTACATTGTTTAGCTATGTGATACTCTAAAACTGGCACTGTAGGGTGAAACAGAGATTGAATAAAGTTATTTTTGTTTTCTTTGTGCATAAAAAGTATAGGTTTGAAAGTTAACAGTTGAACCACTGATGTCACATGGATTATTTTAAAGATGTCCTGGATACGTTTCTGAGCCTTGATCGTATAAGGATCCTTGCCGTCTATGGCATGGTCAGTAAGCTCTTGGATTTCAGCAAAATATCCTAAATTCCAAAGATGAAGAAAGGTCATTTTTAGGTAAACTTCCTTTAAAATGTTCTTCGTGTTGCCATAGAAGAACCATATTTGGTTCCAAAATAATAAGCAGCAAATTAGGAGTTTATTGAGGCAAAAGTCATACTTACTGGTTTGTTACTTATGAGAATTGGACGTAAAATCTTAAAAAGTGTGAACACAATTTAATAAGTTTTATAACTGAAATTTATATGAGCTCAATTTTATTCATTGTTTTCATATACTCTTAGTAATTTTCCTTTTTAGGGCCATTATTATAATGTCAGAGCAACCATTTCTTGGTAAGCATGCTAACCCTGTTTAAAAAAACAACATGTGCTGGTTAGGTATGTTTTGACGTTGGGATGCTGGTTTAAGCTAGTCCTTTGCCAGCATGTTCTTCCCAGCATTAAAACATACCTGACCAGTGTACGCTGTTTTTTTCCAGCAGGGAAGTCTGCTTTTAGTTAGCTTTCAGTTGTCTTTTTAAGTTTAGTGTCTTAAGTGTGGACAAAGATATATAGAAAATGTTACAATTCTACAGTATAGTGCTTCCAGATTTAAGTGTGAGTTTGAAGAATTCATAAATGTAATATTTCTTGTTCCACTTTTAAAGCAGTTAGATCATTGGTCTCAAGCTTAATTCCTGGAGGGTCACAGCTCTGCACAGCTAACTCTCATCAAACACACCTGATCCAGCTAATCAAGCTCTTCAAGATTACTAGAAACATCCAAGCAAGTGTTATTTGGAGCTGGTTGCAGCTAAACTCTGCAGAGCTGTGGCCCTCCGGGAATTGAGTCTGAGACCACTGAGTTAGATGCTTTTGTACTAGTTAGAAGTTTATTGGCGTGGAAACAGCAACACAGGAGAAATTTCAGCTTTTTTTTCCTTGGAGACAACATATCAAACTCATTAATAACCAATTTAAAATTCATTATAATTCCAAAATGTATGCAAATTAGAGGACTTAAACTTGGTGATAATACCTTTGCAGAAAATAATGCATAGCTATTATACAAACCGGCATGTCAGCAGGATTTAATTAGCTGACAAATAAACAACAAGCATGTTTAAGAATATGAATAAACATTGCCAGTGTTTACCGTACACTAAACTACATTTCCTTAAGATTGATTCAAGTGAATCATAATTTGTTTGATTGTTTTTGCTGGATGTGCAAATGTTTTCTCTTTTACTCTTCAACAATGCAGATTCCCTTCGAATATGGAGTTAATAAATATCGCTGTTTAATTTGTTTCCCGCTTCCAATTTTCCCCAGACAAATCGCCGATTCAACCCTGTGCACTAATCAGCCACAACACAGAGACGTCTTCCCAGCAAAATCAAGGCACTTGACATTCACATCTGCAGAGGTCTCATTATCCAGACGGCACCGTCTTGCCTGTATCCGTCTCTTCTGAATGCATTTTGGCTTTTACAGCCTTCTCACTTCCTGCTCCATTATCTGTGTTATCTTCCTATCCCTCTCCCTGTCGCTGTGAGGTAAATGCGGAATGTCACACTCAATATTCCGGACGTGCCATGATTAATTCCCTAGAGTTTCTCTTGGCCAGTTTACTAGCGGCCAGCCTGTGGTCGTCGGACGCTCCTTTGTCTCCTCCAATTCCCATTACGCTTTGCTGGCACTGACCTAATTTCCTCGCCACCCGCTCGGCTTCCAACTCGAAGCCCACCACTGTCACCGACTGAACTGCCCCACAGGGACCCATTCACAAACTGATGGGCAGTTTTATAGCCTGCCGTTTTATAGCTATTTTTTTATTCCGAATTGTTTCAGTCAGCTAGCTCGGCTCATCTTTCGCTTCTAACCCCCAGGGTGCAGCAGTGCAGGGAGTTCGAGAATCAAACGCATCTCGCCGTATTTACCGCCTCCATAAAAAAATACGCCGCAACAGTTTGTCAACTTTGCACCCGCAGAGGCATTTGTGACGCACCGACCGAGGCCATAATCTCCTAAAGATGTGAGGTGATTAGTTTGGAAATAACACTGCTGCTTCAGGGACGCTAGTTTTATGGGCCGAAGCTCCAACAGACGTATGGAAATACAACTTCTGAGACGATTTTCTTGAGGTGGTCTCTCAGCTCCCATTTTCAATCTGATAAATGTCTGTTCCTGCCAAGCATATTCCGGTCGCGAGTCACTTGTGTGTTGTTGCGCTGCCAGCGTTGCCGTCCTCGTCCAAGCATAACTTTCCTGGCAGCGCTACCGAATAGGGCTCTGAAAAGCTTCTATTCAGCCCGCTGAAGGTTTTTTTAGCCCTTGTTTCAATAGATTGGTTACCCACGCAAGCCCTGACCTCCATTCAGGTTCGACTTATTCACGGATTATCTTCCCTGCTCTCTGTTTCTTTTCACTCCATCACCTATCTTTGGACTTAATGGAAAATCTGTCTGTTGTGGCGGCCTCTATTAGCATGAAACATGCCCATTCAGCTTTGGCTTTTGACCGGCCGGCGATGCTAATAGGTCAGAGGGAGTAACCGGGGAACCTCGTGGCAGGGGGATCCCGAGGGTGCGGCCTCTATCACCTCGACGTATCTTAATGCACGTCTTCCAGAACAAATTGGCCTGTTTACTTAAGAATTGGCAGCCGCCCATGAATATTTGATAGCGAGCGACTGTTGACGGCCGCGTACAATGACTCTCTTATCTTATTTAGCCAGCCTGGCAGGCTCACGCCTCCCAACACTTCCCTTGAGAGACGGACGCCGCTGAAAGGGTTTGCAATCCAATACGGCAGCTGCACACCAAAGCCAGCGGTTATCATTGAGAGCGCAGGGCCGCCTAAG
Organism: Enteromius treurensis; assembly: GCA_032275025.1. Classification (NCBI taxonomy): domain Eukaryota; kingdom Metazoa; phylum Chordata; class Actinopteri; order Cypriniformes; family Cyprinidae; genus Enteromius; species Enteromius treurensis. Next base: position 4,285,120 of record JAUCMU010000001.1, read on the forward strand.
CCTTCCCCCCTTTCCCCAACCGTCGAGTATACAGGATATTAGCTCGAACCTCTCATATCACCTTTGCGCGCAATGGCTAATAATACAGCAGGCTGGAAATCAATGAAGCTGCCCTAGATTTCGGCTCACCGCTCTCCATAAAGGGATCTGGAGGGCAGCGAGGTTTTCGTTTTCTCCCTGTTTCTCTCTTTTCTCTTATTATAGGGGAAGAAAAATGGGTGACCGGGACTCTAAGATCATTTCTCCTGCTCTGAAAGTGCTGGCCACTCTCTCCAGGGAGGTGAGTGTTTCACTGGGGTTTATACTGCGCCATGACAGTGGCTGTCTCTCTTCATTAGAACACAGGCCTTCGCTCCCTCAGATGGTAATTCAGCAGCGCAGGATTGTGCTGAGTGCGCAGAGGAGGATTCTGGGTGGGCTGATAGAGATGAGAACAGAGCGAGAGCGATGCAATGAGATCGGATTTCGCTCTCCAGGCCAGTGGTGGGCAACATCATCTGCAAGGACCCCTGAGGCTCTACGTTTTCGCTCTAAATGCACCTGCCTCAACAATGGGGAAGCTGTGTTTAATGACAGCAGTTGAGCTAAATATGAGCTAAAAATACAATACGAGTAGAAGTTAATTAAGTGGCACACAGAAGTAGTTTATAGGAGAATGCAGTTACCATGCTAACGCTGAAGCAGAGAAAAAGTATTAGTCTTTTTATTGCATTTTGATTGATAGTATTTTATTTTTTTCAGCAGTGTTTCCACTAAGCCAAAAAGTAGAGTCAAACTCATTTGTCATGATAACTATGACAATAGCAAACATTTATTTAAAAAAAAAAAGATTAAGTTTTAATTTCATACTTATCAAGGTTTAATCATCCAGGTTTGCAGGATCTGTTTATTGTTATTTATTGATCAGATCATTCGTCGGCTTACCAACATGCTTCAGAGCTAAATAGAGTTTTACATGTAGAAAGTAATTTAGCCTTGCTTTCGTCCAAAGCTGCTTAAAGCACTCATGTAACATGGTCAATCCCCTCAGAACAACATGGGGTTAAGTGACTGATGGGTCATGGGTTACTCCTTTCAGGGCTTGAACCTGCAACCTTCTGACTGCCAGCACTAAACTATGTTGTGTTGTAGTGGGTAAACATTATGGCCCTCACGTACCTGCAGCAACATAATTAAAACACAGCAATACAACGTAAAAAATATGTACCATTGTACATTTCTCTTTGAAACCGCGGTGAAACGTGCAGTAAGGTACATGAAACGGTGTTGCAAAAAAAGTGCACAGAGGTACATATTGGGTTGATTTTTCATTCATATACAGTACATTCTGTGTCATAACATTTCATTACTGTTTGGTTGTTTAGACTAATAATCAGCAGCGTAATGTCTAATATAGATGGTTAAATAGAAGAACGAAAAGGACAGACCAATAACAATTCAGTATGAAAGCAGTACAATAACATCATTCCAGCATTTTGAATGCTAAGCACACCCGACTTGATGTATATTTCCCTCAGTGAGGTAATGGCTAACTTTATCTCTTTATTTCCACCCTGTTAATTTTCTTGCCATTGTGCCAATAATCCAGTTAATAATTAATAAAGTTTAAGTGTCTGAGGTTGGCAAGCCTTTCTTTAAAAATACACCCATTCCGTTGTGTGAAACACAAGTAAGTTACAGAGTTCTCAAAGGTACTTTTTGCAGACTCCTACTAAATGGACGTGGTTAGTAAAAAGAATAGGATACTTAAACTTTGCTTTCTTTCACTTGTGCAGATCTCCTTGTGCTGAATACTAAAGAGATGAACATTAGGTCATCAGGTTAAAGTGACACCGGTGCCGTCATTCCAGTCTCTTTCAACAACTCGTTGTCTTGTTGTGAATCCAAATCTCTGTTACTGGCTTACGACAAACTGGCGGCCAAGGCCAAAACTGAATATGAGGGCTGATTAAAGTGGAGTCAACTATTTCCCTCCCTTTTTATAAGAGTTTTCCAAGCACTTCAAATATACTTCATGACGACTGCTGAAATATTTAGAAACATGCTCTTCAGATCTCACTGTTCTACTCATTGAATAGAAGCTCATCTGATGCCAGAATCAATGCTTTCTTTACACAGTCATCTGCTTTTCATCTCAGTGCTTATGTGCTTAAAGGAACCTTCCTTTTTAAACTCTCAGTCATACAGTACAAGGTTATTTAATCAGAGTTTGTCTTACATGTGTATTTTATTTGCTGTCATGTAAGATTTGACATTTACTGATATAGATTAGACTGCTGCATTTGAAGGGACACACATTTCTTACAGGTTTGAGGAAAAAAAATTGCGGAATATAAACTGAGGTAAAGATTCTGAGGTAAACCGTACGTTACAGGGACAAAAGGTTCCGACAAAGATGGAAAAATACAAAATCCTTGTCCTTTTGGGGACTTACAGTCACCTGTAAGGGGTAGGTTTAGGTGTAAGGCGATAGAAAATTATTTGTGCCGCCTTTTGATTTCAGATTTGCTTTAAATTAAAAATTTCTAAGTGCATCTTTGAACTTGACAGCAGCTCATCTGAACATGAATAATGAATGATTTTCAAGGCAGCATTTACATGCAATTGCAAAAGTCACACTTGGCCTTGATTACAAAAGCACTGATTAAACCAGAGCAGTGAGAACTTCTTCTCGTAGTCCATCCATGAGGCTCCTCTGAGGTACGCAGCGTAGGAGTTAAACAGAGAACACGTGTCTCAAGAACCCTGTGGCCTTCGTCAGCGGCTAATTAAATCCCAGCCTATTCATTCTGTTTAATGTGGTTTTAATTCAATTACAGGCAGGGTCAGGGAAGGGTTCTCTGAAGCAGTGGAAAGAGAGAGATAGAGGGACGTTGTTGACACTGGACATAGATGACGTGAGCAATAACTGCATTAGACTCCAGCACAAGGAGGACAGGACAGAAGTAGATACCAGTTTTACTTAAATTACATTCTATGTTTCAGTTGGCACTGAATTTTGCAATCATATCAGGCTGCTTTCTTTAGCATGCTAATGCTACTATGAAAAAAGTAGTGAGCTCTGATTCATAAATCTCCCTAAATCATTCTCTTGAGCTGTATCTTTTCAATGTATCTAACGTTTCAGAAGATCCCAAAACCAGCCTGAATGATTCAGAAATCAGCCTCCTCCAGATTTCTCACTATCTGTCATAGATCTATATATATTTATCACACCATATATATATACATACAGTATATGAAAACACTTTAGAATAGGTAAGACTTGTTAACTAACTTCTTCCCTCAATAAATTCTTAATTTGCTGCTTATTCTGCATTATTAATAGTTAGTAAGGTAGCTGTTAAGTTTAGGTACTGGGTGGAATTAGAAATGTAGAAAAAGGTCATGTAGAATAAGGCATTAATGTGTGCTTAATTAGGACTAATAAATGGCTAATATTCTAGTAATATGCATGCTAATAAGCAACTAATATGTGTACATGTGTACAGTAACTTTAATATATATGTGTTGCCATATATATACAGCATATATATAAATAAATAAATACATATATATATATATATATGTGTGTGTGTGTGTGTGTGTGTGACCATGGACCCCAAAACAGTCATAAGTGTCACTTTTTTAAAATGTAGATTTTTACATAATTGAAATAAATAATCTTTCCATTGATGTATGGTTTGTTAGGACAGGACAATATTTGGCCGACATAAAAGCATTTGAAAATATGAAATCTGAAAATGCAAAAAAATCTAAATACTGAGGAAATCACCTTAAAAGTTGTCTAAAAGCATATTACTAATCAAACATTTAGTTTTAATATATTTACGGTAGGAAATTTACAAACATATCTTCATGGAACTTGATCTTCACGGCATAAAAAATAAATGATTTTGACTCATACAATGTATTTTTGGCTATTGCTACAAATATGCCCCAGCGACTGGTTGTGTGGTGCAAAGTCACATACAGTATGTGTGTTCATATATTATATATATACTTTTTTATTGAATCTTTTTATATAATTTTATTAAAGTGGTCCTCGTCTTGGAAACAGAAGTGAAACAACCAATGTTTCCAGAGGTTTGAGAAAACAAAATCTTTCCTGGCCTGTAGAATGAAATCAGCCATTGGAAATCTGTAGACCTTCAGTACTATGTGTGCTTAAGGACTAATGCATCATGAAGGACTGTCAGTGTGGAGAAAGATCCACCTGTCTGACCTATTGAATGCAGATCATCTTCAGATCAATAGCCAATGTCAGGATAAAATCCACTGGTAGGTGAGGAATACTCTTAAATATATATGGTGTTACATTATATATAACATTATTGTATTGGCTGTATAATGTTAAAAAATGATGTGATTACTTTAATTCATCAGCTAGTCTAAGCTGGCCATTTGTCCGGGTCGACTAGCAATCGTGTTCCAAAAGCCAGCTTAAAAAGCCTTTTTGTTACTTGTCCAGGTTGGTCTATCAGCTAATAACCAGCTTAAACCAGTTCCCAGAACAGCTTCCGGCATGAGCTGGATTTTCCTGGAGGGTTTGTGTATTTAGTAGCTATAAAATCATGCATAATCATAACGCTCTGTTGTTATTCTGTCATGTTGTCTTATGCGGCACATAGATTTGTTGCTGTCACTCTCAGAGTTTATATGCAAGTGTTGACATTTTATATCAGCACTGAATGTTGATATTGCTATCTGTGGGTCCCGTGTGAGCATGTTTGATGGAGATCATAAACCCTATTTAGAGAGAGTCGGTTTGGCTTTGTTGTTGTTTGCTTTTAAGTGTGATGTGTCGGGAAAAAACTCCCACAAATCCTGGCGAGAGCTAAATGCAAAGCAAATAATGAAAAGAGGAGCAACAGACCATTAACTTTTTTTGCCTTGTTGTGACATAGTGCACAGAAATATTGGGCTATAAGAAAGCAAACAAGGATATAAAGCTATTACTGGACGAGATTAATTGATCTCGAATCCTATAATGGTTTAATTGACTGGAAAATAGCAGATGGTTTGATAGCTGCATCGTAAAAGAAGCTTGTCAGCAGAGCCTTAATAGCCTCTCTGTCCAATTTCAAATATTTCGCCACACATTTTATTTCCGCCGTCCTGCGCTACTGTTCTCTGCCTTTTAGAGAGAAAAGAAAACACTGCTATAATTTCACTAAACAAAACTACTGATTTTTCTTTCTCTTTATCACATCTCTCAGTTGAGTTAGAAAATGTTTATCTTTCTTTGGCTGCATTTTGAAGGTGAAAAGCAACATAAAAATAACACATTATTAGATGTTGTTATTTAAATCAAAATTAATGAACAATTATAGATTTTTATATTTTCTGAAAGTGTTGAGTTGGATTGCAAATGCTGATTCGAAATCATCAGTTCTCATTCTGCTGGACCTATACTCCACTTTTAACACTGTGAATCTTCAGATCCTCCTGTCCTCCCTCTCATCACTGGGCATCACAGGAATTCCACTTTACCTTCTTAAATAGTATCTTACTAGTAGGCCTTTCAAGGTGACCTGGGGAGGGGAGGTTTTTAAAGCACATCAACTGCTCACTGGAGTTCCTCAGGGATTAGTTCTTGGACCCCTCCTCTTCTCCATATACACTACATCACTGGGTCCAATCATACAGGCACATGGTTTCTCCTACCATTGCTATGTTGATGACAAACAGCTCTATCTCTCATTTCAACCAGATAATCCAACTGTAGCTGCATGGATTACAGTACATTGCATGGACTGCCTGGCGGACATATCAGCATGAATGAAAGAACATCACTTACAGCTCAACATCCAGGTAGGTTCACCAACAATTACCCCATCAAGTTCAGTCAAAAATCTAGGTGTTTCCATGGTCGATGACCATCTACATTTCGAAGACCACTTTGCAAAAACTGCTCAACCTTGCAGGTCTGCAATGCACAACATCAGAAAGATCAGGCCCTGCCTAATGAAACATTCTGCACAACTTCTTGTCCAGACTCCTGCCATCTCTAGACGGGACTACTGCAATGCTCTTCTGGCTGGACTTCAATTATGCACAATCAAACTTTTACAATAGATTCAGTATACAGCAGCATGAATGGTCTTCAACAAGCCCAAAAGAGCCAGTGTACAAGAGTACAGCCACAAGCTCAGCATCCTCCTACTTCCACTCACTTTTAAAAATTGACTTCCCTTCCAGAGGTCTGAGATCTATGAGTGAGCGACGCCTCTTGGTATCATCACAGAGAGGCACAAAATCACTTTCCAGAAATTTTTTGTTTATTGTTTCTGTCTGGTGAAATGAACTTTCCATCCCTATTCAGAATGCAGAATCCCTGCGATTTATCTTTCCTTAATCTCACCCAGTCTAGCTTGTACTAATATGTACAATGCCTGAAACTTTGAATCGCAAGAACATTTTTTATAATAGATCCTAGATGATTTAACCATATTGGAAATGCTGGAATGGGAGTCTATACAACATGAGGATGTTAAACATAGGAAAAACGTCTTCTCAGTCCTGACTACCCTCCACAAAGGCAAATGTGCCACTTGCAAATGAAGAAACACGTGCTGAGCACCTGCAGCATCCTGGCCCCTGTTGCACTGAAAAAAAAGGGCTGAGCCATCGTTTTTTGCTTTTAAGTGCTGGTGGGTGTGTTCAAAGGAGGAAGGAGCGTGGATGCAATGTGGCAGCCATTAAAAATTAATTCAGGCCCCTGAGGTCCCAGACCACCCATCAATCTCCCAATGACCATGGCTGCATCTTACTCTGTGACAGATGCCCTGGAAATGGACAGGTTGCATGTGACTTGAATAATCTCCGGGAAAACTGGAGCACGATCAGAATGTGGAAGAGAGGAGAGGAGGCCAATGGGCTCTGTCTCGGTTAATCCTGAAGAATGGCCGGTAAAGTGGCGGAGGAACGTGTCTCGAGTAAGTCTAGACTGGATGGAGCAAATGCTGAGCGGGCAGAGCTTTAATTGATGAGTGTGCATCTGTCACAGTTTTCTGAAAGGCTTTTGTGTTGCTAATGCGAATAAAGAGAGTGCTCGTAAGCAGATCTCATGGCAACAGTTGCTTGAACAGAACGCCTTTGCCAAAATGCAAAAGGATGTGTGGATGTGTCACAAGAAAAGCTCAAAGAGATGCTTTGAAATTTTGGGATTGCCAGCTGACAACCTTTTTTTTCTGTGGAATCTTATAAGAGATGCCTATAGCAGAATGTCCAGGCTGTTCCTTCATACATTGAAAGTGGTTGATGACCCGTAACCATATTGGTCATCATCAACCTAGGTGTAAATATATTATCGGAGGCAAAATGTGGGATGTGGAATATAAGGCTCTTAAAAGGTTAGTCTACCTATTATTAGGATTAAATCTATCATCATTTACTATTATTCCTTAGAGTTAGTTCTAAATCAGGGGTGTCAAACTCTAAAGGTGCGCTCAGACCGGACAGGAATGAAGCGTCAAGCGCGAGTGATTTACATGTTAAGTCAATGCAAAGAAAAAAATAGACATCCTGCGGCGCGAATGGCGCGATTCGCACGAAACGCTCAAGTTGAAAAATCTGAACTTTGGCGAAAATTCGCGCCGCGTTAACCAATCACGAGCTTGCTCTAGTAGTGACATGATTACTAGCAAGAGGAGGCAGACTTCCGAAACTATGGAAGACAAAATCATCATCTCTGTATGATACATCTTCGTACATTCATAAAAACAGGAATAAAAAGGAAATACATAATAGATTCATTAAACCAGAGTTTGCCTATGAGATATACCCAATACGAATTTTACCTCCTGTTTAACCACTACAGAGACATCAGGAGGCAGTGGCAAGTGTCAGAATTACTAGCCGCGGTGAGGCTGCCCTCGGCGGATACATGAGCACCGAGCACCCGGTGTTCACGTGGACATAACGGCTCCGAAATCGGGTCAAGTGAACTTTTAAATAGGCGCTCTCTTTTTTAATAAACCCCAGATTTGTGTATTAAACAACTACATTCTCGCCTGAAATACTCTTAAAACTGCATTTCATGGCACAATAACAGCAATATTTAGAATCTAACTTAAGCGTCTAACTACGCGCGATTTATTCGCGCAATTCGCGTCCAGTGTGAACGCACCATAAGCCAGGATTATGCCATAGTTCAATTAGCACATTTAATTTTTTTTTTTTTACAAACAAAACTACTGAGGGCACCTTTAATTCATTGAAAGTAATGCACTTTCAATAAAAGTCAAATTTTTTTTAATAGGGTAGAGCTTAGCTTATTTAACTCATAATATACCGTTGTGTATTTGTGTGAAATAAATGGACAGCATTTGAAAATCAACCAATGGATCATCTTTCTCTTGTTGTGACTCACCCCATCCTCGCTCCCTAAAGAAAGTCCATCCAAAAATCTCTCAGCTACTTCCAATAGAGCGTCACGTGGCCATTCAGAGAACCAGTCTATCGTCGTGCAGTTCACAAGTGCTGGGTACTGCCGGATACGGTTCCTTAACCACACAGACACACAAGCAAACATACCCATAAACCCTCTATTATGGAGACGATGGTTCAAGATGGTTTGCATTGATTTGTCACAAACACTAATATCACCCACCGGTCCAATCATGCTTATTAAAGTCAGGCTGTTGCCAGTCCAATCAGAGTGAGTGCTAAGATGATTCGGGCTGTCATATTTAATGAGTCAGGGCCCTACGGGTCACATTACGCACAACCGCCTCCTTCATGTGACGGCAGATGCAAATGAGTGATTAACGAGAACATTTCCCATGCATGGTTCTATAGTGCTGCAAGTGTGACAGGCGTAATTACAAAGCAAGAATGTTTTTGCCAGCCGGTGTCTGGGGGCCAGTGAGCAATGTACTGCGTCTACTTATCGCCGTCTCTCATTTAACCTAATATTTACCTGTATTATAGCTCTTCCTTGTTATTTTCATTGTTATGGTTGATCAATATTGATTTGGTACACTACAGCTATGGACTGCAGCTAAGCAGCTACTGCTTTGGCAATACAAACGCACTGTTGCTCGTCATGCCAATAAAGCCCCCGAAGCTGAAATTGACTGAGACACAGCAAGCTAAAGATGGAAAAGTAAACAAGAAGAAAGAAAGGCGAAGCCAAATTCACTACATCGTTTATGAAAACGCTTGTGAGTTTACGACGGCACACGGTAAAGAGATTGTAGATGGAGGGACAGAGCTTTGTCTTCCTGATGTGTGTGGAATGACAGTGGCAGAGAGGTTTACTCCCGTCGTTTCCTCTAATTTCACACAGTTGTATCTCGCATCCACTTTGAACTCGCACACTGAGTCATCGGTTGATTCATAAGCAGCTATACTGTGCACGGGTCTGTTCGGTTAAACCGCATATTGCCGTTCATTGTGAATCAAGCCTACAGAGAGAGATCTTAAGCCATAAGAAGCCACAGGATGGATCTCAATGTTAGCATGGTAATCAAGGCTGACTCACTGTTTGAGCACGTTAGATTATAAGCTGTAGGCATGCATGTGTGCTGTATTACAGTCAGCTATTGAATCCATGCACTTGGTATTGTGTGGAGACTGAATGCTGAAGTGGTGGAGGGTTACAATCACGCCTTTACATGTGTATGTACAGTCTCTAGCACACACCTCGCCACACTATGAAGGACACCGATTGCGTTTTCTCATTGTGTTTATGTAAACTCCTTTATTAATAATAATTGCCACATTGCTCAGTACAAGTTCTTAAAATAATCTTTAGTGATACCTTTAAAAATTTATTATTTATTACATTTATAGTTAGTTTAACATATTTAATTTATTTTAATGGTAACACTTTAGAATAGGTAACACTTGTTAACTATTAACTATGACCTTTTCCTCAATAAATGATTAATTTGCTGCTTATTAATAGTTAGTAAGGTAGTTTTTTAGTTTAGGTATTAGTTAGGATGAGGGATGAAGAATAAGGCATTAATATGTAGGCTAAAATTCTAGCAATACACATTCTAATATCTACCATATTGAAATCATATTGAAAAACAGTAGTTGATCACATGCCTAATAAATCATATTTTGAAAAATCAATTCAGTATGACTGCACACATAACAATAATAACTTGATTTTAGAATTAACAGCAGAATTTACGCAGCAAAATTACGCAGCAATCTATTTCAATGGCTTATGCAATTGTTTTCAGTGATACGATTTTTTTTTAAATTCCACGTGTGCTTTTGTTCGCTCCTTTTCTCATTGTGTGAGGCTTTGCTGCAAATGCTTGGCAATATCAATGCAGTTTTGTCATGCAAATAAAACACGCTAAAACAAAATTGCACCTGAATGGATCTCCTACAGGGCTCATGCACAGCACAATGTGCAGGTTGTTTCTGACGCGCTCTATCAGGTAGTTAAACATGGCGTCTGATGTCTCCAGGATATTGTCCTTCCTGGCTGAGTCTGACAGAGCATTGTGAATCTACACAAACAAAACATGTTAAAAATCTTCTCTCATTGTCACCCTAACAGTCACGCGCACTAAAAATATATACAAACACACACACACACCTCATCGAGCTCGTCTGCTTTATAGAGATTGGGCACCTCCCCTGAGCTCAGAATGTTGTTAATGTCTTCAAGAAAGGACTCGTCCACGATCTGTGTGTCATTAAACAGGAACACAGTGGGCTTGTTTTCCACTCCTGTCAGCCGATAGAGCTTTTTAATATCTGTATGGGGACAAGAAATATGTCAAATATTCCATCGAGGCCACATTAAACTGTGTTGTGAAGGCTACAATGTGCATAATATAATAGATCCTTTGGTCCTGAGCGCTAGGGCAAGAGGCGTTATTCCTCAGCATTTGGAAACATTTACCACAACATGCCACAGGACGAAATATCAAAGCCTTTGGTATATATCAAAAGCGCTTTATATTCCGAGATCTAAAATTGAAAATATAACTCAGCCACATGCTTTACATTAGTTGGTCTTGAAATACAATTTAACATGCCTTAATATAACCCTTTAAAATAATAGCAAAATGGCTTTAGATGCTAGTTTGCTGGCGTCCCAATCAGGCCACGGTACTTCATTAATTTTGTCTTGGTCAAGTAGCTGGACTGAGGGAAAACATGAACTATATAAAGTAGCTCATGGGATGTTTTGAAAGGCTTCTTAACTGTTGTTGGTGCTACGTAGCAATGTCAATGTTACAGTTCTACTCCCAGGAATGACACATAATGATAATATATACACCTTCGATGATTTGCTCTGGATAAATGAGTAAATGGAAGTTATAAATCGTGTGCAGAACTCACCCTCTCTGAACTCTTGTTTGCGGTACTGTTTGGTGACCTCTACCTGGAAGACAGTAAACTTACAGATGTAGGCGGCGAGCTTGGTTAAACTCTGCCTTCCTGAGCCACCGATACCGACCAGCAACATGTTCCCCCGTAGCTGACTGATCACGCGCACCAAACGCGTTACTGAGGGGGCAGAAAGAGGGCGCTGTTCCATCATAACAATCAAAACAGTTCACTTGCCTGCATGAATCATGTGTGTCATTTGGTCAATGCAACATTTACAAACACATTAAAATGTCAATGCATACAAACACACACACAGGAACATATCTTTGCTGCAGGAGGCCAAACAAACAACCGATCACAAAGGAAACTAATTGGCACAAAACCATAATTAGTTATGAACACATAGGCATATAAACATACACGTTATGCTTGCTAATTTCGTAATCAATCAGCTATGCGCAGCGGCATGTCATTGAACTGAGTGTTTGTGACGTGCGGGACGCATTCACCAAGCTGAATGTGAAACTGCTTTAATGTCACAGAGCGGCATGTGTGTGACAGGATGCATATAAAGCATTCTTATATGCGCCTTTGACAGTAAATGCCTGCATGAGGGTGAGTGACATATAGGCTGGGGAACAGACCGCCTAATTATTCTCCCTGCTGAGGGGTTTGTAATGCGATTGCGTCCTTCTTTGTGGGAATGAGAAGGGTAATTATTCATGCTCGTGGGGGATCTGAGAGGCTGAAGTGCGTGTGATTTCAAAGAAAGTTATACTTGCGCAAGCCCTGAATGAGAACTGAGGAGATTGGACACTGAATTATGGGACTCGAGAGTGTGCACTGAATCATGGGTATTGCGCTGTGGATGTAAGCAAACGATGAGAGCTGTAATATAACTGTACCATGAATACCGATGGCTCCAAAAGTACAGAACTAGTGGATTTGTTTTTTTATATGATGTCCTCATTCATGGCACCTTGATGAGTTAGAGAGATCCTCGGGAACCAACTTTCTCAAAAGTACAAAGGTAATAGCTCCTTTGCGGGCTCAAACTTGCAACATAGTTCTGTAACCACTATGGTAAAGCACTCCATTCTCTCTGAATGTGCCCTTACCATGTTCTATGGCGTCTCTAAAGAGCACCAGGCTCATGGGCACCACACCAGGTGTGAGGTTATAATCCTCTAGCTCGTTCTCCATATGAATCTTAAGAGCTTTAAAGTCCAACAGGTCCTCATACACATGTGGCTCCCTCAGAAAGTCACCTACAATAAAAAACAGACATGCAAGCTGTAATTAGGGATAAGATTGCAGAGTGAATCACATATTAGCAGCGCGTTCATATGTGCGTGTACCAAATAGAGGAGGCTGTTTGTTGGGGCAAATTGTGTGGTAGGGGACATCGAAATAAGAAGCCAGTTTTTCTGATAGAAGTCCCACAAAGGTCCCCATGTCTGCATGATCCACCAGTCGATCGGAGAAGACCCTGAAACATACACAAAACTTTATTGGTTTCTTCCTCTGACACAAATACATGTATGTGCAAATCTTTGCCTGTTTGTACCTGAAGCACTCATGAATCCAGAGGCGGGTGATGCTCTGCTTGGTATCGTGGAAGTCTTTGTGTGCTCGCAATAAACCCTGGAACACCTGCATTGGAGGACATATTGCACATGGACAAAGCCTTCAGTCTAATTTCTTGTTAGGAATGAAAAATGTATTTATTTTTGTCTGATGGAGCTCAAAAGAAATACACTAAATGTCCTTGCAGTCTCAGATGCTTTCAAAGCGTGTTCTGAAAAATTGTTCTTTTGTGCCACCACGTACGTGTGTCTGATTAAAAGTAAGAGACAGTCTTTTTCGGTCAGTTTTCTTGAAACGCGTCTGAATCTTAGGCATGATCTTTTTGTAAACATTCGGCCTGGAACAAAGTAATATTATGCTCAGACTGGGTGTATCTAAACCACAATTTGCTCCTTTTCCAGATGAGAGACAATCACACATGACACACGATGTTAAGTACCTTGGAGATGTCTCTGAGGTTGAAGAGATAATGTATTTTTGCGGGCGTAGGTAAGAAGCGGGCGGTAATGGCATGGTAGAGCTCCAGGGTGGCCTGAGTCAGAACCCCCCCGATGGGCTTCACCTCCTCCTCAAACTCCTGCAGCTTCTGACTGATCATGGTGCCATAGATACGCTTTATCTGAGACTCCTGGAGAGAATAGAAGAGGAGAGGGAATTACAGGGGTGGATAAAACAGGAGATAAATAGAGCAGATAAGACAAAAGAGGAAAAGTGATTGGTGAATTTGATGCACAGAAACATGATATTAAACCACCGACTGAAAAAAGAGAGTGCTTCCCTTATGAGGTTTAGACATTATTGCATATGTCATTGCAGATGGTTCAATTGGGTGGTGGGCATGATTTTAAAAGACTGTTTCAAAATGTAGTCTGTTCTTTGCACACATGACTTCATAAGACTTGGAACATAGCACAAGATATTTGGACCCCTTTTATGGTGCTTTTATGATGCACTGCTTTTATGTGCTTTTTGGAGCTCGACAGTCACAATCATCATCCTCTCATCCCTCATGCATCTCATCCCTTTTGTTTTCTACAGAAGAAAGAAAGAACTACATACGGGTGAGTAAACGATGACAGATTTTTCATTTTGGGGTGAATATACTGCTCCAAGTAAACCAGAATCCCTTTTATGCATATACGTACATATCAAAAGCCGTTTTCTATAAAGAAAAGTTGATTGCATTTCGACGACAAAAAATTACTAAAGAAATAATTATATATTCAGAATTGAACAACTCATGCAGTTTTCATTCTTTTTTTAACAAAACCGTTTTTATTATTCAGAAAGCGTGACATGAAACTGAAATAAGATATATTTTAGTTTTTCAATAAAAACTTTAAACTTAACTTGCTCCTAATATTATTGACCGCTTTATGATGAATTGCTTGTGTTTGCCCTTATTTGTAAGTGGCTTTAAGCTAGTTTCAAACTAGGCTGCGAAAAAATCAATCACCACTGGTTTAATCCAAATATACCATATCTAGCCATATGCTTTAAAGCATGGTTTATTGCAGTGCTTGCTACAGTATGTGAGAACTGTATTGAAATTCTTCTTACTTTCTTCTTATTATTTTTCTGCACAGCTGGAATAAAATCCAGTATTGAGGCAAAGTGCAACATCTCTCTCTCTTTATAAAATAATGTGCTATTTAAACAACAGCTATGTTAATACTGAATTGTGATCAGTCCTTTTACTTTCTAATTTATTTAAGACTTTTTTTTTGCCCTTTTTAGTTATTTGTCAATAGCTGCTATACACTATATGGCTGTTACATGCTGTGCGCCAACGGGAAAGTGTTGCAGTCATACTTCCATCATAAGTTCATTAATTTACACCTAGTTTAGAATCCACCTCTACTTACTGTAGGGAATGTCATGTTGATAAGATTAAAGCGACTCTGAAGGCGCCCTGATATCTGAGTCCTCCCTCCACCAGGGGGCCCCATAGCAGCCAGCAGAAAAATGTCCTTTAGATCATGGCAAAAAAGAGAGAAGACATTTATTTACATGCACATCTAAAATCTATACAGGCGCGCGCACACACAGTCTTACCTTTATGCACTTGAGGATCTGTTTCTGACGGTCGTACCAGAAGCCATGGTCGATCCAGAGACGGAGCAGCTCCAGAGGAGGCTGGGAGCCAAAGTCGTCCATGGCGGGCATGTTGAGATCATCCAGGAAAACAACCATCCTTTTCCCTCCCACTGGAACGTACACACCTTTAATCCTTTTCTCCACACGAGACTCAATGATCTCCTGCACGTTATTCGAGCTAGTCTGAAAGAAAGACAGAACAAATAATGTTATGGAGACAAGAACGTTAGCAAGTAAACCCCCAAAAAATGCTAAAATATTCAGTGAGCGTGACTGCAGATTTGGAGATTAGTGTAAAACTCTTTATTATAATAACAAATGATGATGATGATGATGATAGTTGGAGATTGATGATGATGATGGTAGAGCTCTCACCATGTGTTCTAATATTTGCTCGTCAGGTTGGGCCATCTGAGCAATGACTCAGCTCATTACAGATGTGAGAGTGGACTACTAAAATATCACTGCACACACCGATTTACCACACACACTTACAGAGAGAGAGCATCCTGGAGCTGACTGATTTAAAAGTTCTATTTGTGAGTGTACACTGCTATACAGTTATAGTATAGCACAGGGGTAGGCAACGTTGGTCTTGGAGTGTTGATGTCCTGCAGAGTTTAGCGGCAAACCCTGAAAAAAAAACACACCTGCCTGTAGCCTTGAAGACCTTGATTAGCTTGTTCAGGTGTGTTTGATTAGGGTTGGAGTGAA
>JAUCMU010000001.1:4312850-4327259 GCA_032275025.1 Enteromius treurensis
ACAGGAACTGACAAGGGAAAACGAAACTAAGACAGGAAGACAAGAAAACTAAACTGAGAACAGACATAAATGTTACAGTATCTATTAAGTTCAGGATATCTCTGGTTTAAAAAGTTACTAGTAAATAAAAAAAAGAACTAGTATTACAGTATTATCTTAACAAGGAGAGTATAAGTACTAGTCACTATTGGAATAAGTACTAGTATCTAATGAAAACGTACTAGTAACTTTAGAAAATACAGTTCCTAAAGAATAAGCACTAGAAGTTAATGAATAAGCACTAGTACTTAATGGAAAATATACTAGTATCTAAAAATAAGTAATAGTAACACGGAAATAGATACTAGTGTAGTTTATAGATAAAATGTTAAAACGGCTTGCCATAGTTACACACAGTTAAGGAGATTGCATTAAAAAATAACTCTAGGGGCAGTCTATGCTCATGTTTGTCGGTTGCTTTTGACCAAAAGCACTTGTAGAAGAGGTAAATGGCTCAGAGGCATTTCGAGGGAAAAGAACATGCTGAATCTTACCAGAAATTCCGTGTGTCTCCTCCTCAGGAGCTCATCGACGAAGTGCTGAACTTTCTTCAAACAAGAGTATGTGAGACGCGTGTTTGGGGGGAAAAACAGATTTTTTTGTCAGAATGACTCAGCAGTTTATATACTCTATATACCGCAGTGTTTCATTTGTCTTTGTTAAGGGTAAACTTCAACTTCAATTAAAAAATCAAAGACCTGTGAAAACTTGTTCAGCTTGTGAAAACTTACTCTGTTATGTAGCCTAGCTCTGATTTAGGTTTATATCATTTGTCAGTAGGCCTATATGCAAAAGAGCATAGTCCGTATGAATAAGTGACTTATTGCTTATTTTTGTGATTTTTCACACTCAAGGATTTACTTACAGCATAAAATAAACTAAACTCCAGTCACCCTTATGTGAAACCTGAATTATTATTACTATTTTTATTATTACTATTATTACAATCAGTACTACTGATGTTACAAAACAAAATTATTTAGCTATTTTTATAATGTCTTGCATGCAAAAGATTAACCTGGGCTTCTTTTGTTTTATGTAAATTAGAACAACATGAGGGTGAATAAATGATGAGAGAATTTAAACAGTTCCCTTCTAAGTTCTGAAATGCTATGCTGAAGTCATCTATTTAAAACACACAAGCATAACTCGGTTTTACCCCTCTGAACAGATCCAGGACTGTCTTGATCTGGCAGTGGATGTGGGCTGTGGATCAGGACAGGGCACTGAGCTACTCGCCCCTCACTTTCGCACTGTGGTCGGGACAGATATCAGTCCAGCTCAAATAAAGACAGCTAGTGGCAAAAAGCATGCACCGAATGTGTGTTACAGGTAACTAAATAAACACAGATAAGAATATATAAACTTAATAATATATAATCTATCTATCAATGTTTAAAAAAAAATATATATGTTTGAGTATTCATTTATTTGTTGATTTAAATGTTTGTATTACTGTTGTTTTTCAATCTTATATTCTTTATACAGTTGTTTTTATACACTTAAATCTATATATCTATTATATCTATCTATTGTATATATATATACATACATTATATATAAAAAAAAAAAAAATATATATATATATATATACATACATTATATATATATATATATATACACAGTATATATCTTCCTGTTCTTTTCTTTCTCTTTCTTTTTCACACTAGAGTTTATATCCCACTATTTATAACTATAAATATTTATCCCACTATTTTTTATCTCGCTCCATTAGAGAGAGCCCTGCAGAGGAGTTGCCTTTTGAGGACGATGTAGCTGACTTGGTTACAGCCATGACAGCTGCTCACTGGTTTGACCATCCACGCTTCCTGAAGGAGGCAGACAGGATTCTGAGGCCAGGAGGATGCCTCGCTCTGCTCAGCTACACCATGGATTTTGAGCTGGAATATGGAGAAAGCACCTCCAAACTCAATGAAATCTGTCAAGAGGTTAAATAAACCAACACAATGTTTTATGGGTTCTCACTGTGAATTCTTGATATGCGACAACCCTTGCATGACCTGCTGATTTATTTTAGTCAAATGATATCCTCACACTAGAGATCTTCAGTATAAATTTTATTTATTTTTTCACAGTTCTATGCAGCCCTGCGCCCTTTTCGGAAAGCTTTTATAGGATCGAGTTCTCTAGAGGTCTACAAGAAGATCTATGACTCTGTGTCATACAGTGATAAAGAATGGTAAGTGTAAGTTTTATTAGACACTTTTATTGAATAGTACTTTTGTAATAATCCTGTAAGAACAGTTACAGGTAAAGGTAAAAAGAAAAAAACTTTTAATTTTGGTAAGGGTATTTTAGATGCAGCATAATATTATATTAATATTGTAAATACTTGAAGATTTTCATCATGCAGAAATAATTCTTTAAAGATTCACACTTGAATTCCTGTATTTTTTTTTCCAGGCATGAATGTCTGAGGTGTCCGATTATTATGCCACTGTCAGGGTTTATTGGCTTGGTTGAAACCTTCTCTAGCTATCAAGATTTCCTGGAGAAAGATCCTGTTGAGGCAAAAATACTGTCTCAGACCATTACAAACCGGTATGACAGACAGTCTTCGCTCATAAATCAAATAATCATAAATCATGCTCTCAAAGAAGCCATAACCAAAGGATTTTCTCCAGTGTAATGCATTAAATGCAAATGTAAATGTAATTAAATGTAATGCAAAAATTATTATGCTGTTTTATAATTGATATATATATATATATATATATATATATATACTTAATAATTTATGATTACATTTAAAAAATTTTTTTTTGTTCTGTATTAATTTTTTTCCAGGTTGTTGGAAGCAATGGGAGCATCATCAACTGACACAGAAGTAACAGTGATAGGGAAATATTTCTATTTATTAGCCTCTAAACCACAGATGTCCTAAAGCAATCTAGAGTCCACTCTGTTGTCTGTGTCACGATAACAATAAAGCATTTGTGTTTTATTTCTGCTCTGAACATTTTGAACAATAAACACTTAACCTCAAACTTGCATGTCTATATGATGAGTTTAATGTTTCTATAAACACGATGAAAAAATAGCTACAGTACTCGCGTAGCTTTTAACAAAAAGGGCGGAAACTTTCTTTGTGGCGTTGGATTCCATACGGACTTCTTATTGAATGAACGGAACAACTTCCGGCTTCTAAACCGCTCGGGCAGCGGAAATTATTAAACTCAGCGGAACTAATCTGCGCAGTATTTCACTCAATTCTATCTCTTTTAACGGCATTTAATGCCTTTTATTTAGAAGTTATTTGGGAGGAAACTGTGCGAAATTCAGTTTGTGTATCCTGATTATGGTGTAAACGGGGTAGTTTAGCGACTCTGACAGCGGCAGGTAAGTGTAATATCGATCGCAGCCGAGTTATTTGACATTTTTAGAGTTGTATTATGAATGTAAATATATTTTACCCCCTGTGTCTCTCAATATAACAAGACACCCGTCTCGGTTTCGGTATAATTAATGTACTGTGCAATGGGAATCGAGGTGTAACGTTAGTTGCTAATAAACATGTTAGCACAATAACGGCTCAAAACAAACCGGTAACTGATGATTTCGAAAGTTTATATTGTTTTACTTCATAACATCTGTGTCTGATACGATTATTATAGTCTTTACAATTTAGGAATGGGTTAAGATTTTAATATTCCTCGACAGAAAGTGCTGTAGCGGTGCAAGGTTATAGTAACAGTATAGTAATACCATGATACTTTGATTTATATAGTTGTGCGGACAGATTACCCTATTCCTGTACCATGGTATTTACATGGCGTACCAAGGTACTTAAAAGAATACCATGGTATTGACACAGAACATGTTTTGAAGGTATTGCCCCTGTACACAACATATTGGTGTTTATAATTAGTATTAGTGACATGCCATTACTGTTAAAACCAAAACAGGGTAATACCACTGTAACAGTACTTAATTCTTTCACAGTAGAGTTGTTTATCCTTTGTGTGCAATTTAGGTTGTATGCATTTTGGGAATGTAGCAGGTCAGTTTTTCTCCCAGTGTCATGGAATGCAGTTCTATGTGATGGTCAGTATAATGCAAGTCCATACAAATAGCTTTCTTACACTTCATTAGAACTCCAGTGTGGTTTGTGTTCTAAATTAATTACGTCAATTGATATTAATATGTAGTCTGCGTGATCTTTGCAAATTCACTTTCTGCTTGTTTCAGAATACAAAAACAAGTGCACCTGAATATAATGGATTAACACACTTTAGCCATGCACTCTTGTTATTGTTTATTCACAGCTTCTTAAATGTTTTGTTTCTACAAGTGATTCTTGCTCTACGCAAGTGGAAGATTAAATTTGGTTAAGAACAATGCCCCTGGTGTTCACCATCTTTGTGTGTGTTTCTCACAGGTGTGTGTGAGAGTGTGTATGTTGGTCCGCTGGTATGCTGACGTTAGCCAGTAAGTTGAAGAGGGAGGAGGGTGTGAGGGCCGGCCGGACTCCTGCAGGCTCCAATGATGCCTCTCATAGAGTGTCCATCAGAGATCGACTGCTGATCAAAGGTACCAGGCACAGACCAAACACTTCTCGTGTCTGCTGGGATCATGACCAGTTATTCAGTCTGTTCTGATAAGGTCACGGACGAACTAGGCATGAAGATTTCTAAAAAAAAAAAAAAAAGTTGTCATCCTTTACTTAACTAATGTCTATCTATCTATCTATCTATCTATCTATCTATCTATAGTTCCGTCTGTCTACTTATCTGTTATTTTATGTATCGTTTTATTGTTTGTTTGTTTATTGTTGTAGCATTCTGTCATCTGTATATCTTATCTATTTTTTGTGCTATCATTCTATCAATCTGTCGTCTATCGTTCTGACTGTCTGTCATTATTCTATCGTTTGTTCAATCAATCGTTCTTTTATCTATCTATCTGTCTATCTGTCTGTCCATACCTGCTTGTCTGTCGGTCTGTCTATTGATTGTTCTATCTAGTGTTTTATCTGTAGATGTCTATCTATATCGATTCTGTCTGTTTTTGTCTGCAATTCTATCGTTCCATCTATTGCTCTGTCTATTTTGGTTCTACACATTGTAACCGGATCATTTAAATACACTGTGCCAGAGTAAGCTCAGTCTGAATCTGGAGAGCGTGATGAGTGGAGTGGAGTTGTGCTGTGACTGTCTGCAGGGACTTGTGGTGCCAGTAAACTGGTATAAAGTGATGTGATGCAGGCCAGATCAGGAGAGCAGTAGAGTCTATTTATAACAGACCAAGAGGAGGAGTCTGTTTGCCATTACCAGCAGCTTAAAAAGCACTTCCCATTCACAGTCAAATGCTCGGGCTATTTTCTGAACCAGTAAGGCCATTGGATCCACCCCAACATAACATTTAGAGACGGTATGGTGAGAATGCAAGTGGCCATATATAGCTAGACAGAGCTGTGTCTTGTATCTGCATTTGCAGACGATAATAACAATAACTGCAAATTCAGAGAAGAATAAACAAGTGTGTCATTTAAAAAACAAAAAACAAAAAAAAAAAACTGTTCATGTGCAGCTTAGAAAAAGCTGGTTCTATCAGTGTCTTTGTTACCCATCAGTACTAAACGGCACTCATGCTTTGATCTGTTTACAGAGGTTGCAGAACTTGAGGTTAACCTTCCAAGTGAGTATATTTTATACTCCTTTTTATTATGCTCTTTAAGGTTGCATAATGTATTAATACTATTTACTATTATTATCTATCATATTATTATTGATTAAAGGAGCATCTAAATGAGTAAAGACTGTGTATGTATTTGTTGTTTAAACATTTAATGTATTTGTTCTTAAAAAAGCAATAATTTAATGCATTTAAACAATAGTAAAAAGTGTACACTGTGTAAAATGTTACACTGTACAACAGAATGCTGTGATTATCTAAATGCTATTCTAAATTCAATTAAATTGGTTTTAATTTTTATGCTCTTTTGACAACATGAAAATAATTATTGGCTTCATCTACAAACCTGTTTTGGTGTGTTCATTTTCATGTATTAGTATTTTATTTATTTTTTTATTTTTTTTGTAATTTATGAACTCTTAGTCTAATCATTCATTATTTTAAACATTTCTGCAGATACCTGTAAATTAACGTTTCCCGATGAAAACAAACTCCATCACTTCCAGTTGGCCATTTCGCCAGGTATGGCCTTTTTCCCCTGAAAGGTTAAATTGTAAACATTTATTAAATGATGGTGCTGTTAAAAAGTTTAAAAAGTTGACCTGACCTATTAATACCCAATACAAGGCCTATATGTACAGATCACAAGTATATTAAATAAACATTGTATGCCCGTCACATTCACATAACCTTATAAACCAATAAGATAGTATCTTTTGGTAATATTTTCTATTATCTTTCGGGTTATGTGTCCTGAACCAGTGGATGGAATGAACAAACAACAACAACAAGCAATTTTCATATCTCATTGTTATTTCACATTGCTCCTTGTGTAAATAGTCCTTTGCTTATCTGTTTTTCATTGCGAGTGTCTGTCAAATGTTATCTATTTTGCAAGTGAAAATATAACCTTCCATTTCTGCAAAACACCTCATCAGATGAAGGCTATTACCTTGGTGGAAAGTTTCAGTTTGAGATTGAAGTTCCCGAAGCCTATAATATGGTGGTAAGTGCCTGTGACATATCATGGAGTAATGAGGTAATGCCACACTTATTCACTCGCAGTGCTACGGTGATTTTATTAGTCCATTCGTAAGTGGGCCAGTTAAATAGATGTTTGCGGGCATTACTGATGCTCTGCAGTGTCTGAATCCAATAAAACACATGCCTGAGCGTGCCCACACAAATGCACACATATGTATAACAACCCATCCTTGACCTCAGAGCACCTATAATAGCCCAGTAAAGGCTGGGCAGAGATTCAGACATGTACCCTGGTATCCAAGTTTAGGCAAAAGACATTAAGCATTTTTACAGTGGTTGCATTGCTTAAATAAATGAGTAGAAGTCATTTAAATGAAACCCATTTTATAGCTTACACACTACTTCTATTGTAGTTGGATGGTGCTTTTAGTCATATTTGTTTTATGTGTACAAGATCTTGGACAATCTACAAAACATCTTTTTTGTTCCATTGAAGTGATTACAATCCTGTAATTTTAGAATGACATTATTTTTGATGCTGTAAACCCCACACAAATTCAAACGAGCTGTTAGACAACTGCTTTCCTTTCTGCTTTCCACAGCCTCCCAGAGTCAAGTGCTTGACTCGAATATGGCATCCGAACATTGCAGAAACTGGGGAGATCTGTCTGAGGTATGGATCTATTTGTCATTTATTCAGGTTTTAATGCGTCAGATTGTTTTGATTATTTTGACAGCTGTATTTGTGTCTTTTTAAATTATATTGAATTCATGTTAAAAATCTATCTTGTTTATTGCAAGTTTATTGCGAGAGCATTCAATTGATGGTACTGGATGGGCACCCACACGTACTCTAAAGGTAATTTGTGTTTTTGTAATGCATCTCGGAAAAGATCATTACAGTGTTTACTAAGCAGAACTATATTGTATTGTAGCTTTTTTCCTCTCTTTCTTTAATATACTTAAACAACTATGCTTTTTAAAATACTTTGGTTAACAGCTTTTTAAACGTTTTAAATTAAATTTTTATATAACAAGTATATATATATATATATATATATATATTTCATTTAAACTGGTTATTAATTACCAAAAAAGTAATGTGTGTGTTAGGGGCCTTTCACACAGAACTTATTTTTGCATTCCACCACCCTGTTTTTATTGATTTTTTTTTTAGCATAGTCCTCAAGACACTGGTCTAGCACATGTCTGACATATTTTGCGGAGTCTTGTGCATGACACTGCATTCAAAAAATAGCATCGCTCAAGTTAAATATAATGGCTAATCTGTATTTTTTTGGTCTCTAGGATGTAGTATGGGGACTGAATTCACTCTTCACTGTAAGTAAACATGGAACAATTTTGGATAATCTTTTCTTTTTTTATGTTACAGTCATCATCCTTAAGTGGGAAGATCAGCATATGTGTTGTTTCTTTTACAGGATCTTCTTAACTTTGATGACCCACTGAATATAGATGCAGCAGAACATCATTTAAGGGACAAGGTAGAGCACCAACACACTAAACATAAATATATATATATATATATATGTATTTATTTGCATGAATATTGTCAACAAAATAGTACTGAATACATCATGAATGTTCTATATCTCACCCAGCTCTATGTGCAGAGCATTTGCCGGTATGTTTCATCCAAACCCATCAATTTTCTTAATGCTTGCTGTTTTAGGAGGATTTCAGGAACAAAGTTCAGGACTTCATCAAAAACTATGCAAGATGATGTCTCTGTTGAGCCACACTCACATGCATGTGACTTTGCAGATGTATGTCAATCCAGACTGCAACAGAGACAAAATCTCAAATTATTAAAACAAACTTTGGGAAAGAAGAAAGTTAAAATGCGTAATGAATGACGCTGTGAGTCCCTGATCAAGATTTGGGAGGGGGATGTGGGCCTTGCTGTCCATTTCCTATGGCTTTTTTTGTTTTGTTTTTTGAAGCGGACACTCATGCAGGTTCTTCTAATTCAAGTTTGCTTTTACCTGCCCCCTCCCACAAAAAGAAAAGAAAAAATACAAAGACGGTGATCATGAAAATGAGGACTTATAAGCTCTCTGATGTCACCTCCTATTGCTAGTGCCTCTGTGTTTTTTGCCACATATAACTTGACATTGTAAGCCAACTTCTGCAGCCTGCTTCTTCTCAAAACTTGACAACCTACAAATACTGAGATGAATTTGTTCATAAGTGATGTCATAGAAATCCCAAAGTTCCATTGGTTCGTTCGCTCTGGGAGAGGAGTCCACCAATGAGGAATCTCAAAAACATATAGCACTGATGTCCTGCAGAATATGTCGGTGGGTTTCTGAGTGGATTCTGTAAAGCCATTTCTTGTAACTCACCTGGCACCACCTTCATGTAAAATCACTGCAGTTATCTGACTACTCTGTATCACATGTGCACACGCGCAAATATCAGAATATCAGTGGGTGCCTCTGAATGAGTTATGAAACTATCTCAGTTCATATGTGTGAGGTGTTAGCGGGTGAATCTCATGAATGTTCGGGTCACATTTTATGGAAACCAGTTTACTCCACAGGATAAAAATAAGAAATTTAATTGTGACCTTTTAACTAACAATTCTGAGTTGATTTGCAAAAAAAATATATGTATAAACTCTATTTATTTATTTATTTTTTTGCCACGAAATTAAAAAAGGTTAATTGCAAGTAAGGTTATATCTTATAGTTTGAATTTTTATTCTCATAATTGAGAGTTGATCTGCAAGTTAACATCTCGCAATTCTAAGAAAAAAAAAGAATTACGGGGTTTAAGACATAAGAAACTTAGAATTGCAAAAAAAAAAAAAAAAAAAGTTGAATTGTGAGATAAAAAGTCACAATGTCATTATTATTATTTTCATCTCATGGCAGAAAACAGGTTGTCCTGCATTTGACCCAAAAATCAAAGGGTAAAAACAAGAAACTCTATTTTGCGTATAAAGAAGAGGTGCTGATAAAGATTTTGAGTTGAGACATTATTTTTATGATGAAATTAAGCATGTTTACTCCACATTTAAACCATGCATCAGTGAGTATTTTGTCAAAACTACGCTTAATTATCATCAGAAATGACTCAAACATGTTCAGGATGGATTTCGTGAGATTCAGTCTTGCTCTCGTATGCCTTTTTGTCAGTGTATACACGTTCAGCTTTACCGATGTGTGCATGTACACAAGAATACCTGTATGCTTGTACTGTGTTTGTGTGAAAGAGTGGTGTGTGTCTGTGTGTGTGTGTTTGAGCGGGAGAAACTAGGATTTTAATACATGTCTGATTTGGTAGCATGCACTGGGCTACTGAACTGCTCAGCCATAAAGCCTGTTCAATTAGTGAGGATTTACTTTATTTAAATTGATTTCTTTTTTCCCTCAGAGGTGTATATTCATTTGTAAAGTATATTAAAGAAGAATTCTACCACTAAGTAAATCTTGAATAATTTGTGCTTTATTATACAGTTTAATTATTATTATTATTATTTTTAACAGCTTATCATTAACTTTGGCTTAGTCCATTGAGCCACCTACCTAGACAGCATTTTAGGCAATGTAATTTTTGAATTTGCACAAAATGTGCTGACTAGGTATTTTGCCTACTACCTAGCTGTAAGTGGACAAGAGTATGAAATGTGGAGCTTTATCTCTGTATGTGTCCGTTAACATTGGCTGTGTCATATAATGTGAATTTGCCTGTTACCTTGGTAGGCAACTCACTCTGTTTGGAAAGAACTACTCTTTGGGAGTCTTTTATCATAATGTATCTAGATGTAATTCTTGGACATAATTTAATGCAAATTCTTCTAGGCTTGCTGCTCATTGGAGAATATTGCATGACTTTTGTCCAGATTTGCAGTTTGGAGAAGTTGACGCTAGTTGCCACAATGTGATTTTCCTAATGTGATTTTATCCCATCTGAGAATATCAAACCTATTTTAGGACATGTATTGTTTTCATTTGTCATGCATCTCCTAGCAACAAGGCGAGCGACAAGAGTTTGTGTTTGTAGGAAAGTCAGGTAATTTTTCCTCTTTAACCATTTACAAATTCAGCAAGTTTAAGATGCCTAGTGTATGTATTCCAGTTTTAAGGCTGTTTCTGAATACCAATGCACTGCTCACTGCATGCTTTGCATTCTACACTGAAAATGGCTGATTCAGTGCACATTCAGTGCATACCAAAAAAAGATACTATGCACCGTATGTATACAATATAGGGTGATTACAGATGTATTGCAATCCAGAGTTCACCCTTCTGAATAGTATGCTATTCCAAACAAAGATGCTGAACACAGCCATGTTGTTTGTTTTTATATTTGCACCAGATGGCGCTATTGTTTAAAAATTGGTTCTACATATTTTGTCTGGCTTGTACATGTGTAGAGCATACTGAAGGAATACGTAAGTATTAAAACACACATCTCTACTTTGAAGCTACGATTGGTACAATACACCACAACCATTACAAGCCTTATCGCAATGTGGAAATAACACGGCACTGAATGATCACTGTTTTTTTTTACACCATGAGATGTCCATGGTTCTTCGTGGATTGCCAGGTTGTTATTGTGTATGATCAAGAAACGTGTTACCGTGGGTACCAAGTCTAAAAAGCATTAATACGTGCAAAGTTGTTGCAATTAGTTAATATTTAACATATTCAAACTTTTTAAAAATGTAATTAAATATTAATTCCGTACGAACCGTGACTCAGAATTCTGTAGTGTAAATACACAATTCCCACGTAATAACAGTTTTGTGTTTGGGGGCGTGTTTTTCCTTAATTAAGTCTCTCTTCTATCCTATCAGTGCTTAGGTGGGCGGTGTTCAAGCGCTCAAGGCGCGCGCCCGGGCACGGAGACTCGTAACTCGGTCCGGAACTCATCGCAGAGTGATGACAGTCCCAACGCAGTCACATTTAGTCAAGGAATAACTCACTTGCAGCTTTGTCATTAAATCAACCGATCCAGTTTTACTTTCAGACATAACCCCAGGCGCAAGTTTAGACCATGCGCTCTATGTGAACAGCTGCGCAAAGACGCACAGGCTAAAAGACATTTGACAGCTCGCCAACGGGACACTGGAGTGGACATGTGAAGAAATGGATATGCAGCCTCTTCATATGATCAAAATGCGATCTGACATCATCATCGTCCTCATCCTCACTGCTGTGATTGTTCCCCTGTGCACCTCGCAGTCAGGTGAGCGACTAACTCCCGTGCGTAAAAGTGCTTATGCGTCCTACTTAGCAGTCTTGTTTGAAAGCTTTGTGTTCTGGAGTAGCATTTCATTTAATGTATGGAAACATGTCATGCATTGAACATTTTCTAACCCGTGAAGTCGCAGTGGTCGAGTGTTCTCACTTAGGCAGCGCAAATTCTGTGCCAAACTCCAAGTGGCCAAATTACATCCGTGCGCAATTCATGATGTAATTCCGTTTTATATGTGTTTATTCATCATTAGATATCAGGAAGATGTCAAAATATTCCTCAGAGGTCTATCGTTTGGGGAAACTAATATCATAAATGTACTAGTAATGATAAATCATTGTTTGCACCGCATTGCGCGTTTGCGAACGCTGCACGTGCGTATACGTACGGATATGTTTTAGTCAGTCCTTTGAAACGATCTTCTTTCCTGACCGATTCTTGTTTTTTGAAGTGTGAATGAGCAGTTTAAGTTATTTCATTTCATCTCCACACGATGGTGGCAGTCAACCGAGAAACACCAGGACAGTCGAAGCGCGGAGCCGTGCGTTTTTACGCATCTATCTTCACGATGTGTAATGACTGCGGAAGCGCTCTGAACCTTTAAGAATTAACCTATTATGTATTCATAGAGATTTCCACGCTCTGTTTTTTTTTTAGAACACCTCTCATCGTCATCCTCATCCTCATGATTTTTATTATTGATACTACAGATATTATTTCTTACTATTCTGCCTATTTAATAAATGTAACACTAGTAACAATAGTAATGATAATAATAATAATAATAATACAAACTATTTATTTTGAGAATTTATAAAATATATAAAATTATAAATATAATTATAAAACTTTATAAAAAAATGCGTATATTTTAATTATTTATTATGACATCTAATTATTTTTCATGTAAGCTTGATCTAATTTGTTATTCAGACATGTTGCTTTTTTGCATAGAGAATACATTTAGTTTCAGCTCTTTTGGAGGAAATCTACTAGATTAATAATGGGATAATGAAGTAATGGAAATGATGTTAGATGGTCTATTGGCTGCCTCTGCTCAAGGTTACTGCACCTGCACAATATCAGGACACTGAATATTTATAAGCTAATTTAAGTGTTTTTCCAAACAATGTGAGCTATGCTGATTGCAGAGCAAAATCTTTTTCTATTAACACAATGCCGTGGTTTGAGCTCATTTCCAAAAGTTGTGCATGCAAATTTGTTCTGCATTAATTTTTCATTGTTCAATAGGCTTGGTTTTGTGGAAAATCATATTTTAAAATGTGTCCTTTAAATGCTTCTCATTTATGCATCAGCTCACACCTCTGTCAAGAACCATATGGCACCACGTTTGACCCAGGCTTCCATCTGACATTTATGTTTGATAGAAAATTACTGCTGGTCGACTTGAGAATATGATCAAATTATTAATCATCTTCAACCCAAATTAAGTTTGGTTGGAGAGTTCATGTGAGCTGAGGGAGTGAGAATATTTCCTGTTAATTAATGTAGTCATTGCTCTGATGTCTAGACGTGAACTTTCTGTGTTTCTTTCTAGGTAGAATATCCCGATATTAAGACAATTATTATTTAACACAGCCCATAACATGGATCACAATCATTGATCTAATCATTATCTTTGCTAATGCAGTCATTTTTCCCTTATTTGATCACAGGTATGTTTATACACTACTGCTCTTTATGTATACAAATCTGTATTAGAAGACATAGTTAAACTATGTTGTTTAAAACCTTTTCTTTGTTGGAACAATGAATAAGATATTTAGGACTGATGGCCTCAGTCACTTTTGCATCTATAAACTTTATTTATTTACTTTTCTTTCATTTATTTTTGCAGCATTCAATACAAGATAAGCTTTGTTAGCACAACCAACATAATCAACATGTTGCTCAATTTGTTCAAACAAGCAAAAACTGCTTGCATATTGATGCACTTACAATGAAAGACTGCGTGGCAAGATGTTCTGGAGAGTTTAAAAGCAAAAATGTGAAGCTCTTACTAGTGTTTTTTATGATTTTCTTTCCATTGAAAGTGTATAGATGTACAGTATTGGAGTTGTAAATCATCTTTTTAGCAGTTACATTTAATTTTTAAGGTGGATAAACTGAAAAGTGTGGAGTTTTCTTCATGTACTTTAAGGAGGCAAGACGTTCTGTTGGGTTAGCAAAGATTTTCAATGCTGTATTTATGTGACCAAAATCAAATTTTGTTTGTAATATTGTCAAGTCTCTTATGCTCATCAGATGCTGCATTTGAGCAAAATACAGTAAAATTGCAATATATTTTTACAAATTTCTAATAGTTTTTTTTTTTTTTTTTTTTAATGTAGTTAATGTCTATGAGTAGTTCATTCATTGCAAAATTAAATTTTCAGCATTCATTGCTCAAGTCTTAATCACCACATTTTTGTGAAAACTGTAAAAAAGTTTTCTGGACTCTTTGATGAACAGAAAATGCTGAAATACAGCGTTTATTTGAAA
>JAUCMU010000001.1:4350951-4380649 GCA_032275025.1 Enteromius treurensis
CTCCCCTCACGCGGATTGTCCCGCAGGAAGAAACGGCGCCCTGGATGTCAGTGGATGGCGCGCACGGTCTACGAACATGGGACGCTCAGCTTTCACGATTTGAAACTAGCAATGAGACATGGTTCAAATAAAGTATAAAAGTTAACCAAGTAATCACATGGTTGTACTGAACACTTTTGTAATAAGCTACATAATGAGACATGCTAATATATATATAACATTCTTACATTATTTATTATAAATACTCCCTGCAGAAAGAACAGCTAACAGCC
Source organism: Enteromius treurensis (assembly GCA_032275025.1). Lineage (NCBI taxonomy): Eukaryota > Metazoa > Chordata > Actinopteri > Cypriniformes > Cyprinidae > Enteromius > Enteromius treurensis. The sequence goes on from JAUCMU010000001.1 coordinate 4,351,224, forward strand.
TAGTGTTACGATCATGAAGTGACTGTGCCCTCACAGAACATGGGAGTGTCTATGCTCGTGTCTCCACCCCTGCTCCTGATTGCCATCCTGCCAGACTCACCTGTAACTCTGCCCATCTCACGTGTTTCCATAACAATTGACTGCTACTCTGCCAGACTCACCTGTAACTCTGCCCAGCTCATGTGTTCCTGATAGCTCATAGTAACTGATTAGCTGTACCCCCTCTGTCCTGTAAAGAAGAAGCCCTGCCCCAGCCGTAATGGATGTTACAGTTTGATACTCTCAATGAGTTTGTTCCTGTGTTTTGACCTGTTTTCCTGTGTTTTGGACTTTTTCTGGATTTTTGGATTGTTTTGTCCATCCTGACCTTTGCGTGGTCGTAGATTAACATTTACCCCTCTGGATTGCCTTTGTTTGCCCTGTCGCCATTGTGTACCTTGCCTGTTGACCACAAATAAAGCCTTGTGTTTGGATCCTTACTCCGCTGCCTCATTACACCTAGGCTGTTTGGCTAGTTTTAGGTGGACCAACCTGGTCTTAGCTGGTCAGCAGGCTGCTTTTAGAGGGGTTTTGGTCACATTTCCAGCCTACCAGGCTGGTCTTAGCTGGTTTAGGACTGGAGACCAGCTAAAAACAAGCTTAGGCAAGGTTTTTTTTAGCAGTGCTTGTAGAGAGTGCCAATGGGCTGGTGATGTTTTTATTTTACTGCATGATTCAACGACTATTAATCCCAATCTGATTTTAAAATCAGCACATGCGGTAAAAGACCAAATATAATGCAAGCACTATTTTACATGAAAATCTACCTTTTACTGACATTTCCAACTTTTCACCTCAAAGAATAATATTGCGTGATCTCGTTCATGGATCAAAAAAAAAAACGGATGAAACTGCTCTGGGGAAGAAAATATTGTTTTTATGGAAAACAATTAACGTTACTTCTCAAGCACCTTTTTTGAAAATGCTGGCTGTTAACAAGGGTTTTCCGGGACTAAATTAGAAGTTCAATACAAGTACTTCAAGCACTTTGAACACCTTGTTCAAACCCTACCAACGCACGTTTCTGTTTGTATTGTTACTGTAATTTACATAACATCAGCCTTTGAAGTACAACTTCATTGTGATTATCACTCGTGTTTTTCCTGTTCAGTTTGCGACTCGCAAGCATGATGGTTCAGAAATAATGTACCCCTGGATAAGATCAACCAATTAGCGTATTAACAACATGCAGAGTTTGAAAAAAATAAATACATTTTCAGGATGAATTGGGGAAAGGAAAGGGCTCTAGATTGGTGAGATGGGGAATTTTTGAGGATGAGAGCGAAGTTGCCGCAAACCACCTGGCGATCTGCAGAGCTAGGGGAAAAAGGGGAAAGGAGAGAAAAAAGATCAACATCGTTACCGGCGAGGATCTGGCTGCGGAGGAGAGGTGAGATGATGGTGGGGTCGGAAGCAAGGGCGTTGGATGGAACAGGAGGGTTTTTAACTGGAGAGAGAGAAGGGGGAGCAAGAAGCTGAGGGGGGTGGGGGGTGGGTGGGTAGAAGAAAAGGAATGAGAGGCAGGGGGTTGGAGAGAGGAAAGGATAGGGGGGAGGGGGACTGGGATGGAAATGTGTAGTCCATACGGGAGGGCCCAGGTTGATCAATGTCTGTGGAGAGAGGAAATGGAAAGTTAGTAGAGCTGGGGTTATTATGCGGAGCGGCGGGCCATCCCGCGAAGAAATCGGCGATCGCCTGGTGAAGCTGGGCGGCGGGGCCGGGTAGAGGTCTGCGCCGGGACAGGAAGCTGAGGAAAGGCGGCGGCTGGATCAGCTTCGGGAGAGTTTCGGCGGCGGAGAGAAGGTGAGTGGGTAGCGGTTTTGTGGGTTCTTTTTCTTGGTGGAGTGCTGGAAGGTGTTTGTTCAGCAGGTTTAGGAGGTCGTTTTTTGATGCTTTGGGAGAATAAGCGATCCCGGCAGCGGTGAGTTTCTGGCGAAGTGTGATGATAGTCCATTTGCTGGTTGTTGAGTGGGCAGAAGCGTATGAATAAGCGGGCGAAAGTTGTTGAGGTCTGGCCAGTGGTGGTGAGCGAGAAAGGGCCCGCCTGTTAAGCGAGGCGGGGTGCCTAGTAGGCCTGCGGCCTCTAGCCGGTCCAGCGGACACTCGTGGAGTTGGCGGCGGGGTTGCGGCTTGCTGGCTGGGCGTTAGCAGAAGCAGGGCGGGGAGCGGGCTCCTCGCGCTGGTAGTCGGCGGACTCGGAGTTAGACATCTTAGCTTTGTCAGAAGCGAAGCGTTCTTTGCAAAAGCGAGATGTGGATGAAGGGAAAAGCTGTGATTTTATACTGTTTTGGAAAGGGTTTGATTGGGCGATCGTAACGAGGGGAAGGTTTAGCTGATTGCTAACAGCTGCGGGCAATCGTCCAGCAATTCACTCAAAACTAAGTTATTATCAAAACTTTTATTTAATTTCATAGTTAGTAAATCCAAATGTGAGCATGAAATCTGGCGTACGCAAAGTTTTTGTGCGTATGCAGCGTTGATACTTGAGGCCCCAGTAGTAGAGGCTCTCATCTCACATCAACGCACACATAAAAACTTCAATTGCCAAAGTGTGATTTATCATGCTCTTTGTATTAACCGCTAGCGCATGCCGATGACATTTTATTATTTTATAGCAATGTGCTTGCATGTCGTCCCCAAGTTTATTAGATGCATGTCTCACACTGTATTTTGCATTGATCTTATAGGATCGCTAAAATCGTGCAGTCTGTAGAAGGCCTCAAAAAATTTTTGCCTAAGTGCATGGTTTATTAACAAATAGATTTTACGTTAACATGACACAAAGCACTCGGGGTGGAAGTCCATTTGCGAGTTCATTTCCAAACTGCTTTCCGAATAAAGCTTTGCAAGATGTATGTTCATCTTTTCCGAATAAAGCTAAACATGCTTTTAGTGCCATTCACTGGCCATTTCACTTTAAAAGAGTTGAAAATTTTACAAAATGCAGCATCATATCATTATTTGCAGAAATGTCTCTATAGGAATGCAAGTGGATAAAAATGGATGTATAATTTTTGGTTAAACGTTTTGATATTTGCTTAAACCGCTCATGCAGTGGTCCCTATTTCCACCTCCTCTGTGTAAATAGATTAATTATCTCCTAGTTTAGGCTAAGGAGGTGAAGCTGTAATAGGGGTTAAGTGTCCTCACCGCTAGCAGCTTTCCAGTAATGAAGTTAAATGGCTGCAGACACACAGAACCAGACATCACAAGGTTTGAATTACTTTGCTAATGAGGGACCTGAAAGAGGCGACTTTGACAAGGAAATGGGCTTCATCATTGCCCTGCTGTAATGGGCAGGTTGGTTTGCGTGTTTGGTCTGTGGAGAAAGAAAAATAAGGATATTTTGGAGAGAAAACTTGCATTTTTTGTGGCTTATACAACATTGCATGCATGAATTAGTTTTGTTTGACAAACCTTTGAAATGCAGATTTTGGTCTTAAAAGGAAAAAATGAAACATTTCATTTAATTATACCTAATCCTTTTAAACAAGCTCTGTTAGCCTTAAGTAATTTGGCAAGCAATGCTAAAGCTTCTTTATGGTAGCTTGTTTTGTGCTTTGTTGTATTCTGAAATCGGTCAGCATTAGCATTGCATAAAAATTGTAGTTATCTCTTTTAAGTTAAATAATGTTTGGGGGGAAATAATATTTTGTATAAACAAGAATGAATGTTTCCAATAACAACATCTTTCATGTCAGAATGTTCAATATAGATATTAGGACTGGGGCCAAGAATTACATTAGTTTCATTTCAGTTAAGAATTAATTTGTTTATTGACAAATATTTTATCATTTTAATTGATCTGCTTTGTTGTGAGAAGAACAATTATTATTCTTAGAAATATTTAGCATTTTAGCCATTATTTTGTCTTAAGGAATCTTTGAGTAAATGATTCACTCACTTTTTGTAATCTGCACAAATCCAACCTTAGGCTCATTGGAAATACGTGCCTGTACATACATATCTGCAAAGCTGAAAACATGTACCTGTACATATGAATCACTGCAGTTTCCAGTTGAAATAAACACTAGAGGCAGTAAAACCTAGACAGCTTTTATATCTTTTCACACAAAAGTATGATTTACAGATATAATTTTGCTTAATAAAGCCTAATTTTTACGCAGTTGTAGAATGTTATGTTATGACTTCAAAACAGTTTTAACATCCTGCATGACTTTCAAATCAATGCTTTTGAACATTGTTGTCACATACTGTATACAGCTTCAAATGTATGAGTTTTCTCATTCAGTAGGTTTACTCTGTACTGTAGCTCACGTGATACGACATTGCACTCAACCCCATGAAACAACCGTTTAACAAAACAGTTCAATTTTGCAAAAGGAAGTTAAAATAACATGGCTGCGAATAAGTTTCTACGTTACTTTTGCATTTGTTAACACAATCGGGTAGGTTTAATTTTGGGTTTGGTTTAGGGGATGTATTCAACATGATAGAGCATTAATCTTTAGCGACACTCACTGCATATTTGAATTCTGAATGGCTGCAAAACGTATCTCAAGCAGCGTTATAAAAACACTGCAAAATGTACCTGTACCAAGTAATAAAAACATGCCATGTTCATGTATTAAACACGTTTAAGCCCAACTCTCTGGACATTTCATTTTGAAACTGCCCTGAAATGTCTAGTAATTTTGCAGAAATGTATGTAGAAATGTACTGTATGTATGCACATTTTTCCAGTGAGCCTGGGTTTCACAAATCAGAGAATGAGAGAAAATCAGAATGATTCAAATTACATTCATTAAATTAAACCCCTGACCAATATCAAAGTTAACCGAATAGTATTTTCATGACATGATGGAAACGCTAATTAGGCATTAAACTGATCCATGAAAAGTAAGAAATTACAGTTAATTTCATGACAAGCCTAAAGGCTTTTTTGTAGTTTTCTTTGTGAATATAAATAATATAACCTACTTCCAAATATTTTACTTTAGAGATGTTAAAATAAAAAACCCTGTGCTCTATGTAACCCTCCTCCGCATCCGTGGATCAGAGTTTTACATTACCGTTCAGACTTGGCCTGGGATCAAAACGACAGCATCTTGTATTTAATTTCATGCCTCTGAGCTCTAGAGAGCCGAGCAATGTGTGGGAGAGATCGAGGGGCTGCTGGTCACTGACGCACCGTGTGTTCATACACTAGTGCATTGTGGATTGTGACCAGTAGCGTGCGATCTCATGAGCGTCTGTACCATTGGTGTGAAGGCCGGGACATTGGTATTCTGCTGGGATGGAACTGTTACTAATGGGTTTCTAGACTCAGTAGAACATAAAACTGAACTGAGGGGTAAGAAAATGTCATCATGGCTTTTTAAGTGCAGAACTATCTGTTTAAAGGTGAAGTGTGCCTTTTTTATCATGTGCAGCAATCCTGCAAAGTGAAATGGCTTATAATGTTCTACACATAGCAGGTGCTTTTTTTAAAAAGCAGTTTCACACACATTGTGTATTTTTTCATGTATGTTTGCATTAATTTCGCCTCCATGTTTGAAGCTCATTTGAAGCATTTTTAATGCAGTTTTATAAGAAATGTTATAAATTATCAGCTTTTTATTTTCCTTGTTATAAGAGCCATGCAGTTATTATAACTCTAATGCATTGTGCTCATGCATCACAGGGTGATTATTATTAGTATTAGTTTTATGGGAACAAGGAAGCTGCAAGTCAATTTAAGTAAGTCTTTATAGTTCATAAACATACAGTATGTTGATGAATAAATGTAGTAACATGATGTTTTTTTCCCCCAGTGTGTTAAATAATTTTGCAAAACCCTGCAATGAATGAAAATATATTTGCATGCAATATAAAAACATTTAAGCATTTAATGAATTGGATTATATGGTGCAATGATTGAGATATGAAGTCATGCAATGTATGGAATAGTGATAACTGACAATATTTAAATTAAGTTACTTAGAGGTGAAGTTAGTTGCAAACCATGCAAGACAGAATACTGTTTTTTTAGAATTAATTGAGCAATTAATTCATAGATAATAAAGGAATCATTAATTGCATTTTTTTCTGAAGTGCATGTATACAATATATTTTGAAGTATTTTAAAATGAATAGTTTTGGCATCAAAAACTGTAACACTTCCTGAAAAAGGGCCATTTTTACTTTGGTCCTTCAATTCACAATTCAGAGCACCTGGAAACCACGCACAACACTTTCGTATTTTGGCGACAAGTTTGGCATGGACGAACCAAACTCAAAATGTAAAAATGTAAAAGTCTAGATATTTTTGCAATTTCATTCCATGCCCGTAGTGGCATAGAAATTACATCCTTCACCTTTAAGCGAGCAGCTTCTTTTGTTGTGGTTTGTACTATTGTAAAAGGCCGGATGCTGTCTAACGATTTGCTCTGTCTGTTTCTAAAACGATGCCTTTTTAGCAATCTCCGGCCATGATGAGATGGGTTTTCTACATTGTGTGCACCATGTCATCTGTCCAACTGCTCCACTGCTCTGCGTAACCCATCGAGACTCAGTTTGTTTCTAATTTAGTGCTGTCTGTCATACAGTGGCTATTTCACCCCTCCTCTCTCTTCAGCTGTCATCGGTTATAACCCCCATCCTCCTGCTTCACCTCCATGCCCTGTAGTAAACTCACTGGGGATTTTCAGATGTACTCTTACACAATCCAGTGGAGAGGTTAACTGACGTGCCCTTTAATATGGCCTCTCAGTACCAGGGGAAGGAAGCTTTGCTCTGTCGTTCTGTGAAAGCAGGTGATGAGCTGAGCTGTAAGTCACGTTCAGCGCTTGCTGTCATCAGTGGCGTGACCGCCGGTCATGGTGAAATAGAGATGTTTTGATTAGTATGTCTTGTGGCGTGTGTTCTTTACACTTTAGATAATTTACTGATTTCATTCACTTTCCACAGGTTATGCTTCAATGATATTTAAGGGTAGAAGCAGCATTGTGGGGAGGTGTCAAAGTGTTTTTACTTAAAGACATGTGTAGACGGCAAAAGTTTTGGCTGTATTGGAAGAATGTTTGAAAGATTAGGGCTCAACAAGAAGGATTTTTTTCATATTTTTCATTAATAATAAACATCATTTTAAGGAAAATTATGCAGAACTTTATATTTTAAACATTCTGAGGGATACTTGCAATGCCTTTAGTTTGCAGGTTTGTTTATCTAATTTTAAGAAATAGAAGCTTATTGTAACATCTTCCTGTTGTTTTAGTACTATTTATGGTATAATTGTGGTATTTATTTATTTATTTGCAATTTTGTATGTGTATTTTTCGTTTTAGTTCGTTATTAAGTTTAGTTTCAGTTATTTTGATATTCTATATTTTATACGGCAACTTCAGCTTTAAAAAAATAAAATAAAATAAAATGAAAATGCGGCAACTTACTGAATTTTGAAAATGTAATTTAATTTATTTTGATTTCATGCACATATTTATGTATGTATTTATGTATTTATACTTGCAAATGTTATGCTATATTCTATATTTTTGTTGCAAATTTGTTACCAAAACAATGCATAAATTATGCATTTGAAAGCTTTTATTAATGCTGAAAATCGAAAGTCGCATGTCTTAGTGTATTTTTCTTATTTTGTTCATTGTTAGTTACTGTAATGTTAGTTAATGCATTAATAATAGTCAAGACATTGGTAGGCCATCTTTATTGATGAGCCCTAATTATTTGTTTGAGATTCTTAAATTAAAGTTTGCTGCTAATTAATGAAAAGTAATAATTAATTTTTTTGTTGTTATACATTTTTTTGGAATGTAAAATATGTAAATAAACTGTACATTCTGCACTATATTCATGAATATAGCTGCAGTGCATAAGCTGAAAGATGTGAAACTGTCAAAGTGCTGTTTTAATAAAACAACCAGCTTTTAATGACAAGAATCGTTTGGGTGTCGTCTGAAAAGTTTGTTTTAATGTGTGATGTCACCACAGAGACATTGTATTTTTGTATTTTTAAGGTCGATAACACAAGCATTGAACATAAAAGGGTTTTGAGACAGCTGTGAGATGGGAAGATGTTCTTTTACCCCAAAAATCTCATTGCAAACTGCCTGCAGCATTGACACTGATGCACTTACCAGTTGTTTTCACTCCACGACACCTGCCTTCCATCTTACGTAGCCCAGTATGAACCCGTTTCTTGTATTCCAGCACTATAGTCCATTAAAAGACTGAAACGTCTCACTCAGCTTGAGTCTGGAAAAATTATCAAATGACTGGTTCACCTTTCCATTAACTGCTGATGGCACATAGTGTACACAATGGAGCCCATGTCAGGGCTGCAGTGTCTGGGCCAGTTACCATAGTTTTAGAAAGGTCAGGACAATACAGTCGCATGGTGAGTCCTGAGTCTGTCAGAGGGATAAAGAGATAATGCTGCGGGACTCTCTTGCTCTTTTTTTCTTTGCCACCTTTGACTTCCTCTGTGGCTTTATGGGAAAGGAAAGGTAAGCTAGGCTGACCAGGGCCCAATATCCCAATTACACTAAAGCAGCAGAGCTTTTCAGCCGTGGTTTTCCTCAAGGGTTTCCATTGAAGCAGTCTTTGAAATACATCTGCTGTCACAATAACACGTAACGAATCGAGAAAACATAGTGGACTGTAACTTGTATGCAACTTACAATCTAAAAAAAATATAAAAATCAAGATTAATGTTTGGCGTATGACAATTAATGCTGTAAAGAGACTCTTTTCTAAGAGTGTTAATTATATGCTGTTATCAAAACTGCTTTTATAAATGCTACTGAATTTTTGTCAATCTTAATTGTAAAGATTCAGGGTGGCATATTGCAATTATAATCACATCCAATGGGCATAACATAATAAGAAAGGATATATGGGATGAGTAGTTCATTGACACAACACTAAAAGATGAATGCCATAAATTTAGTTTTTACATGAGATCCATTTGGACGAGAAGTTTCTCTGTTACTTTTACATTTAAATTGAATGCATTCATATCTGGATCTCTATATGTTGTTTTAGAAAAATCAACTGGAACATCAGTAATTTATTTTTTAAGTAAAAGTAATTTTCCATGGTATATACAAAAATACTGACCTTTTAGATAAGCTTCTGGGTCACGTACCCAGAAGTGGCATTTCAGAAAGGCATGGTGCTGCTGATGTTTCTGGCCTATTTACATAATAGCACAAACTCTTAGAAGAGGTTTTAATAGCAGAGAAAGAGGACGCACACAAATAAAAGCAAAGAATAGAGAAAGGAAAGCAGTTTTCAAAGACTGTGTAAATAAAAACTCTAACTGACTCACTGAAACTCCCCAAATACACTGTGCTCTAGGATTCAGAAACAACTCTTGCTTTTAATGATGCCTGGAGAGTTGTGTAAGTGTGTGTGTGTGTGTGTGTGTTTGTGACTTGAAGCGGGTGAAGTGCACCTTTCAGGCTGGTCAAACGGCAACAGCCTCCTCCATTTGTTCAGAGCGAGCGTGTTTGATCCTGTTCTCCCAGACTTCTATTCTGATGGTTCTTTTGATTTGGCTCTTTCAGCGCTCCTTTGAGACGTAGCAAAGATTTGAGAGTATCTGTGTCTGATCTCAACCTGTATCATGGGCCAAGCCAACTGATGTACTCATTGGTTTGAAAAACGGAGCGGCTAAACCCGAGGCTTTACCTTAAAGTGCATCTGGACTCCAGATAGATATGGATATATAGCTTGATATCAAACAGAATCCGAGTCTTTTGTGGTCTCTTGTTCTATCTCTGTCCTCCTTTTTTTCTTTTCTCTATTGAATTGGCATCTGTTGCTCTTGCCTTTCTTGGCTTCTTGTACTTTCATCCTCCCTCAGTGCTTACTCTTGTATACAGACTCTTGTCCATTTGTCGGTAAATCATGCCCAGTGGTGTGGGCGCCGATCACTGAAAGTTTGGCTCCTAGAGTACCATTGTAAGTGTATAGCTGTCAATATGTTTTTACAAAGCTGGCTTAAGGATATGACCACGACTGGGCAGATATTGCATTTGTAACAATTATTTTACAGTAGCTTTGAATGTGGCTAATCCAACCAGAGTTTTGTTTGACTAAATTTATGTCAAAATTATTGCTATGAATATATTATAGTATATTATTCTACTTGAAGTCTCTCACCAAGAGACCTATCACAGGTTTTCAGCAGTGTTTTCCATTCACTATAATGGACAGGGATAAACTGTATAAGAAATGAGTTACTGTAACAACATGCATTGTCTAAAATGAAATGCAAACATTAAAATGCGAACAAAATCACAAATATTTTCTACTTTTTCTTAATTTTCTTAATAAAAACAAGCATACACTTTAGATGACACATTAAATTACCATATTATGTAAAATGTTATCATTATCTCAATGGTTGGTAATTGTTAGAGCAATTTTGGGAAAAGGTTGTTTAAAAAAGCTAAATAAAAATAAATGACTTTATATTTTTTTGGAAAGTCAAAATTAAAATTGCTCATAAATGCCAACGATCTGGTTAGTTGGGTTTTGAAAGATTGGAAAATCAAAATCTGTAGTTGGTTAGCAGGCTTTTTTCTCATCACAACACCACAACAACCTCTAGAGTATCTGTTCCTCCCTTGAGTTAAAGCGCAGATCAACGGTTTCATAACTTCAGCTCTGCAAAAGGCACAACAACAACAACCACCATTAAAACCATTTGGCTGAAGGTCATGTGTGTGACTGTTAGACTCCATTGAGGAGAGAGGCTAATCCTCCTTAATGATCAGCTACAAATGCTTGACTGGAGAAAACTGCACAAGGCAGTAAGATGGTGAATGTGAGCTACTGTCACATTGTGTGGCCTTGTAATCTATAAGATGAGTGGGTGAGCCTGATTTCACCAAGTACAAGATGTTCCTGGATCAACATCCTTGTTGGGTAGGGGTAGGGGTAGGTTTAAGGGTAAGGATTGGGATATTTTGGGAAGTTGAGAAAGTTTATATTTTTGGACAGTAGTGTTGATCCAGGACCAACAAAAGATGTTGATCCAGGATCATGTCTTACTTGGCAAAATCACGGCGACCACGATGAGTGACAGAGAGGGATATTACTGATTAACAAAAGTCATAGTGATGGCCTCCTTCAGTTGCAAAGGCCAGATGGAGAAAGAAACAAGTCACGAGATGTTGTTCACAAAAGTGTTGTTCGCTATTCTGATTTGAACTGTGAATTCATTTTAAATTCCAAATCAATTGTCAGCTTTGAATTTTATAATTTAATGTCAGTCAATTTAATTCAGCAAGCCAAGGGAAATGAAGTACTGTAGCAAGCAACTTCATAATTAAACTTAAAATAAAGTGAAAATATTTGTATATTTTATCTAGATGCATGGATGAATGGCTAGATAGATAGATAGACAGATAGATAGACTGGTGAATAGATGGATGAATTTGTATGGACGGATGAATGTATTAATGTATAACTGGTATGGATGGATTGATCGATGGTTAATCAATGGATAAATTGGTAGACAGAATGATGGATGGATGAAAGGATAAATTCCTAGATGGATAGATGCATGTGTGGATAAATTGGTAGTTTGATGGATGGATGGATCTGTAAATTGGTACTGTAGATAGATGGATCTGTGGTTGGGTGGATGGATAGATAGATAGATAGATAGATAGACAGATAGATAGACTGTTGGATAGATGGATGAATTGGTATGGATGGATGAATGTATTAATCTATAAACTGGTATGGATGGATTGATCGATGGTTGGATGGATAGATGGATGAAACAATAACTAGAGGATGGATGGTTAAATTGGTAGACAGAATGATAGATGGATGGATAAATTCCTAGATGGATGGATGGATGAATGGATAAATGTATTGATAGATAATAAACAGATAAAACAATAAACTGGTTAATCAATGGATCAATTGGTAGACAGAATGATGGATGGATGAAAGGATAAATTCCTAGATGGATAGATGCATGCATGGATAAATTGGTAGTTTGATGGATGGATGGAACTGTAAATTGGTAGATGGATGGATCTGTGGTTGGGTGGATGGATAGATACAGTAGATGAAACAATAAACTGGTGAATGGACGGATAAATTGGTACCAATTTACATAAATTGGTAAATTCCTAGATGGACAGATGGATGCATGTATGGATAAACTGATAGATTGGTGGATGGATGGAACAGTAAATTGGTGGTTGGATGGATGAATGGAACAAGATAGATAGATAGAAAAATACACAGATATTGCACACACAAGAAAAATGTAGTGAATATACAGTATGTAGTCAGTGTGATTAATATTGATTCATATCGCATATTCCCATCATGTGAAGTTATTGAAGTAGTTCAGCTTTGTAAGGAGGTTTTCAATATGTAAAGGTTCATATCTGCTTTTCTATTCAACAGCTTTCAAACCAGCCCATAAGGAGTTTTAACAGCCGAGTGCAACATTGCGGTATAGCTGTAGATATCTTTGCCTGTAGCTTAATGAAGCGCAGCGGGGAAACTCAGCCTGAGTCATCCGCAAGCACACATGGCTTCCAGCCACACACGCACACACAACCACAAACAAACTGACCTTTTGAGCCTGAAACAGAAGCACTTGATATAAGAGCAGGCCATCAAATATCACACAGCCAACATCTGTACTGACTGAATGTGCAGTTGTTCCTCTCGGGCGCTGGTGAACCGAGGCCTGACGCTGATGTAGTTTGCAGCTGAGTGTGTTTTAGAGGACATCTCTCTTGTAAGTGTGCGTGTATCACTTGTGAAGATGCTATCTTTAAATTGCTATTGTCTTCTGGATCGGGACCTCTGCCGGTGAGAATAGATGATGGAGGTTTTCACCTACATGGTTAGTCATCTATGCAGAGCCGGGGGGGGGTGGGGGACGAATCTCCGCAGAACTTTTGTTAATCCGCTGACAGGTTTGGACTGAGCCACAAAAGAAGTTGGTTACCTCACTTTATTCCTGCAGTGCATGTGAACGAACATTGATAGAGATCTTAATGGTCTTCTGGCATCACAGGAAGGCCTTTTTTTTAGATCATTGTCTGTTAATCAGTGTCGTATTTACATTTGTTAACTACTTTAGTGATTCTGGTTTGGTGCATAACTTATCCATGCCATATCTACAGCCCAGAATATCATATGCTGCATTTACATTACAGGGTTCAAGTGACCCAGTTCCTATTTTTATGTGGCATGTTTCGTGTGGCACAGTTGGAAAAAGACCTATAATCTTGCTTTAGGTAAAAAGTGCATGAATTCAGATATGTTCGAATTGGTTTCACACCTCATTCATATATCTGGATGAATTGGTTATCCCCATGTCAATGAAAAAGCAACGGTGGTGAGTGGTCAACTCAGGTGGATGCATTTCCAGGTCAGTACAAAGTGTTGCCACATTTGTGGTTTTTGTGTGGAACTGGGCTACTTTTGCACTGTTGCCACAGGCTGTATTTTTCATCTGTGGGTTAAAGTGATCTGTTGCTATTTCAATGCAGGGGGACAACCGCAGAGGAATACTTTAGCACACACAACAGAGATGCATTGACACCAAGGGATGTTCTGCTAAATCAGCTATTGATTGAAACCGGTCATAAATGGCTAAGATTTGAAATTTGCCAAATTTGATCATAAATTAAAGTTTTTTGGTTTAGACACAATCACTTTATCATAATCATCACTGATCCACCATCAAAGATGTTTCCTTCATAATGTTAAATGTAAAATTATTATGCAGTTATTATGCAGTTTGGTGCAACCAAAAATATAAGATGGTGTACAATAGAATTTTTAGATATTTTTAAATAGTAGAATTTTAGATATTTTTGGTGATATTGTTGGAAGTTGGATTTTCACAAAAATGTTTTCTAGAAATACCAAAACTAGACAATAACAAGCTAAATTGCAATCTTCTTGAGTACTGACACTGTGCTATTATGAAAAGAAGGCTAGCATGCACCTAGACGTACGATATGTTTTTCATTTTCAGACTTCAAAATACAGGTTATCTCTGCCGAGATGCTAATATTTCTTTTGTCACTTTCACGCAGGTAGTATATTGTCATAAGCGCAGCTCTCAGACTTTTTAGTTCGGAAAACAGGCTGTTGTTCAGTCAATTTCATTTTGCACCTCCGCTTATCTGTTTAATAAAACACTGCACCATTTCTTTTTTTGGTGACAAGAGGCTCGCTTGGTGGCTTTTGTATGACTGCTTAGTATTTCCCCCCCGGTTCTTAACACAAGGAGGGTTTGAAGAGCCATTGACATTGATTTCTGGCAATAATGCGTCTCGTACTGTCAAGGCCAAGAAAGTAATCATAAACGGATGCGCTGGTTCTTTACTGTTGTAATTCAGATCCATTCAAACAGCTGACTGTTAGCAGTATTGCGAGCTTCATTGACTTGACTCACTGACTGACTCAGATATTATTGACCGATCAGTGTTCTGTAATGAACTGTTTTAAGCAGCTTAAGTATTGAAGAGGGCCGAACCCTTCGAGTGATGTGCCCTCTGGGGCTTTAGTAGGGCTAAAAAACGACGGCCATTCCCAGAGATTTATTTACACACTGGGTAGCTGCCAGGTGCTGGCGCTCTGCAGTAAATTCTTTTATAGGTGGGCGTTCAACTAAAGCCTCTGGTAATTCAGCCACAGTCCATCACATCAATGGGAAGCATGTTGAAATGTGATTTAGTCCACTAATTAGAGATGCTAATTGTTTTCGTCTCTCAGGCTTCGCTGATGGGTGTCTGTGGAGTTCCACATTGGCTCCAGGAGAAAGAGATCTCTTTCAAATGTTGGCTGGAGATTATAAGTGATGCTTTGTTTGGTGTACCTTTATGCAGAAGTATCTGTTTTAAATCAATTTGAAATCAACTAATTTAAATCAATTAAAAAAAATTGTAATTATGCTTTGCTTTGATGATGAAGTTAACATTTAAACAATTATTGTATAGAAACACACTATTTAGCATGAACATGTTGAATTCAGATTAGAAGTATAGTAACAGTAAAGTAATATAGAAATGTTACAGAAGATTTTAAATAAATTATGTTCTTTTGAACGCCTAAAAGAAACTTCGTTTCTACAACAGCATTAAGCAGCTTGAGCAGCATATTAGACGATTATGTGACACTAAAGACTGAATGATGCTGAAAATTAAGTTTTATTTCCACAAAAATGAATTACATTTTAAAATATCTTAAAATTAGTGCTACCAAACGATTAATCACATCCAAAATAAAAGATCTTGTTTACATAATATATGTGTGGGTTATGTTATTAAAATATGTTTATATATTAAATATAGTTACATACAGGAATTTACAAATGTATATATACACATGTAAATATTTTCCAAATATATACAGTAATGTATGTGTGTCTATTTATATATACAGAATAAATATACACAGTACACATACATGCATTATGTAAACAACAACTTTTATTTTGGATGCGATTAATCTTGATTAATCATTTGACAGCGCTAATAATTGTAAATATATTTCACAATACCCCTGTTTGTACCGTATTTTTGAATACATAAATGCAGCCTTTTTTTAATGGAGGTGAGTTTATAGGGTGTTCTTGACTTCCCCGCCTGTATATGGCTGACCTGTTGGCCTTTATCGCAGCAAACAATAGTGAATGAAATGGAACCAGCGCTCAGAGTTCATGTTGGAATTGAACTCTTTATCGTTTAATAACACTGAGAAAGGCCAGTAAGGGTCCATTTCATGCTTTGGTGCCTTGAATGAGAGTGACATTGAACCCAAGTGATGACAAAGTCCTATTAATCTATAGAATCTCACAACATGCCCCAACATTTCCAAAGCCATTTTTCTTCTGTCGACACTGACAATGTCATTCAAATATTATAAACGTACAGAATTTAGCTTCTGAAGGGAATTTATCTTGCGTGAAAGTTGTTTAGATATTCTTATAGTTATTTTAGAGATCTCTAAAACATTTACCAAATACAAACTTGCCATTTTTTCCTAAAGAGGTCATCGTGTGTGTTATCGTATTCCTTTTTTGATTGATTATCATCTATTTTCATATTCCTTTACAAACTGGATTTTGTAAAAAAGAAGATTAGAGGAAAACTAAGTTTGTTTGAGGAAAGCTTCATTTGCAATCCTCTCTGGTGAATGGCAAACAAAGCTTACATGAACAGATCTTGAAAACTCTCTCCAGACCATTTAACTTAGTCCTATATGTCTTAGCTAACTTCCAGTAAAGGCCATTCCTGAAATAGCTTGTGTTCAGCCTTGAATAAATTATTCAATTTCATTTTTCTTAATACATAAAGATTTCAGCTCTGCAAATGATTGATGAGGGCTGAATTAATAATTTAGAAATTTGGGAGTCATGTGGAGAATCATGCCAACTGGACTAGGAATTAAAAGAGACAAAAGAGGGACGGATATAAGGAAGAAAGTATATGTGGAAAGCTCTGCTGACATTTTAAAAGTTTGGACAGAAGCAAATGGACAGAAGATTTTGCGTGTGTGTTTTGATAGAATAACTCTGGTAATGCATGTAAAAAGTGTGTGTTTAAATTATAAGGTATATATGTCAGAGACCAGTAAAAAGCTGAATTCAATATGACCCATTGAGATCTCAGAAGCTTTATTGTAATTAAAGCATTTAAGTCTTTGAAAGGAAATCTATGGCACACTCTATATAATTACCTATTTAATGGCTAATGAGTCTCCATGGCTCGTTAATTTTCTTTTCCATATAACAATTATCCCTGATGACATAAGATGCGTGCCGCTTGTTTGTGTCTAACTGCTCAAAATTCAAGCAAATGGAGAGCAAACCAACTGTAAATGAGTCTCTGCACAGCCCAAATGATTTTTCATGTGGTTTACCACATCTTCCATCTGCATTACATCTTAAGCTCTTTAAATTCAGTGCACGGGTAAAACAGATCTCACACACTTTTCCCACTATCATGGTGTCAGAGCTGAGGAATCTGGCCCCATTCCACATGTTTCCACAAACAAAGTGGTTGTGTGGTGCGAAATTAGTGTGTGCTGCTAACAAGAAATGTTCTCGTTTGGTTAATGTTGTGACAGAGTTTTCTCAGTTTTAGGAATATTTGTTATTGAATATAAGTCATCTGGTCTTCTATAGAGTTCTCAAAATGTCAGCACAAAAACATTTTCTAAGAACATAAAAAATAAAATCTTCGTAACTTATTGGGAATGTTCGCAAAACGTTCTTAGAACATATTTCTGTTGGCCTGGTTTACACAAACCTATTAAACCTTTCTCCAAAAAATGATTCCCCAACACTCTTCAGTTTATAAAAAAAAAAAACATATTTTCATTTAACAGAATTATGCTTGGTTCCCTATTTAAACACCTGCATTGTGATCAATATTTTCATTTTGAAAGAACATAAATTACTTTACTTGTGTAACTAGGAGGTGGATTTCCCCTTCCCATCATGCTTTGCACTGGGCAGAATAAGGATAGTAAATCTTGAAATAAAATGTTATTTTAGGCATTTTTATTAAGATGATAAAACTGGGAGACTTGTTAATGTTTAATGCTCCTTTATGTTTGTAAGACCTTCTGCTATGTTAGTGTTTTTGGGGGTTACCATTGTGGCAAAGTGTAGCGCATGTGCTGAGGGAGCTGCTAACATGGATCAAAGTTGTTTTAATAATAATAATAATAATAATAATAATAATCATCATCATAATAATAATACTTTGGGCATGCCATAGATATATCAAAACCATCTCATGTTATGCATAACAAGTTGGCTAAAGCCTAAAAGTTAAGTAAATTTTTTTTTTCTTTTTTTTTTTTTTTCAGTGTAGAAGGATGTCTTCCTATTAATACATTTTTCAGTTGAATGTTTTAGTTTTAGTTCAACAAGCAAAAAATGTATCAATTTCATTAAAACTATCTTTGATAAAATTTCATCGCGTTATTAAATTTTTTTATGAGTTTGGGCTACACATATTTATTGGATGGAAATCCTGCCTTGAATTTAATGATTTTTTTTTCCATTTGAGTATGCAAATTTTTTTTTTTATTATTTTCAAAATTAATTTTGAGGCTGGAAACCAGGTGTCCCCGGCTAAGCAAGCCAAAGGTGAGGGTGGCAAGGAAACAAAACTCCATGTAGGAGAAAAAAAAAAACCTTGGGAGGAACCTGGCTTAGCAGGGGCCAGTTCTCCTCTGGCCGGAGACCCGACACCTGGACCCAAGTTGCTGCCAAGGGATGGCAGACAGATGCAAAGAAAGAGATTCGGAAAGGAGGAAGTTGGTGGTATAGGGACGTCTGATGCTCTGATAAGATAATCAGGTAACAGGGAAATGGAAACAAATGCACTTCTACCAAAATTTTGTAGAAAAACATAATTTTACGAGTTCCCACTTCCTCATTAATAACAAATATTAAGCATGTTTGGTGTACTGTCCGGGAAGCAGGCCGGAAGCTCAACGGATCCCGGATCCAAGGAATTAACCACTAGGAGGCGAGAGGCTGGGCAGATCTCGGAGTCTGGCCTGATCCCTGCACGCTCCCCAAAAAAGCAGATGATGAGGATAGCGCCAAACGTTTGCTTCCCCTAAAACAGCTGATTTAAGAGAAGCTGGACGACCTGGAATTGGGTTTTTAGCAAAGATATGTGCTATGTATCGTAAGAATGTGGTTATTGATGTGAAAAAATGTGAGATACAGGTAGGAGCGAGCCGACTCGGGAGATCCCCTTCACACGGCAGCAAACTTTGACAACTGTCGCCGGTTGGAGTCGTCCACAACTGTGGGTGCAAGAGGTCCAACTTTTGCAGTCGGCTGCCGTCAGGTGGATGTTGGTGTTCATGCTGGTGAGGTCCACAGCTCTGGGTGCAGTACTCCAGTTCGAGCTTTCCTGCTGTCTAAGTGGGGTTATGAGAGTGACCATCTCTTGCGGGAGTTTCCCATTAACATGGAGTGGAGCTCCAACTTTTGTGGTCCTCCGACTAAGACGGAGGGTGCAATATGGCTATCCTTGCGGGAGCAGTCCACTGCAGTGGATGCAGTGCTCCTGTTGGGACGCCCTTCTCCGGTGGGGATCCACGGCTGTGGGTGCAAGGGCTCCGACTTTTGAGGTCCGCTACCAGGACAGTGGGTGCGTGGGCAGATGATGCCTTTGTGTGCGGCCCTTGCAGGAGTGGTCCATGGCTATGGGTACAGGACTCCTGTTTGGGCAGGTCCCCTGAACCAGAAGTGCAGAATGACCATTTCGAGCGAAAGCCGGTCAACGGCTATGGGTAAAATAGCTCCAACTCTTGTGGGCTGCTTACTGGGACAGGGGGAGCGAGGCGGTGGCGGGTAAGGCAAATGTGGCAAGTGATGTAGGCTTAGGTGGGTGTGGCAGGCAGGGCAGAAGGAGGCTTGCTGCTTATGAAGGAAGGAAAATGTTTAAGTATAGCGGGCTTGCTGCAAGTATCACTGCGGGGGCTGGAAAGAGCTGGGAAGCAATTGAAAAGGACCAGGGGGTCCTTGTGGGAGGTAAGGCGAGAGACCGGAGGGAGCTGTGGCGAGGGTTTGAGAAGAAAATTAGAAGGAAAATTATAATAATATGGTTCTAGAGCTGGGCTAGAGGATAGATTATGCTGTGCGATAGCTGGGGGAAAGTACATTGCGTTGGCCATTTTTTTTGCAAAAAGGGGAGAGAGCTCCTGGGTGGACGGAGCTATGATGGTTGCGGGCGGGGAACGATTGGGGAAGGCTGTGGAGAGGGGGATGCTGGCTTTGGCAAAGGCTTTGCGGAGAGCTGGGATGGTCCATTTTTCGGATATTGGCACAGATGAGTGGGCTGAGGTGAATAATGAACCTGGAGAGGCTTGAGGGTTTCTCTGAGGTAGTGGAGAGCGAGATAGAAAGGCATCTAGGGGAAGGGTTGGCTGTTGCCGAATGGGTCTTCGGCTTCTTACAGGAGCCGCGGGCTCCCTTGGTGCTCCGGCCGAAGTGTTTGCTTGTTTGGTGGCCGGTCGGAGAGGGGCGGCCTCCTCGGTCTAAGAGTTGGACATGCTGTGTCTGGTGCTTTACAAAATGCAAAGAACGAGATACGGAAAATAGGTAATTGGTGGTATTTAAAGGGAAGTCTTACGCTCTGACAAGATATTCAGGTAACAGGGAGATTGGAAACAGCTCGTTAATCATTCAAACGCCCTTCCGAAATTTGTTAGGAAAACATAATTTAACTAAACATTTTTAATAGTATTAACTGTAGTTAATAATCTCTGGTTTTAGTTAATTTTAACAATTAGTAATACAGTATTATAAACAAAAGTTCTTAATCTGTTAATACTCGATTATTTAATGTACCTGTGCTTTATATTTAAACATAAATTATTTCATTTGTGTATTTTAGAAAGCAATATGGGTTTTAGACTATTTTATATAAGCAATTCCTTTAAGTTATAAGGATGCAAATTAAGTATTTGTTTCTTACAAATGCATTTTTCGTTTCTCAAGAGTGGTGTGGATTATTGTGATTATTATCAGCTGTTTAGACACTCGTTCTGACGGCACTTATTCACCGCAGAGCTTCCACCGGTAAACAAGTGATGCAATGCTACATTTCTCCAAATCTGATTAAGAAACACACTCATCTACATCTTGAAAGGCCTAAAAGTTTTCATCAAATATTTAATTTTACATTAACCATCCCTTTAATTCTAGACTCAGGCCTTAGAAAGTTCTATTTCCCAAGTGAAACCGGTAACTAAACTGAATTTTGGCAGTTAAAATGACTAATACTTTCATGAGTTACTACAAAAAAAAATCTTGGAGAAATCTTTTTTTTTCTTCCTCAAGCAGAGCAGCTATCACCCCCCCCCCCCCCCCCACACACACACAGAAAGCAGCATATCTGCCAGACAATCGGTGAGAACTGTCGAGTGTGTGCTTCTCTACGCCTGCACACCTGCCAGAACTCAGGGAGAAGTGCAAAGCTCTCCAGGAACAAACGTGCAGTTCACCATCCTCCTGGATAGCTTGCAGTACCGCTGTGAAGCCAATATCAAACGTGTGCAGATCTTTTTATAGAGATATTTGTTTTGCGACCAACAGGGCTTCCTGGCAGAGGCTAGCAGTCAGCAGTCCCAGCGCTGCTACAGTCTGCTATCGGCCAGGAACCCGCTACAACACACAACAGATGCAAGCATCCCAGCTTTATTGGTTAAACAGCATTGTGTTGTCTCTGAGTCCCCCCCCCATGTTTCTGGTGCTAAAAATAGATTTGTGAAGCAGAATTTGCCGTAGCATCCCCGAACAGATGTAGAAGTGGATATTATTTAGTTGTCTCACACCGATTGAAGTGCTGAGGAGTGGTTAGATCAAAGAGGGTTTTGTTAATGCCATGAAATGATAATCATAACTGCTGGAGATATCATTATTAAGCAAGTACGACTGGAACTGTAGCAATGCACCGAGCCAAACTTTGTGAAAAGAAGTGTGCTTAAGTGAACTAAATGTGTGCTTAAATTGCCTTTCAAATCAAATTTTACTTCACATCAAACTATACTTAAATATATTATTGTATTCATGCAACACAATTCTAATAAAAAAAAAAAAATGAATAGGGTTAATATAAATAACTAAAACCATTTAAAATAAAGTAACTTAAAGTAAAATGTAAAAGAAAAAAACTTAACAAAAAAAAAATACAACATTATCTCATTGAATTTTAAATCAAGCCTAGTTAAACTAAAATTCAGCTAATTACATTTAATATCAGTCATGTATGACGTCTTCAGAGAAAGAAAAAGTCGTTTTTTAGTTGTTGTTTTTTTTTTTATTTATTTGTTTATTTTAGTATTTAGTATCAGACACTCTTTTCCATGCAATGGAGATTAAAGTGGTTAAACAGAACCAAAAAGAACAAAAAAATAAAAGCAATGAATTAATAAACTAAATTAAATCAGTCAATCACATGACAAGAAATGTTGGTCCTCCCAAAGCACGTCACCAAATGTATTGACCAATGAGATTTGTATCTGGAATATAAAAGACCCAAATCGCATGAATTATTTACACTCTTTTAGAGTTTTGGACCCCAATGACTTCACCAGCTTATATTTCTTGAGTGAAATGTTCAAGAGTTCACATATTTTCTATCTGCTTTTGCTCAATGTCTAGTTGTCTTTGGGTGATCCATCAATCTGTCGACCCCAAAGCCTTTGTTTCACCTTCCTCTTGAAACCTTACTTGCTTTCATCCTTCTTTAAGTGATTCTCTTTTATCCTCTTTGCTTCTCTCTCTCTCTCTTTTTGTCACCATTCATACCCTAACGTCATCTGAGTTTGCTTCCTGGCCATCTGATGTCCCTCGAATACATCCGGCCCATTTCATTAGATTTTTTTCCAGCTAGAAACAAACTCAGAATGGGAAAAGTTCAGAGCACTTGATGTCGATGTTTATTTGCCTCAAGAAACTTCATCCTCAGCCAAATTCCAAAGACTCCATACATCATTCATTAGAGATCAAAAAGGGGTGTCTTGGCACCCTTCAGCTCGTTCACTGTCCCTCAACATTACTGCTTGGCTTGCACTTTTAACACTTCCACAACTCAGAGCTGTTTGTTAATGAACTGCAAATGAACACAAGCCCCGTGTGACTGAAGCGCTGTGATGCTGGTATCGACTGTTAAACACTGGTCATCAGAAGCTTGCTCAAGTAAGCTGAATACTAATGAACACTCCAAAGTACACCACTCTCTGCTGTAACGTTCAGAATAAGATCTAAAAGGAACACTTTCCAGGGCTAAACCCAAGTATAAACCTGGCTTTTGTGAGGAAATGAAATGGAACGACCTCAATATGTCAAAAACAACTGCCCTTTTATTTATTACAATGAAAAAAAAAAAAAATATATATATAATAGAACAACTTTTTGTACAATAAGACTTTATTTATTATCTCTTGGTATTATTTTTAGTCGATTAAGCTTTTTATCTGCCAGGTCATATGGCACAACCAATGGTCAAATAAGAAAATAAACCTTAAGTAACTCTTGTGCGGAAAGTTGTTCACTTATTTGCAATTGAACATGCACTTGTAATGTGTGTGTTATAATAAGATTGAAATAAGGCCACTTAAAAATGCATGTATACCATTTCTTGAGGCATGGAAGTAAACTTTGTAAAAATGCCAAATTAAAAGTTTTACCAAATTATTGTTTAACATAAACTTATTTTGATATGTCGATTAACACTTCAGCACAAAAGTAAATTGCTTTATAATTACAACTGTTGTGTATTCATTTAACATTAATATATTTTAAATGTACCAAAATGCAGCTATTGCAGAATAAATGTGTAGTTGCTAATGTATTTAAACGCACAACGCGTTTAAAATCACATTTTTTACTTTTTTTAAACTAACCATAAATGCTTGTTAGTAACTAAATGTAACTTTATATTATAATATACACTACTTAACAACACATTGTAACTCCTAGTCAATCACACTTCTGTGAAATCAAACTGGCCACTTATGAAGCAACACTGATTGACAATCAATTTCACATACTGCTGTGTAAACGGAATAGACAACAGGTGGAATTAACAAGACACCCCTAATAAAGCAGTGGTTTTGCATGTGGTAACCACAGACTCAGTTCCTTTGCTTTCTGGCTGATGTTTTGGTCACTTTTTAATGCTGACGGTGCTTTCACTCTAGTGGTAGCATGAGATGAAATCTACAACCCACACAAGTGGCTCAGGTAGTGCAGCTCATCCAGGATGGCAAGAAGCTGTGGCAAGAAGGTATCGGTATCTGTCTAGAGCATGGAGGCGCTACCAGGAGACAGGCCAGTACATCAGGAGACCAAGAGGAAGCTGTAGGAGGGCAACAACCCAGCAGCAGGACCGCTACCTCTGCATTTGTGCAAGAGCACTGCTAGAGCCCTGCGAAATGACCTGCAGAAGGCACAGATATGCATGTTTCTGCTCAAACGTTCAAAAACAGACTCCGTGAGGGTGGTATGAGGGCCCAACGTCCACAGGTGGGGGTTGTGCTTACAGCCCAACAGCATGCAGGATGTTTGGCATTTGCCAGAGAACACCAAGATTGGCAAATTCGCCATGTGACAGAAGTGAGTCTGGAGACGCCGTGGAGAATGTTCTGCTATCCACCAGTGTGACCGGTTTGGCAGTGGGTCAGTAATATTGTGGGGTGGCATTTCTTTGGAGGGCTGGCAAAAGCCCTCCATTTGCTCGCCATTAGGAACTGAGAGGAGATCCTGAGACCCCTTGTGAGACCATATGCCGGTGTGGTTGGCCTTGGGTTCCTCCTAATGCAAGACAATGCTAGACCTCATGAGGCTGGATTGTGTTCCTGCAAGATAATGGCATTGATGCTATTGACTGGCCCACCCTTTCCACAGACCTGAATCCAACTGAGCACATCTAGGACAGCATGTCTCGCTCCATCCACCAACGCCATGTTGCACCACAGACTGTACAGGAGTTGGTGGATGCTTTATGTCAGGTCTGGGAGGAGATCCCTCATGAGTAAATCCACCACCTCATCAGGAGACATGCCCAGACATTGTAGGGAAGGTCATGCAGGCACGTGGAGGCCACACACACTACTGAACCTTATTTTGACTAGTTTTGAGGACATTACAGCAAAGTTGGATCAGCCTGTAGTGTGTTTTTCCTCTTCAATTTCGAGTGTGACTCCAAATCAAGACCTCCACGGGTTAATACATTTGATTTCCATTGATCATTTTTTAGTGTGATTTTGTTGTCAGCGTTATTAACTATGTAAAGAACAAAGTATTTAATAAAAATATTTCATTCATTCAGATCTAGGATGTGTGTTATTTTAGTGTTTTTTTTTTTTTTTTATTAAATTATAATTATAATAAAAAAAATGTTTTATATTATAATTAACATGCATTTAAGTGTGCAAAAGCATTACATTCAGTTCAAGGTTAAGTTTACATTATTAAAAGTCTTTTTTAAAAGTATGCTGCCTATTTTTAAAATTGGGAAATATGAGGAACAAAATCAAAATGTTTATTTAACACAATAACTTGCATGGTTTGCTGCAACTATAGCATGGGGTAATACGAAACATTTGTCAAGTCAACACGCTAATGGATGCATGGCAAGTAAAGTACTTTTATGTTTTAAGTCCAAAATTGAAGAAATATTGCATTTTGGACGTAATTTTGCACATTGGTGTTAAATAAGCAGTATGGTGGTTAATTTAGCTAAGATTACAGTCTTACTGGTGGCTGAAAGAATAATCAATTGAACTAGATTATTCAAAAAAAAAAAAAAAAAACACGCAAGGGGACGACATGTGTGCAACATGATTTGTGTATGACAGGCATTGTAATTCAGCAGAAATCCACAGGTCTTTTCTGTAGACTTCTGCAGTTTTCACATGGACCTGCTAATGAATGGACACATCACGTTACAGTGCCACCAAATCACTCTACGTTCTGGAATAATGATTTTGTCTTCAGTGGAGTCCCTCTGCTGGAAAACCCAGATGAATAGCTAGTCAAAGCAGGATTAGGAAGTTAACCAGGCATCCAGCTGAGACAGTGGTGGACATATGAGAAGGTCAGATTGGTTTGAACTGACCACCATGTGTCAATCTGGTTTAGATGGCTATGTTAGCCAGTTGACCTGTTTGTATAACTTGAATTATCCAGCAGGATTTAAGTTTTTTTTATTTTATTTGAATTTATATATAGATTTGTCTCATACTCATATTGATCTTGTTCATCTGGACTTCCCTGAATCTCTCAAGTCCCACACTACAGGAGCGATGGCTGATGAAATGCTCCATTAACACATACTGTAAAACTTTAAAATTGTTTGACTCAGTTGTGTTCAGCTCATTAGCGAATCTGAGGCACAGATGAGGTCGCGGTGCCATGCGCCGTGGCTGTTTGATCACATGACAATTCCTCAACATTATCTTTATGGTCTTGGCAACAAACCAGGCAGGGACCGACAGTAGGCAGCCGTCCCATTCCCTTTTATCATCTCTCTTTCAGCCAGCCTCTGTAAAATTATGAGCGCGAAATAATGAAGCCAGAATGCACACACAACAGTCAAGTTCAGCGAATCTGAAAGGTGCTGGAGTTTCCCTTCACTTCCTCCTTTCTTCACTTCCCAGTTTGCTGCATTGCCTTCATCTCCAGCTTTGATCACTGCCCCTTTTCTAGGAGACATCCTCTGTCTTTCGCTCTATCTCTCCTTCCCTTCCACGTCTTTGATCAGTATCAGGCAGTCTTTCTCATCTCTGGCCTCATTCACTGGCTCCTATCTCAGAGGCTTTTACAGTGAAAATCTCTGCTGCTTATGTTTACGTAATGCTAAATATGTATCTTCTTGGCAGATGCTTCCTCATCCAAACCCCAAAAGTTAATGTTTTTATTGGTTATTCAACCGTTTATTAGGCCGAAGATGCCTGCTAAATTCATTTGAGTTTGATTTTATGTGTGAGGGGTGTTTTCTCTGAGGAGGCAAGGAAGGCAGTGCCTGCTCAAAATATAATATAAAATAAAAATATAGTACAAAAGTAAAACAACAACGAAAAGTAAAAAGTGCAAAAATCTCTTGTTTTTCTAAAGAAACATCATCCAACAGCGACATCGTCAGTTAAACTTATAGCAGGAGTTCGCATCTCTCTCGCCTCCCCTGAGCCCACTGAGTTTAAATAGATCTCCTAAAGGGTACCAATACTTTTCTGAGGGGTAACTGAGAATAAATTTGGTAAAGCCATGTGAGAGGAGGCAATGCCTCCATTGCGATTTGATATGACTGGATTTGTGCAACTGTGATTGGCTCATGCAATAATCCCGTCTCCCACTTTTACGAATAAGACTGAATGAAAAATATAAAACCGGTAATGTAAAGACAAAACAACTAACACGCTTAAATGTAACCACTTTATATCAAAATAAAACTTAAAATTGCATGAAAACATTATCTTTGAAATGCTTAAGTGCACTTCACTCAAGTAGTTCCAAATTTGTATGAATTTCTTTGTTCTGCTGAACAAAAAGGAAGATATTTTGAAAAAAAAAAAAAGTTTGCAGTTAGGCTGTTTTGGGTCACTATTGAATTCCACAGTAGAAAAAATACTATGGGTGTCAACAGTGACCCAAAAACAGCCTGGTTACAAACAATCTTCAAAAAACAATCTGCAACAATTCTGTGTTTTTCCACGGGTCTTGCCACAGGCCGGTAAGGGCGACGGCAAGGTCCCAAGAGGGTACCGAGGCTCATCGCTGTGCTTCCCTGCCGAGTGAGTAAAGCCACCCGGCAATAGGAGGTCTCGAGGGAGGCAAAGAGGTCTCTGTCTGCCTTGCCGAAGATGCTCCGGATCAGCTGGACTACCTGGGGGTGGAGTCCAGGGTGGGTGGACTGGCGTGAGAGCTGGTTGGCTGCACGGTTGAGTAACCCTGGAATATGAACAGCATGCAGCGATTTCAGCTGCATCTGACTCCACAGGAGTGCGACGGAAGCATAAACAGCACCCCAACCTGTGGTGGAGGCATCTGTGTTCACCACAACATGCCTGGACACTTGACCCAGGGCCACTCCAGCACGCAGGAAGGTTAGATCTGAACGGGCTGAACAGGCGGCGGGGAAACGCCAATCCGAAGTGTGGCATGGTGCCATACCCATCTTGGCACTCAATCATTAAACCATTGCTGAATCGGTCTCATATGAAGCTAGCCCAGCGGCGTTACTGCGGCTGCCGCTGCCATATGCCCCAGGAGCCTCTGAAAAGTTTTGAGAGGAACCGCTGTTTTGCCTGAACGAGTTCAAACATGCACTCCACCTTGACACAGGCAGTCATTCTGATAGAGTCCGGCTCCATACCAAGATAAGAGATCCTCTGCACTGACCAGTTTGCTCTCCTCTCGGTAGATCTGAAGGCCCAGATGGCTGAAGTGCCGTGGCACCAAGTCCCTGTGCTCGCACAACAACTCTCGCGGGTGAGCTACCGTCAGCCAGTCGTCGAGGTAGTTGAGGCGCTGTGACAATGTCATAAGGGATATCTAGGTTATGTGTTGTGCTTGGTTGTACCATCTTTGTTTTACTTATGCAATTGATACCAATGTTTGTTTTTCCATTTGTTAAAATGTGACCTGATGCTATTTTTTCTTGTCTAAGGTGCACATTAGATTAAGGAAAAGAGACACCAATAGATTTATTTGTATTTTCTTTTATTTATTCAGAGTTTCAATTTTCCTTTTCTTACCTTTCCTCTGGGCTCATGACTGCAGCATGGTTCTGGGATGGATTTAAGAGGAAGTGCGGCCTTCCTGGTTTCCCTTTTATACCAGCATAGGGAATTCTGGGTAATATAAGAATAGTCTACTGGCTAGACTGAATAGGGGGGCCACCAGATATTTTGTTTATTTGAATGCATGTATATTTGTATTATAGTGTTTATTGTTTATATGTATTTTGTTAATGTTGACTATTCTGTTTTTGGATTGTACATTCAATTGAGTCAATTAAGAATGTAGATGTTTGTGTGTATATCCTTCTATTTTTTAGGTGTCTTTCCTGGCTTCAGGAATAGCTTGACCTTTGGACAGAAAAAGGGCATTCTTGTTCTCTGATAGTTTAGTTTTTGGTTGGGCCTCCATGAGGATGGTCAACTTTAATGTCATGTGTGTAAATAAAACTCGTCTCTTCTTGACTGCAAGCAAGTGTCTCCCTGCCTTTGTTCTGGCTGTGTCCTCACAATATGGTGGCAGCGGTGGGATAATCCAGAAGAGGAGCTTTGCTGTGTCATGTTTGTAGGGGTGATGGCACCAAAACGGGCACATATTGAGAAGATAGCCCAGATGGATCCTGGAGCAGAGGAGGAGGAGCTGCAAGGGGCTAGTGGAGGTGCTGTTGAGCTGAATCCTTCTGAGAGCCCTTCAAAAGAGATTGCAGAGCTCAAGGATATTTTCCAGAAGTTCATAGTGGATCAGAAAGGGAGACAAAATCTACAAGAGCGAGAGAATGCCCGACAGGAGACAAGATGGAAGTCTTTGCAGCATCAGTTTCGACCCCTTCAGGGAGAAGTGGGTCAGCATACCTCATGGGGAAGTTTGCCAGCCGGGGGTAAGTGAAGATCCAGGATTGTCTTCCAGAGTTTCTGATGGTGTGCAACGTCCAACTGCTCTGAGTTTTATAAAAGAAACCTGCAGAAAAGACTGTCTATGAAGTTGCAGAGACTATTATCTTGGAGCAATTTTTGAGAATGTTGTGTCCTGAACTGCAAACTTAAGGAGCATGATCCTTCATCTGCTGAGGATGCTGCCAGGTTGGCAGATGTCTTTGTGGCTGCTAGGCGGAGGACTGAGCCATGGAGTTATGCTCAGTGGAAGACCGTAAAGG
>JAUCMU010000001.1:4380749-4391510 GCA_032275025.1 Enteromius treurensis
ATCATAAATTACTAGTTTATTTGTGCTTAACTAATGCATAATTTGGGCCCTTAAAATGTTAGGTTAATCATTAATTACTAGTGTGCTAGTTTTGCTCAACTAATGATTAATTGTGAACAAATTAACCATTAATTAATGCATTATTCTGGACCCTTAAAATAAAGTGTTACAGAACATTTTTATTTAAAACAATTATGTTTGGTTCCCTATTAAACAACTGCATTGTGTTGAATAGACTTGAAACTGTTTTGTTTTAACTCTATTTTAATTTTGAAAGAACATAAATAATTTTACTTCTGTAACGAGGAAGTGCTTACCTTTATGCTTTGCACAGGGCAGGATAAGGAGTAAATCTTGAAATAAAATGTTATTTTAGGTATTTTTATAAAGATGGTAAAACTGGAAGATGTGTTAATGTTTAATGCTCTTTTAAGTTTGTATTTAAAAGACCCTCTGCTATGTTAGTTTTTTGGGGGTTACCATTGCGGTAAAGTGTAGAGCATGTGCTTCGGGACCTGCTAACCTGATTCAAAATTGTAATAAATAAATTACATGTAATAATAATACTTTGGTCATGCCATGGATGTAACAAAACCACCATATGTTATGCATAACAATTTGGCTAAAGCTTAAAGTTAAGTAAAACAAACATAACTTTTTTTTTTTTTTTTTTTTTTTTGTGTAGAAGGATGTCTTCCTATTCATTTATTTTTCGGTTAAATATTTTAGTTTGAGTTCAACAATAATAAAATGTATAAATTTCATTAAAACAATATTTGAAGACTATATTTAAATGTCATCGCATTAATTTACTTTTTATGAGTTGAGGCTACACATATTTATTGGATGGAAATCCTGCCTTCAATTAAATTGAGTTCATCTAATGAATAATTTTTTGAGTGATACAGGTTTTGAATTGGGATGAAATTTCAGTGTATATTTAATTGTATTAGTTAGATGAATTTGTTTTGTTAACTACATATAGACACACAAAAACGATGTAAATGTATCTTCATGTATCTTCATTCTTAGAGTCTCAACTAGCTTGAGAGGGGTTTATCTTTTAATTTGTTCATATGTTGATCAGTTGCTCAATATTTACTTCATACATCAATAATCACAGTGAATTGTGGTTAAATACTTTAAGACATTATATCAGATGATTATTTCCATTGCATTTTTTTAATTCTAAATGAATATTAAGTTACTAAAGAATATTCTCTCACAACCACAAGTAAGACGCATAGTGTGTTAACCTAATTCCTTGAATTAGTTGCTAGATGTTCTCCCAGTTGAATCTTTTCAAAATGTCTTGCTTTTTCAGCCGTCTGTTGTCCCTGTGCCAACTTTTTATAACCTGTAGCTGGCATCAAATTTGAAATGAGCTCATTTAGTGGTTCTAGAAGATCCATTACCAATTTCATTGGAAAACGATCTGCAAACTACTGTTTTATATCCTTGTTTAGAGGAGCCAAATCTTAAAATGTGATAACAGTGTCAAATTTAAAGTCCGTTTAGCAGGGAATACTGAGTTAATAACTATCATTAGTCTAGGTAAGCAGCAATAGATCTGGGAGTGTTGGTGTGTAACAGCAGTGTGTGCAAACATGGTTTATAGATCCGTGAACACCTGTATTTTCTCATAGATTTCTGCGTGGGTTTGTGTTTGAAGTATAATCGCTGCACTTTTCAGATACGGAAACCCTGACTGTGTTAATCACAGCGGCTCAGAGCTGACATCAAACATTTTCCTCAGTTCACCTGCCGAGCCCCTGCAGACCGAAGCCCATTGTGAGGGCCTGAGGACACACACACACACACACACAAATACATACACACACACTTCCCAAGGGCACTTTCCCCAGCACATTTGCTCAGAACTCCCACACTTGCAGTGCTGTGTATATACTACTGAGCACACTAAGGTGTCTTACAGTGGACTGCAAGTTCCTTTCAACACTTCCAGGAACGAAGCAGCATTTATGTCAACAACAGATGATGAAGTGAACTAAACAATTGTTTTCTATTTACACACACATTTATACTGACTATACACATACAGTGTATGTGTATATATACATATATATATATATACATATATTTGTTTTATATATATATATATATATATATATATTTATATATATATATATATGCATGCGTGTGTGTGTGTGTGTGTTTGCATTAAATTTATTTTTATATTAGATATAATTTTTTTGGTAGTTATGTATTTAGAATTATTTAGGCGATATGTATAGAAAAGAAAAAAAAGCCTGTTAAAAACCATGATTAAGTCTCATTTTTAATCAAGTGAAATGTATCTGTTGTGATTTTGATTCCTTACTGTTTTACTAATTAAAATAACAGTGAACTGTCAGTTTACAAAATGAAATATACAAATATATGTCATAAGTCATCATTGTGGATGAGAACACCAAACTAAATTTTGAACAACTGGGTTGTTTAGGCAATAAATATACTGTATAAATAAATGTAAATCTGTTTTCTCGGACTTCTGAGGGAAGTTTACTGAAAGTTATTACATCAAAGATACAGTCAGGGTTAAATAATGATAATACTTACATTTTAAAAAATTCTGATGAAATTCTGTTGAATAAAAGTTTTTTTTTAAGAAAAAATTGAATAAAAGTTTCTGAAGCCATGTATGACAACGTGTTTACCGTTTTTAGTAACACTTCACAATAAGGTGCCATATATTAACATTAATTAATGTATTAACTAACATGAACAAACAATGAACAATACATTTATTATAGTATGTATTTATCGTGTTAGTTAATAAAAATACAATCATTCATTGTTAGTTCATGTTAGTTCACAGTGCATTAACTAATGTTAACTAACACAGCTTGTGCTTTTAATAATGCATTATTAAATGCTGAAATTAACATTAATTAAGATTAATAAATGCTGTAGAAGTTTTGTTCATTTTTAGTTCATGTTAACTAATGGTAACTAATGAACCTCATTGTAAAGTGTTAACACTTTTTTCTGTTCCTAAATTTTTTAACGCAAAACTTATAATCTTACAAGCTTAGTGCAATTTAATGAGACCGTTTTTCCTGAGGGAATATTTTAAATTATAGAAAGTTTCTTTATTTTGTTAAGGTGTTTTTAGAGTGCCCTCATTTCATAGAGTGACGAACATATAGCGCTCCCTACTGCTTCCTTTATCACTCTTAGAAAAAAACGGGGCCGTATCGAGTGCTCTTCTGCCGTTTTCCATCTGAATGGCGTCACCCTATAATACAGATATCCAGCAGTGAACTCTTAAAACACCCAGCTTGCACTTCGTTCTCAACTGAACATGTCCATTATGCTAATAACGGCCCTTAGCTATGCACACGGAGAACTCAGCTCACATTTCCTTTATTCGTCTTCCCCACAGTTCTGGCTTATCACAGTTCTCACAATTACGACTAATTCAGCGATAAGGCTCGCCACTGAGATCCACAGTAATTATGCTTGGAGGGCATTTCTCCTACTCTTCTTAGTAATCGCGCTAGTCCGCGCTCCGCTGGGAGGAGGGAAGAGGCTCTCGGATACCGGCTGACGGCCCTAAGGGACCGGTTTGGAGGACAAAAACGCGTCCTCGCTGGTGGAGCTGAACTGGATGATGAGGTCTCAAGGGTGTTCCTTGGGCTAGCAAGGTTAAACCGAGGCGTTAGCTTAGCCAAAATACCATTGATTTTGCACCACGCCACGCTAATCCTTTAAACCTAGCATTATTTCACACAGACGGCCTGTAATGCGCTTCTCTGGAGGGGCATTTGAACCGTTTTCAAATCTTCGTACAGGTTGTTATTTTGTACCCGTTCATTGTGTAGAAGAACTAACAAAGTATCACAGCCGACATCAAAGTCTAGAACTGTGTTGTTCCGTATGGTTTCACTACAGTGTCTCTGTTTATTCATTACGAGCTGACATTTTCTCTGTTTTTGAAAAAAACCTAATCTCTCAAAGTGCACTAGCTCATCTCCATCTGCTCAGCGCCATTATGCATGCACCGTCACTATTGTGTTTTAAGATGCAAACGCGCCTGGCTTCTTGGTGAGACGACACTCTCTGGTTTCGCTCTCATATCCTCGCTCTTAATGCACACGCACACTGAGCTGGAAATGGCTGAAGGTCGCCGCTCAATCGGGGCCAAATCTACTCAAGTCACTTTTTTGTGATGGCAGGCCTTTGGCTAACCTGCTAGCACTCTTGCTTCATATAGTCGTGATTTCATT
The DNA here is from genome assembly GCA_032275025.1 of Enteromius treurensis. Classification (NCBI taxonomy): domain Eukaryota; kingdom Metazoa; phylum Chordata; class Actinopteri; order Cypriniformes; family Cyprinidae; genus Enteromius; species Enteromius treurensis. The sequence goes on from JAUCMU010000001.1 coordinate 4,385,000, forward strand.
GTAGGGTACATATTTATACATTTTACTTAATTTTTGAATCTCAGTATGAATCTAAAATTAGATACTAATAGGTTACACTATGAATATTAGAAATAAAATCTGCAGATAATTAGTGAAACATTAACAATTTTTAATGAATTTAAGTAGATTTAATTTGTAGAAATTAATGTAATTTATTAGTTTGATTTATTGCATATGGTTATTTTGGGATTATTTCTATATTATTTGTAGTAACTGTAGTACTTCAAGAAATGTATTTATTTGATTTATTTCAGATTTTTAATAGTTCGTTTTAGTTAGAAATAATAACACTGGGGGACAGTTAATTGGTTATTTGAAATATATGTTTTGATAGTCTAATTGTATGTAAATAAATAAATAAAATAATATTTAATATTTGTATATATGTAGCTTCATCCTTTTTTATTCAATATTTTTTTCAGTTAAATTTCATTAAAAAGTTCATTTTAATTTTTTTTCCCTTTAATTGTAATTTTTTGTCAGCTTTTTATAGTTTGAGTAGTCTAAGTATGTCAGCTTTTAGTATGTCTAATTTGATTAAACAAAATTAAATAAAACGAAAATAATAATCGTTTTTGTCTGAAAGAGCAAATTCTGTTTTTTTCAATAACTTTCTCCAGCCACCTGTATAGTATGTCAATGTGTACACAATAAAATCCCTGTGTACATTTTTATTGTATTTTGATCTGAAATACAATACAGAATTGGGTCACAGATGATCTTTCATGTTGACGTAAGCATGAATGTAATGCTTTCCACTTACATTCTTATTGGGAAGCTAATGCCAAACATTACATGCCAGAAAATGAGCATGATCTCCCATCATTGGCTAAAAACATTTTTTTGTGAATGCGGGCTGTCTCTTGGCTTGAGCGGAGTCAGTTTGGCTCGTGAACGCCACATCTATTTCTGTAGGTGCGTCTTGGCAGCTGTGCATCAGTCCCATTTGCATCCATAATTCCCTGGCAGTCTGTCGCATCACTCTTCGCTGTGGTTGTCCCCTTTATGCTTTCGAGCCAGATCCCAGATGTAGCAGTTCCTAAGCAGTAATTTGTTTGGAAAAGGGAGTTAATTAGTCTTGGTCTGCAAGTCATGTTGCCCTTGTGTGTCATTTGTTTATCTGTGTGCGTCTGTGTTTGTGAGATGTTGCAAAAAACCATTGGGGGGAAAAAAGTAAGTCAAGTCTTGCAGTATCCAAGAAACTCCCAAACCAACGGATAGGATTTTTGAGAGCTGCTTTTGAGAGTTTGGCCCCTTGGGATGTTTTTAATGATCATATGTTTAGATTTCAGTTGGAAATTGAAACAGAGGTAAACACAGCCCTTGGCTAAATATTAAGCTAAATACACCTGTGCTAGCAGCTATGTAGGGATTTGATTGCAAATCAATGGAAAAGTCTTTAATTAAGTTCCGAAGAGATTGGCTCGTTAAACTTTTCATAGTATATGAAAGAAAACAAGCATGAAAATAAGGGAGTTTTTATCAGACATATTTCAAAGAAGACAAGGCGAGTTTCATCAGGTATTCAGAAGGCAGGTTTTGCTTGTTTAGTTATTTATTCCTATTAAACCCAAATATGCAAAAACTTTTACGTACGAAATTGTGTGTATTATTTTTAATGCACCTTTTCATTCATCATTTGTTTCATCAGGTATACAGAAGGGAGGTTTGGCATATTGATTGATTGATTGATTGCCGAAATGCATAGATCTACACTTTCAGCTGTTTAATTAGCTTAGTCCACACTGTAAAAAAAAAGAACAACTTAGAAAACTTAGAAAATATTTAAAAGGGTTAGTTCACCCAAAAATGTCTTACCCTCATGTCGTTCCAAACCCATAAAATTATGGTGGAAGACGTAAGTCAGGGGAGAAGAATGCTTGAGTAAATGATGTTATTTTTGTTTTATTTTTAGCAAAAAACAAGTATTCTGCTAGTGTCGCAAAATAGTGTCATATCAAAACTATTTTAATTTGTGTTTTGAAGATGAACGAAGGTCTTATGGGTTTGAAACTACATGAGGGTGGGTAATTAATGACAGAATTTTCGTTTTTGGGTGAACTAACCCTTTAAGGCAACCAGCTTCCGGAAATGTTTGAGTTCTTGTTTTCAGTTAATGCAACAAAAAAGTTAGATCTCCTAAAGCTGGTTGCCTTAAACTATCAAGTTTAGAGTTTTTATAGTGGCAATTAATTAAAGCCTTTTTTAAAATTTTGTAAAAAATCTGTGCTATAGTTGTGTTTTCTTAGGCCTAAATGAGACTGCTTATTTGTGAGCAGCAATTTTCTTTCAGTCAAAACAAAGTTCATCCACTTTTCCATCATTTAGGTTGTCTAGGTTAAGCACTAGCTATCAAAGTGGCCAGATTGCTGCCTTTAGTCACAATATTTATGCTGTGACTGACCGCGGGAGAACTATTCATTTCGAACACGTCTGGCTTCTCCACTGGAGAGGTGTTTAAAACTGACCTCTGTTTCCCCAGAGTCCGATCAGAATTAATTACAGACTGCAACAATGTAACCTCATCTCTCTCTCACTAGATTAATCGACTAATTATGAAATCATCTGAACTGCATGGAAATGGAGGAGTTCTTAATGGGTGACGATGTTAATGGAAGAGGTTGCTTTAAATGAAAAGCTTGTTTGCTGACATTGGAGACAGTGGTTCTCCTTCCTGCTCTGAACAGTACTCAGTACTTGAGGGACTGTGGCAAACTGAAGGCAAAATTACAGACAACTGTTGAATTAAGAAGACTCAGGTGAATAAGGGTCAAAGCAAAACCTTGTAAACACAGAAAGCTAAAGAAAGGTAAAGCTGGACTTCTAACTTTCAAACCAAAACATCAGTGTGCTCTTCCTCAGCGCTCAATAACATAAAGCTCCTCATCTTCGCATATCTGTTTGATAAAGCTGCGCTTATATTACATGTAAATGTCAACAGCACATCAAGTGAGCTTCCTTCAGCCCTGAGGGGGAGAGATGCATTAGGCTCCGTAATTGCCAGCTTGTGAGGTGGATTTAGGCCGGTGCTGCTGAATGGAGGTGTATTAAATAGCGCACATTCTCCTCTACATCATTGTCTTGACTTTTACGGTGGAATACCTGCGATGGCTGTGGAAATCAGCTCAGCTCAACTACTGCCAGACACAATGGCTCTGATCCAAAACCTAGTGAGCTGCTTACATAGACAGCGAGGCATCACAGGCACACTCCTGAGTCTTCAAAACAGCAAGATAAAATTGCAAATCAGCATCAAACATATACTTGGTGGTTAAGACAATTCCAGCATGCATGGCTACAATCTCCAATCTCCAAAAAACCATACTGTCAGGTATCAGTGGAGAATCATTCCAACTCATTAAATTACTAATATTTGTTTAGTTGTATCTGAGTGTTAAATGCTTTGATTTGGCATATTTTTTCCAATATGAGTTAAGAAGTTCAACCCATGATTCATCTGCAGTAATAGGTTACCGCCATATAGAAAAGTTTCTTATTGCATTGATATAGTCTGATATTTTCATAATGAGCTGTGAAGTCATTTCAGTTTCGATCTTTAATACTCTTTCTTCTTCCTGTTTACCACAAACGTCATTCTTTCAGCAAGAGGACTCAGGGTTTTGCTTGTGAGCTTTGAAAATAACCTTTTTTTGTTTGTAGGGAAAGGGACAAGGAATTCTTGTGGTGTTATCAGCTAGTTAGTGTTGTCATGGCATTGTTCTTTCTGAGGCTGTGGAGAAATTAGTGGCATGACATTTATAGTTGGTGATTTGTTTTTTTCTTGAGATTTGTTTGAAGAAACCTAATTAATCTTCATAAGGCCTTTCCTTTCCTGTCCTGTCCGGTACGGTCAGGGCCCAGCCCAGTCTCATGGCAATTCATACAGATTTTACAAGGTGGCTAATTCGCTACACCTGACCCCGTCCCTAAACCTAACCGTCACTGGGGTTTAGACAAATCGTACAAGTGAGGTCTTACAAATTAGTCTGAATTAGCACGAATTTGCCACCTCATACGAACAGTACGAATTGGTCGTGAGACTGTGTCCTGTCCTGCCAGGGAAAAAAGTTTTGGAAATATACTTAGTATCTTCTACATTTTCTTTTCTTTTCTTTTAGGGAAAGGTTAGGTTCTTGTGGTGTCATCAACTAATTATTGTTGTCATGGCTTCATTCTTTCTGAGGCTGTGGAGAAGTTAGTGGCATGACATTTCTAGCTGGTGATTTAGTTTTTTTTTCTTGAGGTTAGTTTGAAGAAATCTGATTAATCTTGGAGTTCATAAAGGCATCATCTTGGGTTTTCGATTTTGTGACAATTTTGTTTATTCTACTAAAAAAAGGTTAACTTTAAAATGATATGTTTTAGAATATAGAAATTAGGTGAACAAAGTTAATAATCTCACAAGGCTTTCCTCTCAAATAACTGTAGTTTTACAGTTTTAGCTGCCAATGGATCTGTAACATCACACCGTGAACAATTAAACACAATCTTAAGAAACCTTCAGAAAGAAGCTTTTAGTGTTTTGGTACTGGAAGGTATTTTATGCTGTTCAGTGCCAGTGTTGGATATGATTGGAGTGGGTGTTTATATATTTATTTCCCCCTGTGTTTGTGCCTGTGGGGAGGCCAGTCAGATAATGAAAAAAAGAACTGTGCTCTTTTTGTAACCCACAGGCACAAGTGTATCAGGGCCACCTCGTCTTCAGCCCAACTGCTGATGTCTTAAAAGCTAATGCTCTGGAGACTTAGTCTTCCTTTAGTCAGCAATCTATAATAATATGACTTCATTTAACAGCACTAGAGGCACGTCTCTGTGGCTTCAACTAAGCTATTCGTATGTAAGTCAAACTTGTGTCAGACCAGGTTAAAAATGTAATGTTGTTTGATGCAGTCTAATACACTGAATTTATGGTTTTGAACTTTTAGTGCCCAAAGTACTTTAACCATACAGTATTTAAAAAACATTTCTTGAAAATAACATTACTTTTTATCAACATATAAAATAATAGATGACCAAACATAAAAAATAAAATTAAAAATAAAGACTGAAAGGAAAAAGTACAGTACTATTTACTTACTTTTATTGAAATATGTTTCTTTGAGAATGTGGAAACTATACTTGACATACTTTGCAGATAAATTAAGCACCAACTATCAAAATATCTATACTATCTGCATTTATTTTTCATACGTACTATATTGTGGACAATTATGATATACTGACCCAACGATAGATCACATATTTACCTACAAATTTACAGTGATGTGCATCTTGTTTTGGTGAGTGTGAATTTTTGTATTATTTTTTTTTTTGGTGTTGAAGAGGCCAGCTGCACTGAGATTGTGTTTGTTTTTCCATGTCATTACTCCCCATTGAGTTAGTGACTAATTAACACAATTTCAGCTGCAAACTCATTCATTCACAGCTCTACCCGAGCACGCCTGTGCTGTTATTTCCCTCCCGCTTTTGGCACCATGTCGTCAGAGTGTGCCCTCACAGATTTTACTTACACCCGCTTCAATATGTCAGTGTACTGTAGGTTGTGAAAGAGTTGCCGCTGTGAAAGGCCTCTGTCCTCGCACATAACAGATGCATGTATCATTAACTACTACTGCAGAAACCATGAGACAAACGTAGAGCTCTCACCTCCATAGTTCTCTATTATAAAGCATGTCCTCTAAGCACTTTATGGATTTCACACTATAGAGTTTACTCACAGTTTGGGCTCATCCGTCTCATGTCACCGGGCTTGTGTGCTGCTGAGGGGGAAGAAAAGGGTTTATTCTGCATCATTTGTACTGCATGGCAGCCCCATAAGCAGTGTAAGCTCCCTTTTTATTGCTCTCTTTTGTGTGTGCATGTATGCGTGGCAAATGGTAATTAAAATGAAGTGGATTTTCAAAGTGGGCGGGGCTTAGCAGGCTGTTTTCTCTAATTGGTCAGGTAAAATTGGACTTATGATGTTTTATATCTGAAGTTGAGTTTGTGATATTCATGTTGATTTTTCCAACTTGCCAGTATAGATGTTTTGTATTGCTCCGCATTTGAAAGATAACGCATACAGAAATAACATGTCAATGACACCACTATTTTTGACTGTCAACGAAATAGTATATGCAATCAAATGGTGGATAATAAATTGTAATACGCAAAACTAGCATTTGCAGATGTGTGATTTATTTAAGTTTTATTAAGTGCCTTTTTCACACAGTGCAAGAATTTTGACACATTGATGAATTTGCTTAACAGATAATTGAAAGTGTCTTGAGGTTTAAGATAATTAAAACATATTAATACTAAATAGCAGTGTTACTTCATTTAAGTAACACTTCATTCATAAGACAAAACTTAATAGTCACTTCATTTCTTATCATTTGAACTTTACATCTTACAAAGCAACTTTGTTTGGGGCTAATTTTTAATTTAATTTAATTTAATTTAATTTAATTTAATTTAATTTAATTTAATTTAATTTAATTTAATTTAATTT
>JAUCMU010000001.1:4414160-4426302 GCA_032275025.1 Enteromius treurensis
ATCATTTATTATTTTTTATGAGGTCAAAGGTCAAGGCAATAAATCTTTTTGTCACAAGCACCCGCATATTACTCTCTTGTGGCAGTGGGTACTGTACAGTATTATTTATTAGCGGTATTATTTTCGCTATTGTGTTGCTGCAGGCGCCATGTTCAAGAGACGCTGTGTTTTATTGTGAAAGTGAAACTACTTGGTTTGTGCTTCCAAAAAAGGACATGACAAGAAATCAGTGGTTAAGTTGTATTTACAACACTGTTCCAGAACAGTTCAACACACATTTCAGCTCGTTTACGGAGAACTGATTCCTAAAACCTCTGCTGGCTGAGCACAGAGACCATAAAGTGAGGCAATTCCACCTGTACAAGGAGTGTCTGGTGCTTCCGACTCACAACCTTTAAGTAAGTGACATTTTCTTACTAAAAGAACCAGCTATATTCCTATTGAAATTTGAGTTTTAAGCAGGGATAACAGTAGTGCTTGTTGTTTGTTGTTTCTCCAATCACGAATGCCGATGTGGTGTTATGTTTACGAGGCACAATGCATGCAATGCGTTTTAGTGTCTTAGCACTGGGATGTGGCATCACGTTATGGTAAGGGGCATGACATTTCTGCAAAACAGCTGGCCAATCAGAGCACACCTCACTTTTTTTTAGAACGGTGAGCTTTGTACAAAATGACTCGCTTCAGAAGGTTTGGCTTAGAGGAGAAACAATGATGTACAGTATGTGGAAAATAATGTGTTTTTTGCACCTTAAACCGCATAAACACATTGCATTACACCGAATACACAAATTAATGTTCTTTTAGCAACATCATATGACCCTTTAAGTTATGAAATAATGACAATACGACCACAAAAAGAGTTTATGTGCTATCTTGATAAATCTAGTAATCATTTAAGAGTCTTATGCAGAAACTTGTTAGCATACAGTGCTTGTTTCATGTTATTTAAAAAAAAAAAAAAGAAGAGTAGGTGGCATATTCATTCAGCAAGTAGTCAGCTAGTGTTAATACTGAACCTAGCCAAATGTAAGTAATCATAATTTGAGCTGTTGTTTGGCAGTATATATGGGATGACATTTAGCTGGAAAATGAGTCTTAAGCACCATGAATTTCTGCATCAATCATTTGTCATTGTAAACCCAATCCAGTGGAGGCATGCTAGCGTTAAAGCATTTAGCTCTATTATACTGTCAGTCAGCGCTGATGTCAGCATTGTTCTCCAGTCCTGCCTGCCAGTCCAGACCTTTATGAGGAGAGTTAATCCAGCAGAGCTGTACAGTCCAAAGTGACAGACACCACTCAGAATTTTAGCCACAGCAGAAATGTTCTGTGCTTGAAAATATAGACACATATTGTATGTATTAGCAGTATTAGCTGTTGTTTTATATCAGTTATGTGTGGTGTGTAATGATATTTAGACATTCATATTGAGTGTACAAATATGTATTATTTGGCTTAAAACATTTATTGTCAGATTTTATCTACAGGGAGGGCTTTGGTGTGAGTATCTGTCACTTGGCTCAAATGTGTTCACAATGTTCAAAACCTTCCTTTGAAATATGACCTGAAGTTTCATCATTGCAGTTGATTTAGGGTGAAGCCTCATAAATAACAGGTAGGTTCTAAACAAAACAAAAAAAAAAAAAGTAGAAAAAGGTGGGGGGGAAACAGAAGCAAATGGTGGGAGCCTGAGGGAATTGTCCTATTAAGACCTTTCTCAAACAAGTTTTACTTAATTAAAAAAAGATGTTTCCCTTCATCTCAGTGGAATAAAATTGTGACTTTTCATCATTTTTCATCTACATTGTCAATATGTCAATATTCAATATGACTATCACTATATCACTAAACCTAGCATAAATCTAAAAGATAATTCTGCACAGAAAGGAAGCTATAGTACTAGAGCACAAATACAATGTAGAAAAGACATGCTCACTCACACACAAATGCACACATGTATGACTGCGCAACTGGATCGACAGAGAGCATTTTTATAAAATGTGGGCGAATAAAATCAGAAACAGATGCAGAATTCACGGACATGGGCACACACACACACACTCAAATGTTGGGTTTACATGTTTTATGGGGACATTCCATATGCGTAATGCGTTTTATACTGTACAAATTGTATGTGGTATTGCCTTACACTAACCCTACACCTAAACCTACCCCTCACAGGAAACTATGTGCAGTTTTAGGATTTCAAAAAAATTTTATCTGTGTGATTTATAAGCTTGTTTCCTCATGGGGACCTGACAAATGTCCCCACAAGGTCAGAATTTACTGGTATTCCTATATTTGTGGGGACAAATAGGTGCACACACACACACACTCACTCTCTCTCTCACACACACACACAGTGTTCTTGTGCCAGATGCGCATGCACTGATTCATGTTCAGAATGTAATTGTAAAAATGTTATGTTTTCATACTTATATTTCTGCATTTTTCTGTTGGTTTCATTTACATTTTATTTATTGAATTTCTTATACATTATAAAGTTTATTATTGTTTTTTTTTACGTTTTATTCATCAAAATCTGTAATACGCAACTACAATATGCCTCTAAGTCCTTTAGGTGTGTCTTATGTGGCATTTTTCTGTCAAATTTCTACGGTATTTTTGCAAAAACAAACATTTCAGAATTACTAAAATTTTTATATTTTGAAAGAATATTTATTTTTAATGTCTTTTCTCATGGTAATATATACATAAATTCAGAAAAATATTTTCAATAGTACTCAATTTCCAGTAAAATGAATGGTTCTCTATGGTCCTCTACTGGTCGAAACCATTTCTTTCCTAAACTGTAACCCCCCCATAGGTTTATCTCTAACCAACAGAATTCTACACTCAACACCTACTGTAGGTCAACATCCAGAAACAACTTAAATTAAATTTAGGCCATCATTTAAGTGATTTGTCCATGAAAAATGTATATTTCACATGCAAGCTAAAAATGTAGTTGAGGAATTTCGTGGTAAATAAGTACAAAAGTACTTAATATCACTGAAAACACAGCATTAATGTATACTGTAGATGAGAAGTAAATGAAAAAACGGAATGAAGAATATTATTTGTATCATTAAAAATGTATGTATTTTTCATAATTGCACATAAGGTCAAAGATCTCTTTTGTAAACCGGAAATGAAGGTCTTAAGGAAAAATAGGCCATGTTGCATGCTAAGTGAGAATGGGATTAGATGTGCAGAGAACAAAAGAAGTTGAAAGGAACAGGTCATGTGGTTATTCAAGGTTGTTCTGTTTGGAAACTTTTGCAGAAGTCTGACGAAGCAAACTCAAACCGCAAAATTCAGATTGTTACTTTCAGGCCATTTTAAATGCCATTGTAGTGAGGTGAACTAAGTCAGAAAATGACACGTCTGTCAAAGCTGTATTCAGCAGTGTCTTTCTGGATGTTTTCAGCAGAATAGAACAGAATATAAGTTAACTGAAAATGAAAAACCCCATTGTTTTTCAATGTGGTCACGGATGGCACTGTTTCCTGAGGATGTGCCTCACTACAGGGAATTAATTTCTCCATAGAAGACCAATAATTGAAGCCATGGAAGGTAACAAAAGGCAGGTGTCATTCTGATCAGGTGAAGGTAGCAGGACATTTAGAGAATTAAAGTCACAGTAATCTTGTCCTAGACATCTTACAAAGGCCTGGCAGTCTCTTTATGTCTTTTTTCTTTTCTTTTATTAGAACGGCCTCTGAAGGTCATTTCAAGCATTAGAGAAGCACCACGCTGCTCCACGTGTCTTTCGGGGCTTTGGGACCGGAGGAATAAAACATCTCATCTGGAGCATTTGAAGTGCTTTGCAGCTGGTACGTCTGACTCATGTCTCTTCTGCCGCAAATCGACAGAAAAAAAAAAAAATCCTAAATTATACTGCTGTAGTCCCTAGCCTAATGGTATGCCCGTCAGGTAGATGGTTAGATGTGAGCTGGATTTTAATTAAATGACTCTCTTAGATTGCAACAGGCAAAGAAAAGCACAACTGCATTTAGACTGGTTGCAAAAAACTGGTTGATTTTTAACCCCCAAACGCCCTTTAGTAAAAGTCTAAGAAACTGTAAGATATTGTTATATTAAAACAACCGTTTCATTCATTTAAATTTGTAGTTTCTAATTTTTCTTTATTTTGTTTGTAATGTATATACTGAATACAGTTGTCATTAGGTTTTATTTTAGTTTCAGTTATTTGTGTGTGTTTGTGTGCATAATTTAGATTTTGTTTCACTTTTGCATAATTTCAGTTGAATTTAAATTGTTTTGTAATTTTTACATTTTTGTGTAATTATTTTTAATGACAGATATAAGGCCTTTTATTTTCCCCCAATATTTATTTTCCAAATTCCATGTTTCCGTTTTAAGTTTTTAATTAATTTTTTTTTTTTTTTTTTTTTTTTTTCTATGGACCACTTTAAAATGGTTAAATAATGTTTTTATTAATTAAAAAACACATCTAATTAATTGAAGTCATGAAAATTTCACATCAATTAATTAAAAGTTTAACAAAAACAATTAGGAATTGTGTGTTGTGTCCTTATAAATTTTATGTAATAAAACATTAATTTAATTTATCTTTAATATAATTGATCCTGCTATTAACATTAAAACAAGGAAGAAAAGTGTGTCATTATTTCTAAAAAATATAGTTTTAATCAATTTTGTAGTATTAGTAATAGTAATATTATGTACATTATACTGAACAATAATAATAGATTTCTGGCACAGTTTCTTCAAGTTAAACCGCACTTTTATTTGGATGGGTTACCTTTCCATTTTTGTGTTTTGTGATAAAATCCTAGTTTTACTCAAACCAATGGGTCAAGTGCTCATGAAGTGACTCTCAGAGTAGTTCTGGAGATGTCGTTCATGTATTAATGTCTTCATTAAGTGAGACGACAGACACTAAAGTCACAGCTAGCGTCACACACACACTTCAGTTACTAATGATTTGATTTCGTAATTATATATGTATGTGTGTGTATTCATACTGTATTGTATTACTATCATTTTTCAGAAAGTTTGTTTATCTTTTAATGGAAGAAACAAATACTGTAGTGAATGTTCCACTGTTTGTCCAGGTGTCCTGACATTTTTTCCTACCGGGGCTTACTGTGCACCTTAATATTGTTTCCATTTATCATGCTGAATAGCAATATTTCATGTATTTGCATTACTGTAAGGGTAAGGTTTAGGGTTGGGGTAGGTGTAGACATGAATCTAACGGGTAGAAAAAAATCCACTAGCTGTATACCTAATCAAAACGGCACATATAACACATACTTTTATATTTGCATTCCTAGGTTTGGTATAGTGGTAGGTGTAGACATTAATAAAACATCATTTTGACTGGTAGCATTTGTGCTGCATTTACTTTTTTAATGGGAGGAAGCTTAATCTGACAGGTTAGCACAAATTGCGAGAACACAGGACGCCCCCTAACCCACATGCACACAATTTACTCTCAACCTCTTTAGAGCTTTTGAAAAATTATGTCCCATCGATTTTGTAGGCGAAGAGCAGTGGATGAAAGTTCAGGCAAACTAACGCACATATAGAAAGCTGCATGCCAACGAGAGAGAGAGAGAGCGCAGGAAAGATGCTGACGTGATTTTCTGTTCTATGTGATTGTCTCATCTTGTAAGTGACGTTATGGATTGACTATTGACATGCACTTGAAAGAGCCAACGCAACAAGGACACAGGCATTAGAACAGAAATGCTCATTTGAGTGCAGCGTTTTGGAACAAAGCAGTTGTGAGGAGAGACAAGCGTTGAAGGAAGGTTGCAGCATGTCTGTAAAGGTTCTCGCAGGGGAACAGGAGGTTTTAAATTATGCAGGGACAGCCAAATAGAGTCAGGATGTCACTCTGCAGTATGTCTGTACGGGACAGGAAACACGGATAGACGGACCGCTCGGGGAAAAAAAACAGAAGAGCCAATCCTGTCAGTGGCTTTGACACATTAGCGCCGTTTATAAAAGAAGTCGACTCTCAATACGGACACTGCTGAGGTCAGCGCTCAACCTCAGCTGCCTTGCAGGAGGGATTGTCTGGTGTCCACTGTTAGTTGTGCGATCAATCTCTTTATATGGCCTAGTCCAATGCAACAGATCTGTTTAGTGTAAGCAGAACACATTTAGTGGTCTGTTTACTGAAGGTCAGTACTCTCCGACTAATGGCAATCATTACAAGAGCCATAAAAATCAAAAGAGTAATTGGTTATATGAGGATTCAGGTTAAGATGCGCTTCTCTTCAGTCAGCAATAAATGAAGAAAGGAGGTCGTATATTTTCAATCTTGCCACAAATTGAATGAAAATTCAATATCCAAATGTCTTGGATGACAGAAACTGCAGTAGTGAGTGTGTTCATATTTGGCTTTTATCATTCTGAGGATCTTTTGAGCAGTTCTTTTGCTCATGTTCATGGGTCATGTGAATGATTAGATGGTCAGTATTTACAATAAGAGGAAAAACCGGAGCAGCATGCACTTGGACAGAGTTCAAAATAAAAGAAAAATTGACCAGGTTTACTTAATACTATGTGTTTGTTAATATTGTACACGATTTATCACTCAACATTACTCCAAAGAAACAAATGTTCAATTGCTCAGCCTCTAAAAATACCCTTTGGCTGATGTCCTCAAGCCTGTTGTTCTGTTACTTAAAGTAAACGAATGACCAGTTTCAATTCAAGTCGAATCAATTCAGTTTTGTAGTGTTTAACACCCCATTGTCCTTATCCAGTATATTGGTGCATTAAGGTGCATAAAGTCACCAAAACCATTGAATATCTTGTTTGGCACATTACAAAAGTGAAATGGTTTGCAAATGCCATTTTATGTTGACTTTAAAGCCTGTTTTAACAAAGAAAGAAACAAACCATGGACAAACCACTTGCATTAATGTGTGATACAGTTATGTCATAGTTATGCTTTCATTTATCTTAAAATGCTATTTATTTCTGTGTTGGCAAATCTGAATTGTCAGCATTATTAGTGTCCCATTAGTGTCTTCTGTGTCACATAGTCTTTTATTTATTGTACACACACACACACACACAAATAAATAAATAAATTATTATTTGAGTATTATATTTTGATTAGAAATTTCAAAACAACTATATTTATTATTTCCTTATAAATACACAGTGTATATTTTGAAAATATTTACATGTATTTACATGCATAAATGATTATATATTAAATATATATTTATATATACAACACATTTTTCTTAAATATATGCATGCATGTGTGTATTTCTATATGTATAATAAATATATACAGTAAACAAAAACTTTTATTTTGGATGCAACACATTTTTTGACAGCACTAATATATATGTGTGTGTGTGTGTGTGTGTGTGTGTGTGTGTGTGTGTGTGTGTGTGTGTGTGTGTGTGAGGAATGAATGACTATATTTTTAGTAACAATGTAAATACACTTCTCAAAATAATAAAGGCAACACTAAAATAACATCCTAGATCTGAATGAATGAAATATTCTTATTAAATACTTTGTTCTTTACATAGTTGAATGTGTTGACAACAAAATCACACAAAAATTATCAATGGAAATCAAATTTATAAACCCATGGAGGTCTGGATTTGGAGTCACACTTAGTGGAAAAACACTACAGGCAGATCCAACTTTGGTGTAATGTCCTTAAAACAAGTCAAAATTAGGCTCAGTAGTGTGTGGGTGACCTCCACGTGCCTGTATGTCCTCCCTACAAAGCCCGGGCATGCTCCTGATAAGGTGGCGGATGGTCTCCTGAGGGATCTCATCCCAGACCTGGACTAAAATATCCCCCAACTCCTGGACAGACTGTGGTGCAACGTAGCGTTAGTGGATGGAGCGAGACATGATGTCCCAGATGTGCTCAATTGGATTCAGGTCTGGGAACGGGCGGGCCAGTCCATAGCATCAATGCCTTCGTCTTGCAGGAACTGCTGACACACTCCAGCCACATGAGGTCTAGCATTTGTCTTGTATTAGGAAGAACCCAAGGCCAACCGCATCAGCATATGGTCTCACAAGGGGTCTGAGGATTTCATCTCGGTACCTAATGGCAGTCAGCTTGAAACAAGTAAATTGCACAATTATATCAGATTTTTTTGTTCCCTTGCAATGAATAGCATCTCTCTTAGAACTGTGAGAACCTCACGTAATTAAATGTATATCATTTTGTAATCTACTTTGCAACAATTTGTCTTCAGCTACTGGTCGATTACAATTGTACTAAGATATATAGTATTTCATACAATATAGGTATTTTTAAAATTAAATAAAAACAAAAATTCTGCAGTTAATTACTCATTCTCATGTCATTTATGTCAATCTTTCTTCTGCTAAATGCAAACGTGTTTTTGTCTGTATAGTGAGAAGCTTTTTTTTTTTCTCTTTGGGCCCCTCTGACTTTCGTGCGCGCGCACACACACACACACACACACACACACACACAAACAGAATTTTGGTTTTTGTGACTTATAGGGACTCTCCATAGGCGTAATGGTTTTTGTGGTATTGTCCTACACTGACCCTACACCTAAACCTACCCCTTACAGGAAACTATGTGCATTTTAAGATTTTCAAAAAAACCAAACATATTTTAGTATGTTTTTTAAGCCTTTTGAATTACGGGGACACTGGAAATGTCCTCATAAAACATCTACATATCGTAATACCTATATCATACCCATGTCATTATACAAATTTGTGTCCTCATAAATCACATAAACCCGCACACACAAACACACACACAACGTTCTGAAAAGGCAGTAGAAAGCAGAGCATTGCATCATTGTTGCTTTTTGGCCATTATCCCGATTTTGTCTTGTGATCATGTCTATTTATGTTTGGAGATCAAAAGCCTACAATTTCAAAAACATGTCATGTGTTTTCTTGCGTTTTTGTATTTTTATAATGATCTGGATTTTAATGATATCAAAGTTTTGTTGCACATACTCTATAAACACATATAAAAGCCCATTGAAACCAATCATTGGCAACATCTAAAAGATATAGTTTTAAGACATTATTTATTATGACTATCCAACTATTAATAATATAATGAATTAATATAGCTAAATCAGCCTGAGTACTTGAAGCTAGACCAATGAGTGAAAGTTATTATTTAATGTGTAAATAAGTCTGTATTACTTTTGATTAAATTATTGTTATTTTTTCCCCCCAACTCTGATTAGACATTCCATGTCACATTCCAAGAGTGCTTGTGCTTTGGATGTGGTTTTAATTAGCATTAACCAACTTATTATCTTGTTTTGTAGTGTGTAAATAATGCATTACATTAGTATATTTCTATAGGACATCATGAAAAGGACTTGTTACATAATGTCCCGTTTCAAGCAAATATTTAAATGATATTGTGAATAGCCACAATAAAACACTTAGTGACTAGTATCTAGACTTCATGAATGTTAAGCATTTTTGAAAAACATTTTCATTCATTTGAATGAACCAGATTTTTGCCCCAGAATGTTTCTAATGAATGTCTAGATGAGATATTTTAGACTTGTACTTGAAGCATTGTTCTAAAAACTCACGGCTGCAATTGTATCTACGATTCCCAGATATGAGAGCCGGGGACGTGTCTTCTTTCTGCGCTTCACACGCTGATTCATGTTATTGCACTTGACAGAGTTCATTTCCAAGAGGAAACCATCAAACTGCCTGCTCATCGCTGGGGATATTACGGTCAATTTTGATATGAACAGCCTAACTGCAATGGGAACACATTACATTCAGAAGCCTGGAATGCAGATGCATGATTATATCTATTACAAACATCAATTTCCATCACATTACTCAACCGAATGTTCCCTGTCATGTGCACAGTGCTGCCATACCTCCCTATGCTTCTTTGTAGATTTGTTGCTTCATATACTTCATCCCAGAAGCAAAATGCCATCGGTAGATCCCAAGTTGATGGATTGGGAACATAATTCCACTCCCAACATGGTTTCCATGCTTCGATGACCTCCTACAATAGCCGTCCACCTGAGATATGACTTTTACTACATTATATTCGGCAACTGTGACTCCTAATAAGAATATGGATTACTGCATGAATCTGATTTATAGTCACCTGATTATATATTGGCCGACCGCATCATGTAATGTCCACTTCATGTCAGATTTCTGCTATTTACACCCTTCTTTTTGGAGATTAAGCAAATTATTATTGATTTTGAACGTGAGGACTGAGGCTCATCTCATTAAAAAGGGAACAAACACCGTTCAGGTTTTCAGCATGGTCCTTGTTTAATGTATTTCAGCAGTAGATCTGCATTTTTGCCTGTTTTAAAACTCACAAATAACACAGATCACCTTTAAATGAAATCTTAAGAGGTGTTCTCAATAGGAAGAGGAAACTATGTTTGTGATCATCGCAGATGTCCTTATAGCCAAATGGGGTTGGTGTCACTTGCTGATATTGGTTTAATCAATGGCATATATTAAGGTTTGTGATAGAGAATGATGACTCAGGGCAGACTGGAGTTTTTAGCATGAGGAGAGGGCAGCTCGCTTTGACCCCGTCAGCTAATGATGGATGAGGGACTGCCACTATTTCATTGGCTAAGCTTTGCGCCGTTAAGCAATCGCCAACCTTCCCCCACCCCCCCAAAAAACCACCTGTTCTCTCATACTTCTTGGATTGAGGGAAATATTTTGTGACACAATTACTCAAAAAGTTTGAAAATTATTATGTTGGCATTTTAATAATGTTCTTAATGCAAATGTGATGAATCTTATAAACTGGTTCAGTTATTTGAACACTTACTTAAATTAACAATAACATGTTACATTAATAGTACGTCTGTTAACAGATGTGAACATAAATTCTGAGTTTATATATATATATAGTGTAAATTCAGTGTTCAATTAAATTCTGACTTTGTTAAATATTAATTTAATCTGTTATAATTAAACAATTGTTCATCTTGTGAATTTACCCCATTTAAGAGAATATCATTTTGCCACTGTCAATAAATTATTTTGTTCTTAAAACACTAAAAATATAAATTAATTTATTTATTTATTTACAGTATATAGGCATATAAATAGTTACATTTTACAATGAAACATGCAAATTACCTGAAAAGTGCGGAAATCTCAAAAAATCGCAATGAGCAGATTTGTTTCACATCAGCGCCCCGGGAGCTTGGCTTTACCGAGTCAAAAATGATGAGTGTGTGAAATAGCGGGATGTGTGTTAATGTGGTGATCTGTCACTCCATTGATCTTGCCTGGATCCCATATCCTGAAGTTCTGATGTGGGCTTTTCAAGTCTCTAAAGCTAAGGGCTCAGTTTCTGTCGACAAACGCCATTGAAGTATGGAAAGGAATCCCTTAGTGTCAGAAACGATCATGGATTATTGGGTCAGTGTGGGCAAGGAGCAAAAGGACACGTTCTCATTTTTCATTCTTCGATTCTGAGCACATCAGTCACCCTTATATTGAACGTTTAATTTGAAACACTTCTAAGCCATAGGACAGCAAAAGCTCAAAACACTAAAAGTTGAAGGCCAAGATTGTTGTGTTACTGTATGTATTATGGTATGCTTTTGTAATTTTTATTGGTTTTCAATATTTCTATTTAGCTTTTGTTCGCTTTACTTCAGTTTTAGTCATTTAAGCACTTTATTGTTATTCCAAAGATTTGAAGACATGCAAACATCAACTCTTACTTCTAAATTTGGAAGCCTGTTTCATCTTGGCAAATAAAAAAATAAAAGTATTACAATGTTATTTCTCACGATGTAACAATGTATCTCACACTCACAATTTCATATCTCAAAATCATAATCATTTCTTGTAAATGTGACTCTCTGTCACTCAACTGGAACTTTATATCTCTTAGTAGTGCATATTTATAATTTCACAATTGCAAGTTTACATGTCATTGTGACTGTATAGTAAAAAAAAAAAAAAAATAGGGTGTAGTTTTTTTTAAGCAGAAGAAAACCTTTAATCTTAATACTGTATATGCCATTTGTGTTCTGTGTATTAAGCCCTGGTGAAAAGTGAAAGTGGGACACTCTTTGCAAATTAAGGTACTTTGGGGGGGGGGGGGGGGGGGGGGGGGTGAAAAAAA
>JAUCMU010000001.1:4439396-4451156 GCA_032275025.1 Enteromius treurensis
CTGGCCATCTTTCTCAACTACAGACGGGATGGCTACTACGGCCTCCGACAACTCGGCCTCAAGAACCTGACAGGTATATTTTGTTTATTTATTTATTTTCTAACCTATTTCTTAAAAAGTTCAATACGATTCCACGCTGAAAAACATTTACCCATTTACCCACCTGAAATGTACATTTATGATGGTTTAGCAGTTAAAAAGCTGGTTTTCTTTACTTACATGCAACCACATGGAAAAGTTTTTAAAAGTTGAGTATACTTGAGTATACTTTTATTAATCAATAATGCACTTACTTATTCAAAAATGACAGTAAAAAACGTTTATAAAGTTACAAAAGTTTATATTTCAAATGAATTCTTTATTACATTTTTATTTATCAAAAAAAAGAAAGAAAAAAAAAAGAAAAGTAAATTTCCATAAAAATATTATGCAGCACAACTGTTTTCAACACTGGTAATAAAAAGTTTGCATAGTTGGCATACTAAATGCTATATTACTCTTTTAATTTCTGACTGAGGTCTGTGTATGTTGTGCTCTTACTATAAATTAGCATAGCAGGGACTTGTGTATTTATACACATGTCTAATAAGATAGGCGCTAACAATGTCTTTCATGCTGTGAAGAGTGGCGGCTATGATAATCATGTAGATAAAAAGATGTCTCTCATACAAATTAGCCACTCTTCATTTTATCTTATCAGTGTATTGTGTTTCTTTTGAGCATGTTTTACAGATGACATAGAGCTTATTTTATTTTTTTATTTTTCTCCAGCCTTGCTCGGTTGCCTCATAGGACGACTTTCTTTTACATCTTATACCATGCAATATAGAAACTCATCTTAGGACCATATTTCTAGATCCCTGCTGGGATGTAAAAATATATATAGAGGGAAACAGATACAGATCAAGGAGTCAAACAAGCAACAGACAAATAGAAGAAGTCGGTGGCACCTCACAGCAAAACAGCCAGAGGCGTGATAATGCTTGTCTGACTTCTGATGACTCATGGACGGCCAATAGAAACCCAGAGGAGTCCGGCAGGTGGTGCAGGGTCACAGTAGGTGATGGAAAGAAAGTTAGGCATCTTGCGTAATCATGTATTATTAATCTCAAATACAGCTTTAGCACTTTAATGGATGATTAAACAATATAGTGTAAGAGAGATAAATACAGCACTGACAGTCCGGGTACGCTGCTGCCCTCTTGTCTTCTTTTCTTAGCATCTTCAAAGATATTTCTTTCCTTTTATTGCTACTCTTTTGATTGTGATGAGGTGTCAGGTGGCGTCTTTGAATGACTGGGGTATGAGGTTACAGAACTTGTCTTTGAGTACTTCAAAATTCAAGAATCCAGACAGTTTAACTGCCACAAAACATTTTTTCAGGCTTAAAGGGATAGTTTACCCAAAAAACACAATTCTGTAAGTCAGTGTCTAGTTCCTGATTTCTCCTCTAATTTCTGATTTAAAGGAATAGTTCACCCAAAAATGATGTAATCATACATTTATGACATTCTTGGATTCATCTTTTGGTTGCATGGATTTTCAGTAGAGGGGCAGAAACCAATCAGATTTCATTAAAACAAAACAAAACAAAAAAAGATGATGATGAACTAAAGTTGTATGGCTTTGGAACAAAACTTTGGTATGTAAATCATGATATAGTTATTTTATTTTTGGGTGAGCGAACAATTGTAATGAGCAATATGAGGACAAAACATAAACTGGATGCTGACATGCATTGGTGATCCTTTATGGTTTAGGTATAGAATGTCCTGCTTGGGGAACAAAAATAAATAATTAAAGCTGGTTTTCCACCCTGGCCTGGCCTTCTCCTGTTCACCTGGATAAGCTGGTCAACCAGACAGCCAAAAGTCCACAAAGCTCCTCTAAAACCAGCTAACAAACCAACCTAACTTAAGCAGATACTGTAACCAGAAAACCATTTAAGTTAAAATTGGGGTTTCTTTAAAAATTGAAAAATGTTTAATGTACTTACAGAAATGTACTTACAATAGAAGCCTAAGGAGCAAATCATTGTTCCTAACATACACATGCAACACTAATTTGAAGAAACGAACGTCTTAACATATGAATAATATTACCTTTTTCCACTATATGCAGTTATCTTTAATAAAATCATGTCCAAAAATTAACAAACCTGATAACCTTCAAATTATATGAAAATAAATGTTTAGATTTACAGAAAAAATAAAATGAATACAATCATTGTAATGTATAAGCCACGCATATCTGCTTTAAAAAAAACCCAGAATGTCTTACTACAGACTTTTAAGTGCATTGCTTTAATTACTATTGCTTATTTTTACAGCATGAACAAATCCATATTATTTGCATGTAATTCATTTAAATTACTTGATGACTGTTTAGAACCAGAGTAGAAATGTGCACTAGAATCAAAATAACTTTTTATTCTGTGTCTAAAAGCTTGCAAACACTATGTTCTAGCCCAGTATAGCAAAGTTGCACACTATTTATGATACCACAGCAGAGCCCTTCATAAAAGACAGTGCTGTATATCATAACCCCTATTGTAAGCAAGAAAATTCGAAGCGAAGGTTGGTTGGGTTGAGTGATGGGAAGAGCTGCACATTTGAGGTAACAGTCATCTTTTCTTGCTAGAGAATTGCAATTCCTTGCTAAAGTCTTTGAATCATTTTTTAGGATTGAATTTATTTATTCCTGCAGCATTTGGTATGGTGCAGTGTGATTCTCGAGGCAACGGTAGCCATGTTTCTGCAATTTTCAATATGAGTTTTAAGAGATGAAAGTTGTTCTTCAGCCCCTTGAGATATTCAGCACATTGATGATGAATGGCTTCTTTGATTATAGCCATGTGCTCCCCTCTCATGGTACCTCTACACGGCTCTGCCGCATGATCAATAGCTTTCATAAGCAACTTATAATACAATAATGGCCGTAACCTTATTTTATGTGATCCTTCGATCAAATGTTCTTCTTCTTTTTTTTTGACTATGTCCTCATAGATGACCTCTATAACCAGCAGCTACACAAAGGGCAGTTTCATCAACCTTTTTGAATGTCAGATGATAGAATTTCTTGCAGCGTGTTGTCAGGAAAGAGTTCAATAATTGAGTAGGCAGATTGCTGTATGTAAATATTTCTTCATCTTTAACCGCATGTGGCCAAAGGTTATTGAATAAGAAAAAAATCAGAGATCATGTGCAATACTTTCAAGTAGTTGTTCAGTTGTTCAAAATCAAGGTTTACATTACACTAACTCATGAAAGAAATCTGTTGTTCATAGACAGTGGATTCTCTAATAAATACGATCTTAAACTGCACTCAAGCAACGAGCCAAGAAGTCTTAGTACACTGTGCAAAGCAATTAGACCATTATGCATGGAATGATTCATTCTTCTTAGATATATATATATATATATGATTTATTTGCTTATGTTTTTGCCTTATTTAACTGCATTGGAGGCCACTATTACAATAAAGTACTTTTAATGCAGCAGATCACAACATTGTTCCAGTACATTGCATACTTTTCCAATAGACCTTTTGTTTCTTTATGTCATGAAACATTGCCATATGAAAACATGCAGCAGTCCTTTTAATGCATAAATGCATCTTCCTCTTATTGTAGCTACAAATGTCCCAGACATAACAAAAAGTAAGTTTTAATAAAGTATAAAATACTTGTTGTGTTTGTAAATAAACATGATACTTTACCACTTTGATCACAGAAAATGTGTAAACAAATAATCAGAAAACCTCAGTTTAATTTCAAAGTGTAATGGAAAAATGTAAAATGGATTTTCACTGAACTGTTCCTTCATGAACAGTCATTTCTCTTTTCAGAACATTTTTTATAATTCTATATTTACTAAAATTGTTAAACTGAAATGAAAACTTTTGGTTGTTTTCTGAAGGATGTGATTTTTGTTTGGGTTTAACAATTATCACAATTATTTATACCTTCTCTGAATTGTTATCTTGATGAAATACATGATATGATTTGAAAACCAGTCTGAAATGTAGATACAAATAAATGTGAATGCAAATATTCTACTATTTTCTTTTTTTTTGTCAGTTTTACAGTATGTTGAATCCTGTTGAGTTATTCCTTAAAGCTTTTCCATTGAGTCTAAGCCATGTTTGCTAACTCCACAATTCCACCTTGGCTAATTTATTCATTATGTTAGACAAATCTCCATGCAACCTAACACTTTGTGCCCTCATATGTATGCTTGTGCACATCCCCGGCGGTATATTAATGCAATAGCCTTGATGTGAAGCATGCTCAACACCCACCCCCACAGAGGCTCTTGGGCTCGCATGTCCAATCCTCTACTCTCCTCCACACAGCCTTGGCTGCTCAGTTAGTAAACTCTTTCTAGCTTCTGAGCTTCTGTCCATGAACCCAAGGCTGGGCCTTCATTGTCTGGACGATTTTGATCCAGCTGGGCCCCTGTATTGTTCAGCTTCTTTGCCGATTTTGTCAACAACAATCTTGCAGACGAGTTTCAATGCTTTTGTGAACATGTTTTGGACTGAAGAGCTGCTGCTTAGTTGTTTTTTTTCAAGGACACTTATCGGCAATATCGTTAACTGTAACTTTGCTGTGCAAAGTGGGCTGTGTGTGTCATTTCATGTCAAAAGAGGAATCTTGTTAGGGAAATATTTAATTTTTCCAATGAAACATAAATAATGACAGGTATTGTCTTATGTATTTTGATGTACGTCCAAGTGTAATGTGCTCTATGCAAAGAGACAAATTGGGTGGACACTTGTTTCCATGCATTGCTTGTTGATTTTGAGATGTGGGTGTTGCACTACAAAATGGAGTCAGATAAATGTCAACCTAAAGAGATGAGGACTAAATGACTAAAGTAGCCTGCATACATCACCATGAAGAAAAATATTGTTTTTAAAGAAGATCCAGTAATGGCATTTTGATTATGCATGTATTCATGTATTTGTGTATAGATGGATGTACTGTATGTATGGATGTGTGTGTGTTGGTAGGTTTGATAGTTGGATTTAATAGCTCTGACTATTATTTATAACAACTCTGAAATGTGATTCTGATTAAATCTTAAATCTATACTGTACATGCAAATTATTTTTGAGTGAGGTGTCTAACTACTGTAGTTGGGTGGAATTATATCAGTGATTGATCTGGGTTGCTAAATGAATCAAAACAGAAGGAGAAAGGAAGGAGTATGGCATTAATATTGTGTTCCCTTTTTAATCAAATACTGTACAATGAACAGCTGCTGTTTTGTTTGTTAGCTAGTATCTTAGCACAGCTTTACTGTGCCTAGCCGAAGTTAGACGCGAACGTATAGTAGATAAGCTTTCTAAAGCTGTCACCCCTCACCCTAAAGAATGATAGTTATAAGTACTTTGATTTTATTTCCAAAGCTATTGTAATAGCATTACTTCTTGAATATGAAATTATGTCAGCAAATTCTGTTTTTCCAACCATCAGTCAAGAACAAAGTGGGGACAGGAAGAGCGCTTTGTGGGTAATAATTGGTTTGCCTCTGAATCTCAAAAAACAAAGGCCGTTCATTGCAGCTGAATGTGATTAAAACGGCTCTCCGAGGACTTCCTGCGGTGGGGATATAAAGAGATCTCCTGACTGAATTCTAGTGGCAAATTGCATTCTGGGTGTTCCTTTTCTCAGTGGCCTTCCTTGTTCTTTTCATGCCCAATGCAAAACTCCACCATTAACTATTTAACTCATCATCCCTGTAGAGAGCAGTCAGAGCATTTAATGTCAAATGTAATTGCCAGAAAGTTCATGAAATAGTCTGAAGTCTGTTAATATTAGGCATTTTTGGCATCAGCAATTTGTGTTTGTCAAGGAAAGAGGTAATTGCAATAGACTGCCGTCATTTTGGGTCGTTTCGGTGCTTGAGATTTGTTAAGGTCACCTTTGTTCTGTTTGTTGTAAATAATCCCCTCTACTTTCTTATAATTAATAGAATGAGTGAGTCTTATGTGGCCACCCACTGCCCGTCAAGAGACTTTCTAAAGCGTACTGCACACAAAAATGTCAGGAGCTAGTCGAAGGTTGGCATTTCCAATCTGATGGGCTTCAGGGAGTAGGGATGCACCAGGCTTTCTGGAAACTAGAAGTTGTATTTGTGAAATGCCAGGTTGACAATGAGTCGCTAGATTTACTGGGTTTAGATCTTTACAAGATACTTATTTGAGACAGCCGTAAGATGTAAAATTGACAGACATGATCAGTCTGTGTGTAACCTGTACATGCACTGTAAATTTTGGGCAGACATAAAAAGTAATTTAATGTCAGTTTCAATTTGTAAATGCCTTTACTATCATTTTAATGCACACACACAACCTAGGCTCATTGGAAATACCTTCCTCTACTTACATTTCTGCAAAACTCCAAAAATTGCTGCAGTTTAAATTTCCAGTTCAAATGAACACTAGAGGCAGTAAAACTCTGACAACTATTCCTTTTTCCACAAAGTATGATTTGCAGGTCCACACTTTTGAAAGCCTAATCTTTGCATAATTACTTGTGGAATATTATGTTGTAAATTCAAACCAAATTTACATGCAGTGACATTTGAAAACTGATATATTCGAATGTTAGCATCACGTATCAGCTTATCATATGCACGTATCATATGCATGAGTTTTCTTGCTCAGTAGGTTTGCTCGGTAGCTCATGCGGTACGGTGTTGCACTTAAAAGTTAAGAAACTTTAAATAGCACCGCTGTATCATCGAATGTGTTTTTATATCACTTAACGTTAACATTATCAGGTAGATTTTTAGTTGAGTTTGGTGTAGAGGATATGTCCAACACGATAGAGCATGATACTCTTCAAAAAATTCTATTATGCACCACCACAATATATACCTGAAACAACGTAGTCGAAACACAGTAATACGGTCATGTATTGAACTTTTTCTTTGAAGCATTAGCAAAAGGTGCTCTAAGGTAATAATGGTGCTGCAGAAATGCATTTAGAGGCACATATTTCAAATGTGTGTGTGAGTGTGGTTGCGTATTAAATCACTGAAGACAATATCTGCATACTGCAGTGCTTCCTAACCTACTGTAATCTACTGTGACAACCACTAATTGTGTATTCCATGAGGCTGCCAGTTTGTTTTACCAAAGGGGTTTGTGTGTTGTGGTTTGACATTGAGAAATGTCTTATTGGATACTGAGAGACTAAATGCCTGCATTGTAAGTGTAAGTCAGTTTGCTTTGAACTCTTCGGGGGCTCCATAATCGAGATGGCATTCATTGTATCAAACTGTACGTAGCGTAATGGATAAAGCAAGCCACCCCATGTCCCGCATTCATTATCACCACAATGCAATTCGCTGGAGAGCTGCAGTGTCAATATCCCTGTTGATCTTTGTCTTCTCTTTGTGAGGGGACCCGGTTTCAAAGGTACCTGCTCGTGAGATCAAATCCACCTTTCACCAAACATGAAAAGAATAGGTGAGAAATGTAAGGTGCCACCTGCGAGCTGGGTCTTGCAGAATGGTCTATGAGGTTTCAGCCGTATCATGGCTTCAACAAGCCTCCCAGCCTGGCCTCCTGAGATCCCGCTGCTGGCTGCGATTTCTGGTACGCTGTGCTATCTCCACCAGCCAAACTCTCCTCCCTGTGTGGCTGAATAATGAGACGCATTGTCAATGTGGACGGGTGGAGGGCGGAGGCGAAAGAGGGCCGTGGATCATGATGCTAGTCTGAAGAGGATATTAGTGGAAGTGGCACTAAGCGACGGCAAGATGGAACTGGAAATTTCATTAGCATTTATTTTATATAAATAGTGCAACTCGGCACATCTCTCATTTTAATAGGGCCGTGTTTTCTTCAGCAACCATTTCAGCCTCTATGGATGATAGGGAAATGTAATAAGAAGTTGCAAAGTGACTTGATGATATTGGCAAGTCAGTCAAGTGCTCTAAAGTAGTGCTTCTTAATGTTTAAAGGCCCCCAGGTGTCTAAAACAATATTCAAAGGTTCTCCAATATGGCTATTTCTGGTGTGTGATTTGTAAGCATGACAAAGTTGCTTGTTTTCAAAATCTCTATCTTTTATTTATTTATTTATTTATTTTTCAATTGGTGGTGGGGGATATATAATATTGTGTGCGTCAAATGCTAAGATGGTCTCTGTAGTCAAGACGACAATAATCACTAGAAAACAGGTGTCCCCACTAAGCAAGCCAGAGGCGACTGAGGCAAGGAACCAAAACCCCATCCATGAGAGAATGAGGAAAAAAAACTTCGGAGTTCTCCTCTGGCCAGACGCCCAGCACCTTATTTCCACTTCAATTTTAAAAACATGTTAGATTATGTAAAGGACTTATAGTGTGTGTGTGTTTGTGTGCATCTGGTTCCGGCGATCTGTCCACGAAGCTCATCTAGGTGTTCTGATGAAGATCATCTCTTTGTGCTGGTACAACCTCTGGTCCGGATACGGACTGAGGAACAGAATTAGAGCGAGACAGACTAATATTAGCGTAGATGCCATTCTTTTTACAAAGTAACGAATACATTGTGTATTAATGGGAGTGTTCCCGGTTTCCCGCTGATCTAATTAATGCAGCCTAACAATCCTTTAATGGATTTGATTAATAAATGTATCAGTGTGTTATGTGTAAGCCAGAGTAAAGAGATGTGTCTTTAATCCAGATTTACACTGACAGAGTGTGCCCGCCTCCCGAACAGTATTTGGTAAATTGTTCCAGAGTTTGGGTGCTAAATAAGAAAAAGGTCTGCCACCTGCAGTAGATTGTGTTATTCTAGGTATTATCAAATGGCCAGAGTTTTGGGAACGTAGCAGATAAAACAAATATAAAACAAATTAACTTTCACTGGATACAGTGTCTTCTTCACATGATGTAATCCATACGGAAATTGTACTGTTTGTGGGCGGGGCAAGTTGTTCGCGACATAGAACGTGAGAGGGCATTATGCAAATGTGTTACTTAGTGACGTGGATCCATAACAGAGAAAGATTCAAATTGCTGACGAATCGTTTAGGTGAATGTGAGTCGACTCTTTTTTTTGATAGACAATAACTTTATTTATCGTGCACTGTCAGCGTCACAACTTTGCAGATAGTTTATGTTCATGCAGATATTTTTTATGTTTGAAAAAGCATAATAGGGGCACTTTAGAGAGCATTGTTCCCTGATTATTTGATTGATTTATGATCTCACTCTGCCTGTTTACCATTTCCCTGTTATCTGCTGCCTGCCTTTTGATCTGTGCTCATTTCCTGACCATTGCCCATGGACTGCCACCTACCAAGACCTTTTTTATGTAACTCTTCATGATTGTATGCTGCCTGACATAACCTCTGCTCTGTTTATGACTATGATAATTCCTCTTCCCATCATATGCTGGTGTTTTTCTGCGCTTTGTATAATAAAGCTGCAAATGGATCGCAGCCTCAGTGACTATTTATCACAGCCAGGCTTCTCTTATAAAACCCCCATGAAAAAATAAAACAAACCACTCACTCCTAACTTTTTGGAAAATTTGGCAGCCGTGATACTGTAACATGGACAGAACAACTTATTTAAAAAAAACTCTGGCTAAATTATTTTTGGCTAAATTATTATGGACAAAATACTACAAAAATCTGTTTTATCTCCAACATATACTGATAAAACCACCGTAATAACAATTACTAGCAGCTTTTACTAAAGCTAATTCTAACAGAATGTGCGATAGGGTCAAAAAACCATGTTATCAGAAAACCAAAATAACTTAATTATAATTATTTTAACAACATATGTTGTAATATAAAACCCTACTATACTGCTAAACTGTAAATAACTCATAACCAAACAGGTTTATGGTTTTCACTGCAAATTAAGCCCGGAATGTAGCTTATATTGATTATCAAACACTTTTTTTTTAAACTTACAGACAGCATTGTTAACATGATCCTGTAATAAAATATATTAACTATTTTTCAGTTTGACGTTAGATAACTACATATTATACTAAATTATTATTTTATTATTCTGAACTTTAGATCTCCAAAGAGGTAGGTACAGATTTCAGGAGGAAAATTAAGCAAAGGCACACAGTGTTCTTGTCTGTTTTCCCAGCGGGCAAAGCAGAAGTTCAAGCATTCATGGCTGTCAGGTAACTGAGAATGTATTGATTTAGAAAATGATTGGGGTTTTTTTCTATGTGCATCTCCAAGTTTACATTTTATTTCTCTGTAAAATAATATACATAATAATAATATATTTACAGAAATAGTTCACCCAAATATTTGCTTTAAATGTACTCACCCTCACACTATCCAATATGTCGAAGAGTTTCTTCATCAGAAATGAAAGCAGAAGTGAGGGTTGTCACAGGAAGATTGTAAAGCAAGTGGTGCTCGCTGCAGAGCCGAATCCCCCTCGCTAGTAGGCGGGACTTGAAGCGCTATCAAGTGCCACCAAGTGGCTGTTAATGTCAGTGAAAGTTCAACTGTTATGGAAGTAAATGCTTATTTTTCTCTTATATTTGTCATGATTATGATTGATTATTTTCAGCATGGTCAGTACCATTTCTGTGACAAACATTATGTAATTTTTTATTTTTTTTAAATAATGCTTTATTGTCCGTCTCCCACTGTTTTACGCAAATACTTGAAAAGAACATTACTTACACTATATGTATATTTATATATACTATATTTATATTTATATTTTATATATATTTTTAAACTTTGTATTTATGTAAGCGTTTCATATTATTTTCTCCTCATAAGGATGAATAGTTTCCTCACTTTTTCAGCCGCTTTGTATAAAAGCTTCTGCTATATAATGATGTAAATTACTAGATTTAGCAGGCAACGTGAAAGCTTACTATCTGTGCACCCCTCTTTAATTCACTCTTTAGAACTATTCTAAATCACCTGATTAATAATGTAATAAATAATAATAATAAATAATGAAGTTTGACTAATTAATATAGTCTGCCAATTATTGTATGTAAATGTGAATGCATGAACTCCAACAGGCTGGTTGTATTTTTTTTTATTATTACTATTGTTATTATATTGTAAATTTAAATGGTATATTGACTATAATTTTAGACAGACTCTACCTTCATGTGATAGGCTACACATTATGCTATTTTAATGTTTTATAATTTTTTTTTAAATGGAAATAAGTGACCGGGGGGGTATTCCAGAAAGCTTGGTTAACTTACCATTTGGTAAATCATAACCTCTGGGTTGATTTACCTCAAACCCGCATACCATGAGTATGTTGCTTCCAAAACACCTGAGAAGAGTAAGTTTAATCAACCTCCTACTGGTTAACCAGAGCAGGGTACTTGTTAAACGAAACGATTCACTTACTTGAACTCACTAAAATTACTGCAAACCCTTTACTTACCCTTATCTGTGTTCTATCATACATTTTCCTTGTTAAATTAAAAAACTTACTGTCATGAAAATACCTAACATGATGCTTAGTATTGATTTAATAGAAGCAGACAGTCATATATTTATTTACAATTTTTAATTTTTTTAATTAAAAAATACATTAAAAAAAATGGTTAACACACACATTGAAGGGTTAGGTGTATATATATAAGGGGTGGGCATAGATCATTTTTTTAATCTAGATTAAAATGGCTCATTTGAGATTATATTTGAGATATCTGTGTGTCAGTACTTTTTTGTATAGCGCTTTTCATGATACATATCATTGCAAAGCAGCTTTACACCAAGTAATGTTTTACAGTATATGTAGTA